>JAVMKO010000001.1:128576471-128766151 GCA_032164245.1 Sternotherus odoratus
CCAACTCATACACTGAGCTTGTCATTAGACCTACTCCCCTTCCTCCCTCCCTTCCCAGTCTGAAAGCAGAGAGAACCTTAAGGGAAATAAACCAAATGCTCTTTATAATTAAAAAGATTTAACAAAGAAAAGAGAATAAAGCATACACTTACAGTACAACTTCACAATCTAGAGTTCTCTAACTTCCCCTCTGAAAAGGCTAGTGACACTCTAAATAGGTACAGAAACTTATGGAAATCAACATATTATACTCACAGCACAGCTAGTTATGAATATAAGAAGGAAAGTAGGAGTTTTCTCCTCCATAGCTAGAGGCGAAAACTGGGTCTCTTGACAACGCTGGAACGGCAGAAAACCTGAATTTAAAACTCCCTCCCTCCCTCCTGCCTCGTGGTCCGGGGCTCTTACATCACTCCCTCTCAGGTAACATTAACCCCATACAGGCAGAATAACACTCTCCAGCACTTTACACTTATGACAGCACCTCAGCTGGGAAGATGAGGTACTTCAAAGCAGGGACAGGGAGGCACTGGAGTTTGTGAGGAGGGAGAGAGGGAAGCTGTAGTATGGGATGGGGGTCGAGTCAGTGGAGCAGGAAAATACTTAATACTTAGCCCCAACCCTACTTGTCTCACAGCAGCTAAACTTTCCCTTAAGCCTTAGGACAAGTGCCCCCTAACCTATACATGGACGAAACCTTCCCAATCCTACCCCAAGAGCAAGTACTGAGAAATCTATCCCTTCCCAGATGTCAAGACCTTCCCCACAACCAGCCCCGCAGCTGCTAAGATCTCTCTGAAGAACACCTTCCTAGCTGGCAGTGCCCTGTGACTAGTGCATGTAGTTAGGGAGCACTTATGACTTTTTTCCTGTGCACTGCACCACTGCAGCTCTAAGGAGTCTGTTGTCTGCAGTAACAGCGGCCATGTTAGGAGGTAGACCTGTGCAGTCTATTATAGGGGAGGCACACTCTGTGCTCTCTTGTGCAGACTTTACTTTTGCTCCTTCTTGCTTTGCTGAATTTTCTTAACCCAAAATAGATGTAATTCTGGCTGAAAAGATATGACTGAGCTCTTGGAATGGAAAACAGTACAATAGAAATGTGAAGAAAAACCTCCCCCCCCCCATTTTCTTTTCCCTATATCTGGACACCCTAACAAGGAGGGACCAGAATGAATGAGAATTTATTGCAGCCAGTTTGTCTCGTGGCCAGTCCAACCCTCCCAAATTAGCCATGCCATCATCCTCGGCAGAGATCTCAGAAGCTAGAGACTTTGGGTTCTGTTCCAAGCTCTAGGGGGGAGTGCTGTACTGCCTGTAGAGCTAGGCACATGGAGTTGGTGACCCTGGTTTTACTCCTAGCTCTGGATGGGGGCGTAACCTAAGAAAATAAGGCAGGGGACTGACAATCAAAGACAGTAGTATGGCCAAGTGATTAGAAGAGGGGATTTTAGAGTCCAAAGTCTTAGGTTCTCTGCTCAACTCTGAAAGGCCCCAATGTGTAGTTGTTAACGCTTCTAAAGCAGAAGGAGAGGACTCAGGACTGTTCAGATCCTAATTCCCCCACCTTGGGATATTATTGCCAACAGAGCCCAGGCTTAACACTGCCAGCGACTCACAGTGTGACCTTAAGCAAACAGCTTATTTTACCGCTCTGCCTCAGTTTGCTTATGTGTAAAATGGAGGCAATCAGACCCTCTCGCCATTGTAAAGCAGGCTGTGGATCTGCAGAATATTAATATTCCCACCTCCTGTTAGTGGAGTGGAAGCAAAAAATAAATGTCCAGGGCAAGCAAGGTCCGGAGTCTGAGACCCAAACTCTGTGAGTGCTGGGCAGCACAGATGCTGGTATTTTGACAACTCTATTGCGCCATTCCCTGATGTGAGGATTTCTACCGTGATGTTCTGGGGGTGGAGGTTGAAAGGAGTTTAGGATTTCACAGAGCTAATTAAATGCAAACTGGGTTGCCTGCAGAAAGCCATGTGCTCCGGTTGATATGTTTCTGGCAGGAACAGACTGGAAGAGGGTGGTGGTGGTGGGTTTTTTCAGTTTAGGAGGAAGATGCCAACAAAGTTCTAGTTACTCACCAGCCTTTGAACTATGAATGAAACATACTGCGTATTCCGGAGCTACAAAAGAATAAAGGAATAGAGGAGGGAGAGAGGGAAGAAGGATAGATAGATAGATAGATTAGATTAGATAGAAAAGGGGAACGAGGGGTTGCTTACATTTCTCTCCATACATTGTTATCTCCGCATTGGGAGCTGCTTCACCTTCTAGATCTCGCCAGTTAAAATGGAGGTTCCATACTCTCCCTTCCAAATAGCTCTCCATAAATTACCCTAAGTTAGAAGCCTCCAGAGCACTGTAACACATTTCAGGCTTGATACAAAGCTGTTGCCTTTCTGTCTCCCCACCAAGCAGGGGAAAACCAAATGGGGGCAGGCAGTACTAGATTTCCTTCCAAAAGGAGGGCTGAACAGGGTAATCAGAAGATGTGATAAGCAGAATTTTCAGCTGCTTCACGTGGGTAACACTCGTGGAAATAATTAAGGACTTGCCTGTGACAGTAAAGAGGGAGAGGAAGAAGGACTTTGAGGCAGGAATGACTAAATAAATGGCAACAGTTCAAGAGTGGTGTGGGCTTTGAAGAGCACCCGGAGAAGGTATTCAAACCTGTTTGAATCAGTGAGTTCCCTAAACATCATGTGGAAATCAATGTCTAGCTCTGAAGGACTCCTTTCAAGTGAATCCCTGGGGAAAAGAATAAACCAGTTCAAAGGACAAAGCTTTCTTGGGAGATTCTCTGGCAACATACTGATAAGCACCATTCAGATTCTGGTACAAACTGACCACAGAGTGATGCTGGGACATATTTCCCAAAGGGAAAATGGGGCATCACGTGGGGCTCACCCGAGTTTAGGGGGCATACCCCTCCCACGCATGGGGCTGGCCCGAACCACCTGCATCATCACTCACCTGAGCCCTGCTGTGCGGGACTGGAATTGCCGCTCACTCTTCCCCACACACAAAGTTCCTCTGTGTCCCACCGCCGAGGGGGGGGGGGGGAGAGGTGGGCACGTCCCACTTTTTTGGTAAAACTGGACATTTTGTCCCATTTTGCCAAAAAAAAAAATGGGACACATGGCTTAAAAAGGGGACTGTCCTAACCAAAATGGGGTGTACGGGCACCCTATGCTGGGGCAAGCCAAATAGGCAAAACCAGTGGGAGGAAAGGCTGAGGGGGCATGAGGCAGGAATGGGATGCTAGTATGTGTGAGGTAGGGCTGCTGTGCCAGGTACGTCCTCTGTAGCTGTAGTCGTGTCGACCCCAGGATATTAGAGAGGCCAGGTGAGTGATGTAATATCTTTTATTGGAGTCACATCTGTCGGTGAGAGAGGGGCTTTCGAGCTTTGTGTATGAGCTCTGCATAAGCTCAAAAGCACGTCTCTCTCACCAACAGACGTGGGTTCAATAAAAGATATTACATCACTCCCTGCTCTCTCTCTAATGCCGTGTAAGGTAAGCTTGTGAGGGTGGACCCGCCCAGCTCTAGGAATATGCTCTAGGAATTATTTTGGGACATTGTAGGCTTTAGGTCAGATGAGATTATCACAATGGTTCCTTCTGGCATTGGGATTGATGAGTTAGGGATGTCATGTTAGTCTCACGGTGCATTAGGGATGATACACCAGATGGCTTCAGGTATATGGAAGCGGGTGATGTAAATGGGAGGACGGGGTGCCAGATGGTGCTCATTGGGATGACCGGAATGATTTAGAAAGAACATGCAACCTGTCACAAGTGAGGGGTGGCATGCCAGCTGGCAAGAGCTGGAGATGACATAGCAAGGTACTAGAGTCTGGGGGGAGCTCTGAACTGTCTGGAGCGAAGCAAGGCAGCATGCCAGCAGGCAGGGCAGCATGCGAGCTGGTCCAGGAGTGGGGCCGAGGTGCTGGCAGAGAGCAACTGGCCTGTCTGGTACCCATCAATTTAGTTAGTGACTGCCTTCACCTTCCCTAGCCATCCACTTCCTGAGTCTGCGTGCGATAGACGAAGAGACAGGCACAAGCTGCAAAGTACAGGAGCGTGTGAGGAGGCATCAGGGGCCAATGTTCCGAACACCCTTCCAATTTGTATTTCTCCAAAGCCCTGCAGCAAATACTTCTCCCTCCAGTACCAGGAGCCTGGAATCAGATCTCACCTCTTCAAACCCCCGACTATGGGAGCATGAAATAAATGGGGAATGTTCCCAGTCAGAAGTCTGTTTTGAATTAAATATTACAGCATTGATTGTTCTATTCATCTAACTTCAAATTCAATAAGTCCCTCTGCTGGTTCCTGTTCCCCCATTTCTCTTATACTGTCATGGAATCTGCTGCTGCCTAGCTTACTTAGTGGCTGGAGGATGATGGGCCTGGGAAGTGATGTCAGCGTGGTCCAGAATACACAGGGCTCTGCTCCATTTCAACATCACCAAGGGGTTAAAAAACCTCTCTTTATTGGAGGTGGGATGTGAGAAAGCAGGCATCAAAGTCCATCAAAACAGTGGAAACACTCTCTTTCACTGCCCTGAGCTGTCAATCAGGGCCTAAAATAGATGCAGTGCTAGGCACAGGGAGAGCAAGGCATGGGAAGAATTGGCTGGGTGGTGAGGGTGTGGGCATAGCTTAGAACAGGGCTTGGCAGCCTTTGGCATGTGGCCCATCAGGGAAAGCTGCTGGCAGGTCAGGCTGGTTTGTTTACCTGCAGCATCCACAGGTTCGACCGATCGCAAAGCAGCATGGGCCGAGGCATGTGCCATCCGCCGCTTCCTGCAGCCCCCATTGGCCTTGAGCAGTGAATCACGGCCAGTGGGAGTTGCAATCAGCTGAACCTGTGCACGCAAAAGGTAAACAAACTGTCCCCACAAGCGGCTTTCCCTGACGGGCCACATGCCAAAGATTGCTGATCCCTGGCTTAGAATATCTGTCTATATATTTTTGTTGTGTTGTAATGCCCCAGTGAGCCATTTACAGAGCCAAAACACTGCAAGATCTGATCTGTTCCCAGTGTTTCAATTATTGTCTGTTGGAAATAATATGAGAAGATCAGGTCTGGTTTTAATTCAGCCCTGTATATGACACTCTTGAGGCCAGAAAAGGCCCCAAAAAACATCAGCATAAATCCAAGTACTAAGTAATTCGGGCTGATACAGGTTACTCCAGACCCAGAATGCATGGAATAGGAATAGGGCTGTGAGGTACCCAGCACACTTTGGGGCACTCCTGCAAATAATAAAGAAACCAGGGGGCACTGAGGTTGGAAGAATGCAATTACTCGAAAGAGTTGATCATTTATTTAGTGGATTTGCTTTGTTCCGTTCAAGATCTGATCTCTATTTGCTCAAATGTATTTGTTATTCAGATATGTTCATTGAATATTTGTGCAGGCAAATTACATCCTATTAATCCACTGCATTACAGTAGCACATAGGGATCAACTGAGAACATGACCCCATTGTGCTAGGCACTGTACAAACACATAGTTGTAGACACTGCCCCCAAGTTATGTATGAATTGAATGCTTTGATTGTTTGGTATTTGTTAGGGGATGTTGGTCACTGAAGTCATGTAGCATTGTCCCTCCCTCTCCCCCCGACTGGATGATTTAAGATTTATAAGCAGGAATTACGTATTATAAGGAAATCAGTGGGGAACTGACTCTCTCAGGGAGTGGGTGTGAGGGAAGGTACTAGGCATTTTAGAACATTTAAAATATTTTCCTGACTTGCTTTGACAAAGAGCACTGGGACTGGTTACGCACATGGAAGCCCAGACTGAGAAACAGCTGGGTTTTTACTGACTAAGGGAGAAAGACAGAAGTTTAATGGACTTTACATTTCCTTTTCTTTTGTCACATTCACATGCTAGTTAACTACATGTAATGTACACATTTGGCACAATCCTAGTTACATGATCCTTTTCTGGCTCATGTAAATCCTGAGTGCATTGGCATTGGTCAGGCATGGTTCTCCCCGTGCCCATATGCAACATATCCTATTTCAAGTTATATGTCCTGCTCTCTTCACCAACCATTCCCCACAATGGCATGTGTTTGTGTGCATCCCTATTTGCAAAGGGTGGGGTCACCTAGATGAGTCAGGTGATGATGGGTACCCTGGCTCACCTACCTCTTGCAGAGGTTGCATTTGGAAGTGTTCTGTGAAATGAGCTGTCACTGGGATACAGTGGAGGCGCCTCTCTCTTTCCATCCTATTCTTCTGATCCTCTTCTATTGCCCTTCTCTTCTATGCCTCTATCCTCCTCCATTCTCTGCCTTCCGTCTACCCTTCCCCAAGAATCCCACAAGTGAATTTCTAAAGTGGCTGTCATGGAGCTTCTGTTTCTGGCCAAAAGGAAATTAATTTTGATTTCTGATTAAGTGAATTTTGCCTAATTCGAAGAAAAAACATCACTCAGACAACTATCTGTGAATGCAAAGGAGAATGAAGAGGCTGACTCAAAACCCAGTTTCCAGTTCAATTTCTGTTCACCAACAGGATATGAATTAAAACTGGTCAGAAGATATGGGTGTGGTGGGAGAGGGTTCCACGATGATTATTTTTTTGACAAAAATGTAAAAACAAAAAGATGTTTGTTGAAACTTGCCACTAAAAATTGTAAGTTCTCAGCAAAAAAATGGAAAGCCACAATATTTTGATTCTAAAATGCTGCCCCAGTGCCTCATGGGAGTTGTAGTTTGCATGACTCATGGTTCTATACTGCCCTATAGGCCAGGTTCCTTCATCAGACTACATCTCCCATGATGACCTTGTTGAGTTCTCCATCAAGGAGAATGGGAGCGTGAAGCATCTGGACTAAAACTCCCATAAGGCACTACAGCAGCATTTGGGAATCAAAATATTTCTTTTCATCAAAAAATATTTAAACTTGGAGCATACTATTATTATTTTTTCATTTTTCTGGCATTCAGCTTTTTGATAAATCAAAATATTCTACAGAAAATATACACTTTTCATTAAAACTGTGTTTAGTCAAAACCCAATTTTCTGCTAAAAAATAATTTCAACAGAGATTTTTTGACAAGCACTCTTATCAAGCCATTTGCAAAGTTCTTGTACTGAACAACATTAGAATCTTGCTGATTCCAGGGGTAAATGACCCTAATTTTCTGTAAAGTGGCATTGGCTCCTGAATGCCAGGACCTCCATGTTAGGTTTTATCCAGAAGAATATGAAGGTGGTGCTTCTAATGGCAGTTCCCCCAGAGCAGCTGTGCATTCATTTATCATCCTCAGCATCTCCTTCTGGACAGCTGGCTCACTCACCCAGACTGATCAAGGTATAACTTCCTCTAACAATTCACTCATGCTCATCTATCCACTCCTGTCTTCTTTACCTCCCTATCTTCTCTTCCAAAGCCACGGTGGTCTGCAGGAGAAGTAAAGAGGGCAAAACAGAGAGAATTGGGGATGAAAGAAAAACAATAGTGGGGGTGAAACCTAAAATGTTCTGGTATCTGCTTGGGTTTTAGCCTTGGGTAACATAAGAGGTGGTTGTTGTGTGTGTGAAACCTAACACTAATGCACTACGGTGTGCATCCAACTATGCTCGCCATCTAGGAGTGTGAATGCTGGTGTGCACACTGAAATAAATAAGGTGTTATCTGTCTCGGGAATACAAATATTTAAGAGGAACCCTTTGAAGAATAGTTTTGCCTGTGGGGTGTGGATTTGATTTTAGTACATGTCTATACAGTATTCAAGCTAAAGGCCTTTGCTGATTCAACCACCATAGCTTACTTACAGAGGTGCTAAGAATAAATGCTTTCAAGCACACATCCCCTCAGTACCATTAAAGAGGTTTTCCATTTCTGTATACCTTATTGAGCATCACACTCTCCATAACCTAGCAGACTTTGGCCCTGTAACTGGATTGTAAGATGTCCTGCTCACTTGATAATGTGGCCTATAATAGGATCTTTCACAAAAGGAAAGTGCAAGGCAGGGTGACACTAACAAAAGGGCTTTTCTAGTGTCCTCAGTTCTTTATTTCTCAAAAAATAAGGGACTTGAAATCTATTGTCGCTGTCACTTGGAATATTAAACTATATACACAGAAGGTTGGATATAATATACGTTATCCCGTTTTCCACCATGTCAGACCCACATGACACCTGGGACATGCATCAAAGACTGCACTGTCTCTGATAGCATTGTACTCTACCCCATTTACAGTACAAACCCCACATCTGATGGTCTCAAGAAGCATGAGAGACCACCAGACAAATGGAGTGTTGCCTGATTATTGGAGCAGGTATTAAGAGTCAGGATTCCTGGTTTCTGTGCCCAACTCTGCCACTGACTGTGGGACCTTGGGTCAATCCCTTAATCTCCCTGTGCTCCAGTTTCCCCATCTCTAAAAAGGGGTACCAATCCTCCATACTACAGCTGGTTCAGTAGGACAAGGAAGATTTATCAATATATTTTCACAAACAAACAGGATGAGTCTGCTTTCCTATTGTCCTTGGGGTCATATAGTTATTTGCGACAATTCTGCTAAGTTCACATTTAAATTTGAAAATGTTCACAGATCCCCAAAGCATCATGAATTTTAGCTTGAAATATTTTTCATCTGAAAATTCATGCTAGAAAAGATGTTTTTCACTGTTGTTATTCCATAGTTTTAGAAAGTTTCAGTCATCCAATCAGACAGCAGAAAAATACTTTCTGACTTAGGTGGCCATCCCAAATAAACCAGTGGTAATTAAATCAAGTGAACAATTTGTCAGTGGCTCATATGCTGCAATGTATTGGCATAAAACAGTGGTCTTCAATATTTTCCTGGTGTGGACCACATCTTATTTGAGAAATTGGTTTTATGAACACATCCCCTACTATGAAAAAATGCAGGGATTGTGTTTCCTACCTGATCATCAAATAACACCCCTGTGGCAGCTCAGCAATTGAAAAACATGAAAAAGTGATATTAGGAAAGTATTTCACGTAGGTTCTTTTCATGTATTTAGCAGCCAGAAACAAGTAAGAGGACTCAGCACCATGTGCTTAGCCAACTCTCTGCAGACCGCCAGTAAGTGTTCCATTAATCACAGTTTGGGAAGCATTGGCATAAGCTACCTGGTGCATGTTTGCAAATAATGAATATATTCACACACAATGCCAGGACCAGTTTCTGAACAATATGATCAGAAGCAAAAGGCTCTAATTTGGTTAGATAACACCAGCGCTGGCTAGGTCATCTGCAGGGACCAACCTGGGAGCCAGAACAGGAAGTGAGCAGAAGTTTAGGATTGCTGCAACTTGAGCTGAAGGCCCAGGTTCATAAATTTGTTTGCAATATCAGACCAATAGACCTCTATGCATAGCATAGCCACTAGAGGGGGATTAAGAGCCACACTACATTAGCATAGTTGAAAATTTGTAATTCATAATTAGACCAGCATTGCTCCTATCCATCTCCACAAGGTACTATGAGATTCTGGGTTGGAAGGCACCTCTGTCTTCATGGTTTGGAGACCCCAAGGCCAAGAAGTCAAGCTCAACAGCAGCCTTCTGGTACAATAGGTAGAAACACCTGCCCTCTATCTCCCTCCTCCATTCTTCTCCCAAGCCAAGATGTGGTGCAGACTCAGCCCTGCTCCACAACAGGCAAGTCTGTTGATGTTATTGCTTGTAAAACTTGCCTGGGCCACCTGAACCTTCTTACATCCAGTAGTGAAAGAAACATCTGCTTCTTGCTTTCTCTCGGTGTCTATGGTGTGATGTCGTTACCTCTCCATAGCTTAGACAAGCCCCTGGTCAGTACTACATCACCTCTTTGTATTGTGGCAGGGTGGGCCTGACCCAGCCTGCCGCCCCTTTAAGAGGGAGAAAAGCCCTCTGCAAACCTCCCTTGCAGAAAGCCTAATCAGCCACCTGGGCTGCAGGGCAATCAGCCTGGATGGGTTGCACCTGGCAGCCTCCTCAGGGGGATATAAGGCTGCCAGGAAGGAAGCCCAGAGTGGTGGTGGTGGTGGTGGTATGGGCATGGGCATGGGTATGGGTATGGGTATGGTAGTGTGGAATGAGAGAAAGAGCTGTAAGCTGTAGAGCTGTGAGCTGTAGAGCTGTGAATAGAGCTGTAAGCTGAAAAGCTGAACTGTATAAGGCTGTGTATATTGGTGATGGGGCCTTGCACTGTGAAATAAAGAGCACTGTTTGGAGCCAAGGAAGAGTTTCCTGCCTGTGTCTGGAGGGGGGCAAGAAGGCGATCTGTCACAGTATCCATGGATGGCAATGAAAACCAGAATTCCATTTAATGAAAAAATAAGCAGTTTGACAGCCCAGTCTTTCCTGTTGGAGCTGTTCCACTCTGTATTGCTAATTAAATATTCATTTGGCCAGAAACAAAAACCTGATTCTCTAAGCTAGTGGTTGGGGGCACTTCCCTAGGATGTAGGAGACCCAGATTCTAGTCCTTACTCTGCCTGATCTGGAGCAGGGACTGAAACCTGGGTCTTCCTTAATCCAAGTGTGTGCCCTAATCAATGGGTCATCGGTTATTACATAAGAACAGCCATACTGGGTCAGGCCAAAGGTCCATCTAGCCAAGTATCCTGTCTTCTGATAGTGACCAATGTCAGGTGCCCCAGAGGGAATGAACCGAACAGCTAATCATCAAGTGACCCATCCCCTGCTAGGATCCATCCCCTGTCTATCCTGGGATAAAAGTGAGTGGGTCTCTTTCATTTTGACCAGTAATTCCATCTTGGACCTGAGAAAGTTTAATCAAAACTGATCCATTTCAGTGAAAAGTTTCAGTTTCAACAGAGCATTATTTTTGGATGAAAAACTGTTTCATTGTAAAATTCCCAACTAGTGATAACTGTAAAAAGCACAAAATCCAGAAGGCACTAGCGCTGAGACCCTCTGCATCTCTTTGCTCATTTCAAAGTAGAAACCCCCTGGAATTTCCAGCACTGGACCTTCCAGGAGTTCCTTGGGTTTTTGTTACACTTCATTTTGACTGAAAGAACATTGTGGAAGGTGTAAATAAATCTCTATACTTACGGAATTTTTTCTCCCAATGGAAAAAGAATGGTTGAACTGAGCATTAGCTGAATTCCATTGCAGGTGATAAATAGCACAATGATTTGGAAAGGTGTATGTGAGCCCAACCTTCCTTCACACAATGGGAACATCCATAAAAGGCCATTTAGCTGATACATATTTTCCTCTTTAGTACATAATGGTAACCTGAATAAAAGGTTTGAATTACAAAGCAGGCTAACCTGGCACATTCTCTGAGCAATGACGGCTATTTGTGTCAAGAAAATAAAGGGGCGGTAGGAAAGAGAAAGCGAGAGTGCGAACAAGAGTCACTGAGCATGAGCAATTTGGAGAGCGAAAGCAGTCACATACCCTGCTCAAAGGAAATAAAGAAAAAGCTCATAACAATAGAAATTAGATTTTTTTATGATGATTATGATTGGAAAGCCGAGTGCTATATTCTTCCAACAAGAGATTCTTATTCGCAGGATTGGTCGATACCATTAAGGTTCATACCAGCTCCCCATCCCATTCTTTACACCCTTCCCCATGTCAGCCTGAGTGTAGTACAAGGATAACTCCATGCGAAGCCTCCACTCAACCTGAGCTGAACTGGGCCATGCCCAGCTTGCACTCCCCTCCATGCTGGGAGAATGAACAGAGATGGAGTCACTAGCCATGCTCCATTTCCTCCTCCACCCTGCTTTCAACGCTTTTCAATACTGTGTTGGGATGTTCACCTCATACTAGCCTGGAGAGGGTTAATGTGGTTCAGAAGGGGGTTAAGTAACCTCATAGGCCACACCTGTGGGAGAGTTAGGCTTGAAAAGCAAGCACTGATGGAGCTCAGCTAGACAGGAGCAGGTGGGGCTGGTATAAGGCCAGGAAGTGAGGGAAGACAGAAGCTGCAGTGTAGGAGCATGCAGTCACTCTCTGGGCTTACAGAGGGAAAGGAAGATGCTCGGGGTAAAGTAGAAGGCCTGGGATCCTAGCCTTGAAGGGTTTATCCAGAGAGGTGGTGGAGCAGAAGGATGATAGAGGTGAAGTTGGAAAAAGCCCAGGGAAATGACAGCAAGGTTTAGGGGGGTGCATACCTTGGCCTTGGATTAGAGGGTCCATAGCTTGAACCTGAAGTAGAGGGCAGGCCCAGGTTCCTCCACTTGCCACTGAGGAAGTGGTACAGTCTTGAACTGGGAGGACTGCTGGGATAGCCAGTCTAGTGAGACTTTGATAACGCAGAAGGGAGAAGCCCCCATGACCTGGCCAAGCCACAAAGAGGAAGCATGGCAACTCCAGGAATGAGAGAGAGGCTGTAGCATGAGCGAGTGATGGAAAGGGGTGTCAGACCAGAGGCAGCTATTCCCCAAATTCAGTCACATGGAGCCGCCCTAGCAGTGAGTAGAGAACCTCATGACAGGCATTGGCTGGGAAAACAGGCCTGTTGAGCTGGGTTCCCACCATCACCTTGCACAAAAAAGTTGTAGGATTTCCACCATAGGCAGGGACTTCCATGGCTGTGCAGTGAAGGCAGGCTACAACTTTAAGTCAAGAAAATAAAATACATTCTCCCCTCTTCCCACCATGCACTGTCTCTCATTGCTTCTCCTCATACTTTCATCTACTTCCCTCTGGCCCCTCCCAACTTTTTCTCCATACCTTGCTCTTTTTTTTGTCCACCACAAGCTTCTTTCTCTCTCTTTCTTTATCTCTCCATCCCTTTCTTTTCTCCCCATCCCATCTTCTATCTCCCTCTCTGTCCCCATCTCTCCCTTCTCCCTTTCTTTCCTCATTCTTCGCTCTGCTCCTTCTCTCTCCCCGCCCCCTGGTCGTGTTGTGTTACTAATGTGCAGTAATGGTATGGCTGGAAAGTCATTTGCGCTCCCCCTCTTTTTTCCCCCTGCAGTATTATTAAAACTGCTCCATCACTAGCTGTAATGGGAGCGTCTGTATTTTCTCCTCGCCCGTATCCCTGACATGACATAATGCCTGCCCTCACCGAGACGCTATAACACTGAGGTAATTGAAACATAACTCACCGTAAATTACAAGCTGCCGTTCAGGCAGGGCCCCGGCCGTGCTTCTTGGAGCTCATTCCAGCTGGAAACTAAACATTACTTTAAGAGGGGTGCTTAAGCAAAACAAAGCCATTTAAAGAGCAGCAGGAACATAGGAAAGGAACTTGGGCCCTGCTGGCAATATGGACTCTAGCCTTTTTTTCAGTCAGGGTGGAAGCAGGTTGAGATGGAGCGACTGTATGGCTCAGGGTCCATGGAGCCCTGGTCAATAGCAACTGGAAGCAATTAGCCACCAGAGGGTGATGTGGTCCCATTTTATGACTTCAGTGGTCTACACATGAAGAGGAGCTCCTAATGGCTAAGTGTCTATAAGCACAGCTGGTCCCTTTGTTGACAGAAAGACCAAGGGGTATGTGGGCCATGGAGAGAGATTGCTCCTCCCACCCCTCCCCCTGCCCAGAGCAGCAGGTTCCTGAATGTCAGGAGTGAGGCAGTTGGGTGATACACTTCTACAGTTTCTGTGTCTGACCTGTGAGTCTTCAGAGAGAGACTCTATTCACCCTCTGCAGGATATTAGTAAGTCCCACCGAAGAACATGAGAATGAGAATTCCCCCTTTGAGGGAAATAATTAGGGCTAGAGGGCTACCAGTCCAGCAAAGGACCCATTCCGGGTCTGTAAGCTTTAAAAACAGAGAAGGAGCTTGGGGTTTGGTGACACAATATTAATTACTCCATTACTGATGAGAGCACAAATATCTAGGCAATGGCACCTGGCAGTTAGATGATGGTACCTGAAGTCAGGATTCCCGGATTCTGCTCCTGACTCCTGCAGCAACTAGTTTTGACTTTGGACAAGTCTTCCCACTCTGTAATATAATCCTGTAACGTGGCATTTTCACTGTTAGTTTACCACCTCTAGTTTTGTAATGTTGAAGAAAATGTGTTCCGATTTTATTTTTGATTGTGAAAATTTGGAAATGAACACTGAAAAGTTCAAATGATTTCAGTGACCTACTTTTCAAAAGCACAGTCTGTCCGTGTGGTTCTCATGAAAGTCAACAGGAATCATGGACAAAATTCATACCTGGTGTAACTGAGGCTAATGTCAGTGGAATTACACCAGGGATTAATATGGTTCCATGAAAATAAATGCTCAGGGAAATGCTTTGCAAAATACGGGAAATGCAAAATTTCCAGTTTTCCTTGGAGTACCTCTGAGACAAATCCATTACTGACAGCAACCTACCAAACATAGTGAACTTCCCTTTAAGAATCTGTGCCTTTAAGAATTTCCAGATAAATGTACCACTGGACTGTTGCCATGTGGCTGGACATTTCAGGAGATGCATGTTGTTCAAATCTATTACTGCAGAGTCCCAGGGGACAGGGAATTTATCTGAAACCGCATTTTTCCAAATAAATGGATGTGGCAGCTTCTCAATGTGAATTATGCACCGCTGAGGACATATCCAGTTCTGAGCAATGAGTGTTTTGGATTAGGAGAGTTTGGACAAAAATGTTCTGTGTAAACATAACACCAGGCAAAGATTCTTTTTTACCGTACTCCAGAAAACGAAGGGCTGGTGGTTGTAGGTTGAGACTGTCAAGGAGCAAACTTCTTCTCTGTGTACAACTCTGCTGACTTTCAGCGCCTCCTGTTGACCCATATTCACGAGAACCCTAGATTGTTCTGCCAATGCACGTGAGCCCTGCCCAGTTGCCATCCTTCATATTCCAATCCTGGGCTTCCCCCACAGTGCTGCCCTGGAACACAGTTCTGCCAATGCCCCTCACCTGTGCCCTGCAGCCCACCAGATGTTGCACTGGCAGAGCTGTGTAGGAATTGATAACATGTTGGTATCCATGGACTCTGTTGCTGTTGGGGGGATTAACACTCGTGCGTTATAGAAAAGTACTGCATTGACAGTTCTGACAATTGAAAGTCCTCTGTTTCTCCAGAATAGATGCAGTGGCATGTCACAGAGTAAACAGTAGGCAGGCAAACCTGTGTACTGCCCCATTCCTCTCCCTCCTGGGCCACAGCATCATGGCCTTATAGTGGAGGCAAGTTTCCCTCCCCTTTCCTTTGTGCCTGGTTTGCACTAATTGCTTTCCACGAGGCCTGCCACATGCCCCTTGGAAATATTTCTATCAACCCTCTTACCGTAGCTAAGGTTTCAGCAATCTCACCCCTTCTCTCCTTGACATTATTAGTTTATCTTTGTCCACTGGCAAAGTTCCCAAGCAATTCAACAATAACAGTTGTTTCTCCATGGCTGAAAAAGTCATCTCTAGCTCTGGCTGTTATTGATCATCTGATGGGAACCGGACTTTTTCTTTTCCTGTCCCATTTTTTTTAACCGCGTATTCTAAGTGAGTTTCAGTCAGTTTTAGTACACATGGAAGTGAAAGACTGATGATGTTGACGACACTGTGCATGTGTCTCCTTTGAAACAGGCTGTAGCAAAACCTGAGAACAAAGTGGCTGATGCCTCTGCAAACTGGTAGTGGTCTTAAATATGCAGCACACAGAAAACAAAGGTGTCACTTTCACAGCTACCCACATACACGAACCATCACGGGTTCCACTATTCTGCTCTGTCTTTGTCCCAAAGTGAACTTTGCCACCTGTTCCACATCTGGTGCCCCTTAGGGACCGAGTTCCATGGTGCTTTTTCTACCAGTGTCCCAGACCGCTGGTATGGCTGCCAGATGCCCTGGAGCCAATCCACCTCATATTTAATTGCTTTGGAGTCCCCTGCTTGCTTTCTGTTTGGATTCTATTTGTCCTATGTCCCTGTGGAATGCTTTGGGCTGTTCAGTTAATTGAAAGTGGCTAAAGCCATGCGAGGTGGCTGTAGAGGTGGAGGGGGCATTGTCGGGATCAATTTGTGCAGACTATTGAAAATCTCTCACTTAGTTTAACAATCATCCGTTATTAAGGTGAGTTCTTGTCCTGGAGCCTCCAGGAAGTTTGTAAGTTGTCCCCCGGGCTTTCAGAAGTGATGGCAATTATCTTTAGCTGTGTTTTATTAAATTATGGGGTGAGTAATAGGACTGAATGGGATGGAGAAGAGGAAATGATAAGCAAGGGTAGGGATGGCTAGGGCTGAGTGCAAGAAGGTGAGACCAGGATGGAAAGAAAATCAGGGAAAGGAAAGGAGAATGATAGTCAGATTGAGAGGAATGAAAGTCAGTGAGAGAGAAAGAGAAAGAAAGATGTGGGCAACAGAGACAAAAGTGTAATGAGAATGTTGGCTTGTGAGGGGAACAGGGAGACCAATGGAAGAAAATGGGCCTGAGAGAAAAGAAAAAGGGAAAGGGAGCAAGATAGAAAGGACGAACATGAAAGAGACAGAATAGTAACTGGACTAGGGTCAAGGGAGAGAGGGGAGGGAGTAGGATATGGGGAAAATGACAAGGGAGAGAAACAGACAGGTAGGGGGAGATAGAGAAGGAAACTGGAGAGAGAGAGAGAGAGAGAGAGAGAGAGAGAGAGAGAGAGAGAGAGAGAGAGAGAGAGAGACAGGTGTTTGCCTTAGGACTAACTGGCTGTGCTGCAGAAGAGCAGGAGATGGGAGAGGGTGCATTTTGTTGATATAGTTCCCATTCTTAGAGTCCTGGACGGCTTAGCATTTACGTTTATGCTGATGACACATCTTTCCACTTGGGCAAATGGGCAGATTCCCTCTCTAAATCACTCCAACGTGATTTTAATAGCAGGCAGAGGTCGCTTTTGGATAATAAATTGGTACTAAACCCTAAAGAGACGCAGGCTGTGTCATACGGAACAGATGGTAAATTAAAAAGAATGGAAGCTAGTGACTTCACTTATCTGTGCTCCGAGTCAGGGAGCTCTCTTGTTATGCTAAGTATTTAGTATTTACACTCAAAAGGCTGCTTCCTCATGCACCTTGGTTTAGGGATTTTAATTATCTGTAACAGCAACAGGATCACTCTGATTAAAAAGATGGTGAGAATGAGAGGTTGGATGATAGTAATAATCATCATCATCATTAGTAAACATTAATTATTAATAGTTGCATTATCTTCCCTCCATCGAGGCTTGTTAAAGAACCCCAGACTTACTGAAAGGTTTAAAACAATCCTGCTTAACTACCGACAATTTTTTTTTCTTGTATTTTCTGATTATCAGGACTGAGGCCCCGAGTCAGCAAATCATCCCTTTTCAGCAAAGCACTTCAACATGTGCTTCACTTCAAGCATGTGTGTAAAGCCCATTGACTTTAATGGGATATAAGCACATATTAAATGTTAAGTATATGCTTTAGAGCTTTGCTGACTAAAGATAGGTTTAAGCACATATTCAAATACTTTGCTGAATTGGGACAGTGGAAGGTACTGTAAATTAGGAACAAACTAGAAATGATTGAATAATGGAAACAAATATTTGTGAATATCAAGCTGTGAGCTGTCCCTTTAAGGGAGTCTGTATTCAAACTCACCTGTAACTAGTTTATCTTCCTCCCCTGCAGAGTTGGGTGAATTCAGTTCAGTAGCAATTCTGAAAAAAATGTGAGTGGGGGGGAGAGTTTTGGGTTCAGTGAAATGTTTAATTCAACCTGAAATGAAACATTTGATTTAGGTTTCAAGCACTCTTTAATTTTATTTTAACAGACATTTTAAAATGTAAAGGAAATGTCAAAACACATAGTCACTTCCAGTCAAAAAACTGCATCGTTTCATACCAAAAATGTCAAAATGAATGCTGGGGGAGGGGAGGTGTTGGAATTTGTTTTAGGTTTTTTTTTTTTATTTCTACTGAAACATTTTGATAAAATTGACATGAACTTTAGAAATGTTTTGATGTTGCCAAATCTGTGTGTGTGTGTATGTGTGTGTATATCTATATATATATGTATTTGGCCACCGAAATAATAAGTTTCAGTTGAAAAATTTTACCCAGATCTGCTCGCCAGTCCTCAAAACATCTGCCTTGCACATTCCAGTCTTCTGCGTCTAGGGTTTCCAGATTGCAAACACACCCCTGTAGGGGAGCCCTGAGACAATCCAGGAGATGCGGGAGTGTGAGCAACAGACTCTGGGAGGACAGGACCTCCTACCCACCCCATGACCAGACAAGGACAGCCCTATGTGACGTAAATAAGACGAGGAAGACTTGCAGCACCTTAGAGACTAACCAGTTTATTTCAGCATAAGCTATCATGGGCTATAGCCCACTACAATGACTATTGTTTATATTTAATTGTTCATCTAGCTCTGGCCTGGACCATTGCACCCATGGAACTGTATTGACTGTAGCAGTGTATATATAGGGTAAATAAGACAAGCACCCAAGTTGCCATCCTATCACTTGGGCTCTTTGGAATCATACAGTCATAGAGATGTAGGGTGGATTGATCAAGTAAACGTAGGCCAGCCAACGGATGTTTGTTTAACCTGTTCTTAAAAACCTCCAGTGATGGCAATTCCACAACCTCCCTCTGAAGCCTGTGTGACGGGGCTGTTCCTGGTGGGAGCCAACTGAGAGTGCCAAGTCAGGACAAATTTCTCCAAAGGGGGCAGCTACAGCCCAAAGCTGGGGTTTCTCCACCTCTAAGGCAAAGCAAAACAGCCAAACAGAAAAGACTTTGGCTTCGCCCCACTGGCTAGCCACAAGTCACACGAGCAATTCCCTTAGACACTCCAGTTTCCCAGTATCACCACCAGCAGCCACCTGTCCTGGGGATCAATGGTTATGAAAACCAATACCCCAAATAAAGAAAATGGTTCTCCCCAATTCCAAAGAATCAGACCCCAGACCCAGGTCAATATACAAATCAGATCATACCCACAAATCACACTGTTGCCAATCCTTTAGAATCTAACATCTAAAGGTTTATTATACAAGGGAAAAGATATAGGTGAGGGTTAGAAATAGTTAAAAGAAAGCAATTAAATGCGGTAACGGTAAAGTCCTTGGCTTAGGCTTGCATCAGTGGTAGAATAAACTGCAGGTTCAAATCAAAGTCTCTGGAATGCATCCCCTCCAGGGATGGGTCATCAATCCTTTGGCCAGAGCTTCCATGTGTAGCAAAGTCCCATCCAAAGGTAGGAGGAGCAAGGCTGGAGACTGGAGACTGAAGACAAGATGGAGAGGCTGTAGCAGCTCTATTTATAGTTCTTCTCAGGTGCAAGAACCTCTTTTCCTGCTGTGAAAAGTCCAGCCCCATCAAGTTTTGGAGTCATATGGGCATATCACATGACCATGCATGACTCAGGATTCACAGGTGGCGGCCATTATCCACCATCTATCTTGCATGTTTTCTGGTAGACTTCTCATGTGGATTGGAGCATTCCAAGCTCCCAGAGTCCATTTTATAGCTGATAGTCCTTAATGGGCCATCAAGCAGCTTAAGCAAATCTGATGCCCAGTGGTCTGGAATGTCCCCACCAGCATAGCACAATATTTGGAAAGACAGACACAGTACAGAGCCAATATTCAAAACTTCAACTACAAAAATGATACACACATACCGATGGCATAGTCATAATCAGTAATCCATAACCTGGTCGTAGACACCTTATATGACCCACTTTACATAAGATTTGGTGCCTCTACAGGACCTTGGTTGCACCAATGATCTATATGATCCCAGATTATTTCAGTAACATGACAGCCTGGCCCTATCCTGATAGTTAGAAAGCTTTTCCTAATATTTCACCCAGATCTCCCTTAATGCAAATTAAGCTGATTACTACTTTTCCTGCCTTCAGTGGACATGGAGAATAATTATCATAGTCCTTTTTATGATACCCCATAATATATTTAATGACTGTTGTCAGATCCCCCCTCAGACTTCTTTTCTGAAGACTAAATTGGTCCATTTTTTAAAACTTTTCTTCACAGGTCAGGTCTGCTAAACCTTTGATCATTTTTGTTGCTCTCCTCTGGACTCTCTCCTGTTTCTCCACATCTTTCCTAAAATTTGCCCCCAAATTGGACACTGTAGGTGGTCTGAGGTCTTACCAGTGCCACATAAAATAGAACAAATTACCTCCCATGTGTGATCTACGACATTCCTCTTAATACGTCCCAGAATATTAGCCTTTTTTTGCAACTGCATCACATTGTTGGCTATACTCAATTTGTGATCCCCTATAAACCTCAAAGACAAAACTCAAAGAGTAGTTATCAATGGTTAACTGTCAGACGGTATCCCACAGAGGTCAGTACGGAAGGAAGGAAAAAATCAAATCTGCAACTACTTTTCAGGGACAACTGCCGAAAATTGCAAAGTTGGCTATACTCAATTTAAGATTAGCAGCCGTGTTAGTCTGTATCTGTAAATAAAACGAGGAAGACTTTGTAGTCTCTAAGGTGCTACAAAGTCTTCCTCGTTTTATATACTCAGTTTGTGATCCCCTATGAACCTCAGACCCCTTTCAGTTGTCCCGATTCAATTTCAGACCAATTCTCCAATTTGTCAAGGTCATTTTGAATACTACTTGTGTCCACCACAGTGCTAGCAACCCCTCAGAATTTGGTGGCATCCACAAATTTTATAAGCATGCAAGAGTATGCTTTATCCAGCTCCATTATCCATTTCATCTAGACAACATTTTTCTAGTTTGTTTATGAGAATGTCATGCCAGACTGTGTGAAAAATCTTACTAAAATTAAGATATGTCACATCTACTGCTTCCCCCTATCCATTTGGTTGGTCATTCTGTCAAAAAAGGAAATTAGGTTGGTTTGACATGATGTCTTCTTGACAAATCTATGCTGGCTATTCCTTATAAACCTCTTATCCTCTAGTTGCTTACAAATGAATGGTTTGTTTATTTGTTCCAGTATCTTTTCTGATATTGAAGTTAGGCTAACTGGTCTATAATTCCTTGGATCCTCTTTGTTCCCCCTTTTTAAAGATACATGTTATGTTTGCCCTTCTCCAATCCTGTGGGACCTCACTCATCCTCCATGAGTTCTCGAAGATAATCACTAATGGTTCTGAGATTGCTTCAATTAGTTCCATATGTACTCTAGGATGAATTACATCAGGCCCTGCCAGCTTGAATAAATGTAACTCATCTAAATATTTTAACCTGTTCTTTCCCTACTGTGTGCTGCATTCCTTTCACCTTGTTGTTAATATTATTTGCATTGACTATCTGCCACCATTAACCTTCTTAGTGGAGACTGAAGGAAAACAGGCATTAAATACCTTTGCCTTCTGGATGTCATCAGTTATTGGTTCTCCTTCTCTGCTAAGTAAAGGACCTACACCTCATTTCATCTTTCTCTTGTTCCTAATATATTTAAAGAATCTCGTTCATTGCCGTTTATGTCCTTTGTTAGGTGTACCTAATTTTGTGCCATAGTCTTTCTGATTTTGACCCTACATGTTTGAGCTATTCTGTTGTACTCTTCCTTAGCAAGGAAGAACACGTTACCAGTTTTTATAGGCTTTCTTTTTTATTTTTATCACTGCCCTACCTCACAAGGGTGATGTGAGGATAAATTTAGGCCATCAAAGGATTCCAGATGGGGCCATGTTGGCCTTTTGCTATTCTTCTTGTGATAATTTGCAGTACTGTCTTTAATATTGTCTCCTCAAGAAACTGCCAGATCTTCTGAACTTCTTTATCTCTAAATATTTTCCTCCCATGGGACCTTACCTATCAGTTCTCTGTGCACTGGTCTACACTACAAATATGTGTCTTTATAACTACTTCACTCAGGCATAGATGACCGGGGAGGACATGTGACAACCCCTTCCCAGTGACCCCTCCCATCCTGCACCCAGTCCAGGGGCACAGTGCTCTCCCAGCCCCACATCACCTGTGGGGGTGGGATTGGGAGGCTCTCTGTCCTTCTTTCCCTGTGCTTCCCACTTCCCCCACACTCTCCCTAGCAGCTAGTCTGCTCTGTCCTAGGTGCTCTCAGGCAGAAGCAACTCAGTCCTGCTCCCTGCCCTGATGCTAGGGAGACTGGCCAAGAATGCCAAGGGAGAGGCTCAGGGAGAGAACAGAACCTGTCTCCCGCCCAGCCCTCAGAAGCCAATGGAGGGAGGGGGTGACTTAACCCCCCCATATGCCTCCCTACACATCACCTCTGCACTCAGGAGTGTGGAAAATCCCCCACATTTGTTGCTAAAATGGCATAATTGCCCAAGTCCACGTGAGAATCCCAAGCAGAGATAGTTTCCTCTCTCTGAGGGGTAAGGTTTAGGACACACACCCCTCTCCTCAGCATCTCCCCTTGACTACCTCCCCTGGGGAGCAGCCTCGCATGCTGACTTCTGTGAATCTTGTTCTTAGGCGCCTATCTCTGTCCATTCATAGAGGGTGCCTGTACTCCTAACTCGGGCTTTGTGAATCCCAGTGATTATCTAGCTGCCTAAAAGCTAGACATTGTGATGCTCAGCATCACAACATCTAAGCTTCTTTGAGAATCTAGCCCCAGTTCTTTGTCTCATATAGCTTATTTGTTAGCCCAGAAATCCTGTCTTGTCTCCCACCTGTCACCCCTCAAAACCTTGAAATTCAAGAGCTGCTTACATATAAATAGACAGTGCTTGGATTGCTAAACACAGGATTGGCTATTAATGATGGTATTTTCAGTTCAGCAGCAGCAAGATCAAGGCAACTGCTTTTCCAATTAAAGTGAATAAAGCTTTGCAGCACTGCTCACAAGCAAAGAAAGCATCACAGCTGTCTGCATTTAATTTCAGTTGCACAAGGTCTTTCTCTTAAAATGGTTTGGAGACCCCACGTTTAATGATTTTTGTTAAAGTTACAGGATCCTGACTGATGATGCTGTTATTAAATTTCTCCAAGCAGTTTGCTGAGAGACCATGCAGTTTTTCTTTCAAAGGTTCCTCTGATGGAGTGTACGGGGGACCACTAGAGCAGTGATTCTCAAGCTTTTCTATTGGTGACCCCTTTCACACAGCAAGCCTCTGAGTGCAACTACCCCAACACTTTTTTACATTTAACACTGTTATAAATGCTAGAGGTGAAGTAAAGTTTGGGGGTGGAGGCTGACAGCTCACGATCCCCCACATAGTAAGCTCGTGCCCTCCTTAGGGGTCGTGACCCCCAGTTTGAGAACCCCTACACTAGACGATGCCTGACAGAGGTGTGAAGCTTTTATTTGAGTTACCGGCAGCAGATTTCAAATTCATGTTTGAGAGACTGGAGGGTACATAGAATCATAGAATATGAGGTCTGGAAGGGACCTCAGGAGGTCATCGAGTCCAGCCTTCTGCTCAAAGCAGGGCCAAACCCCAACTAAGTAATCCCAGCCAGGGATTTGTCAAGCCTGACCTTAAAAACCTCTAAGGAAGGAGATTCCACCACCTCCCTAGGTAACACATTCCAGTCCTTCACTGCCCTCCTAGTGAAAACGTTTTTCCTAATATCCAACCTAAACCTCCCCCACTGCAACTTGACACCATTACTCCTTGTTCTGTCATCTGGTACCACTGAGAACAGTCTAGATCAGTGGTCCCCAACCTTTTTATCACCGCGGACCGGTCAACGCTTGACAATTTTACTGCGGCCCGGGGGGGGGGAAGGGGGTTGAACCGTCAGATAAGACTCACTAAGACTCGCTAAGACTCACAAGCTCTACTCCTCTCCTCTCCTCTCGACCACTGCCCTAACGCTCTCTGACTCTGGTCGCTATGGTAACGTTTTGCTCGCTTGTGGGTTCAATGTTGGCGCGCAAGACGTAACCGAGAGAATCCGGTCATTTCTCAAAATAAAAGATTTTTCAAAATTATTTCTTGTGCGGCCCGGTACCAATTGATCCACAGACCGGTACCAGTCCGCGGCCCGGGGGTTGGGACCACTGGTCTAGAGCCATCCTCTTTGGAATCCCCTTTCAGGTAGTTGAAAGCAGCTATCAAATTCCCCCTCATTCTTCTCTTCTGCAGACTAAATCCCAATTCCCTCACCCTCTCCTCGTAAGTCATGTTCTCCAGCCCTCTAACTGTTTTTGTTGCTCTCCGCTAGACTCTTTCCAATTTTTCCACATCCTTCTTGTAGTGTGGACCCCAAAACTGGACACAGTACTCCAGATGAGGCCTCACCAATGCCGAATAGAGGGGAACAATCACATCCCTCGATCTGCTGGCAATACCCCAACTTATACAACCCAAAATGCCGTTAGTCTTCTTGGCAACAAGGGCACACTGTTGACTCATATCCAGCTTCTCATCCACTATAACCCCTAGGTCCTTTTCTGCAGAACTACTGCCTAGCCATTCAGTCCCCAGTCTGTAGCAGCATACTCCTGCTTAGCCTCAGTACTGTAGAGCTAGTCTGCACTAGAAGTGCTACAGTGCCACAGATGCATCAGTGCAGTTGCACTTCTGTGGCACATCTGGTTAAGATGCTCTCTGCCTATGGGAGAGAGCTCTCCTGTTGGAAACCACCTCTGTGAGTGGTGGTACTTATGTCAGTGAGAGAAGCTCTTATTATAAGGGACTTATTCACACCCTTGGGTAACATAAGTTATCCTGACATAACCTGTAGTGTAGACAAACCCTTAGAAAGAGGCTGGGTTTGTTTCAGACGGAACAGAGATCTTCATGTCTAGTGGGGTTCTCTAGACACAGAGGAGCTTCCCAATCTATCTTATATGGCATTTACAGCTAGTCCTATTTTCTTGGGGATGGTCATTTAAGGATACATGTTGCATGAAAACAATGTGTACAAGAGATTAGGATGGGATTTGACTTTTTTTTTTTGGTTAGGTTCATAAGGATCCTATTAAAATAAACCATGAAAATCTTCAAAGAGTCTTGTAGCACCTTATAGACTAACAGCTCATAGGGATCATGAGCTTTCATGGGCTAAGACCCACTTCATCAGATGAATGTTGTGAAAATCACCACCAGACACCATGAAAACGTTGATAATCATCTCACTCAGATCACTATTGCCAACACCAAGCATTTAAAAATCATGAGTTACATGGAACTGCCCCCGCCCCCAATGAAAATGGCTAAAAAATCACGAGAGTTCTATAACAGCAATAATATGAGGTTTCTTTTTCTTACTTCTGGTTTCCGGGTCTTCATGGTTTACCTAGAGCTCACTTTCCAGTTTTTCTCTTCAGCTGTGAACACTAGAAATTTAATGTTGTTGGGTTTTTTTTCTCCTCAATGAAAACTGAGATTCTCAGGCAGTCTCTTGATTCCAGCACCTGGGGTTTAAAAACCAACCTAAACATCAGATATTGTGAGACTCGGGATAAAACTGAGACTTGTCAACAGCTGCCCGATTTATAAAAGGGTGCAACCCCACAGACTTCAAAGGGGTTACTTCTGATTGACACTAGTGTGAGAGAAAGGAGAATCACGGCCCTAGATTGAGTTAACCCAATTCTCCTTGTGAAGTTTCTCTGTGCACCATTCCTGGCCTTGCCATGGTCTTGTAAACTGGAATTTATAGAGATGGGTGGGAGGAAGTTTCACTCCCCAACATGTCTTTTTTAAATGGCGAGGACTTCCCCCGCCCCCCGGAAAATCCTTTGCTTGTTGGAACTCAGAATGTATAAAACACTTTATAGGGAGGCAGGAAACCAGGGCTGTATTCTTAGCTCTGCAGCTGACCTGCTGTGACCTTGGGCCAGTCACTTCACCTCTCTGTGACTGTTTTCTCTCCTCACCGTTGTTTGTCCCAGATATTTTGATTGTAAGCTCTTTGCAGCAACTACCTCTCACTATGCATTTGTTCAGCACCAAGCCCAAGGCAGCCCTGATCTCTGTTGAAGCTTCTCGGCATTACTGGAACATTAATAACAATATGGGTAGCGAGGGAGCATCCATATTTATATCGAAATGTGCTGATGCAAAGCGTAGTTGATTGACAGCTGTGCTCTGCATACCGACAGTGACAGGATTACATTATATCTACAACTGTATCTTTATACACAAGCTGAGGCCCATAAATTAACCTGGAGATTATCTCTGCCACCAGCAGCAGCATCCTTAGTCATCGCACTCACAAGGTGTCACACTGGCAGCTTCTGACAGATATAGGCCCCATCCTCCCTGGCCCTGGTGCGGGTGTACAGGGGTGATGGCACAAAGAACCTTCCTCCCTTTTGCACCCTTTTCGCACGTGCAAGGGTTGGTTCAGTTGCAGTTCCTGCACTTCTGGGAAATGCAGGGACAGCTCCCTTGTGACCCCTCAGGGGTGCAAGACAACAAATGTGGGAAGAGGGGTGAAGGCGTTTCCCCGCTGCTGCACCAGTCTGCAGAACTGGCCAGCCACAGAGATGGGAGCATGGAGCACCATCCTAAGGGACAGCACAGTGTGCGCATTTCCCTTGTGCAGAGGCTGGTGTTCTGAGGCACAACAGCTACCAGAGCTCCCCCTGGGGCAATGCAGGTCTGCCCCTCACCTTACTCAGGCCTGTGCCTCAGTGGGTCAGTGCAGAAGAGATTCTGTAACACCCCCTGAGGCCCATGCGTTTAAATCAGAGATTCTCCATGCCAGAAGCAGCATCTTTTAGTCATCATCATGCAGGCAGGGCGTCATTCCAGCAGCTGCTCAGCAACAGCATGTTTAGATTCTGGAGGGAAATATTGACAAATAACCACGGCCCATAAATTAAACTATAGAATCATCCGCCTCCTCCCACAGATAGGGTATCGCTGGCCCTGTTTCTCCCAGAGCTGGCTGCTTCTTACCGGCAGTCCTAATGGCCTGGCCTCTTAGAGTCTGTCTACACTGCAATTAGACACCTGCCAACATGGTGCCATTTCCCCTACAACTGAATGTAAGGGCCTGATCCTGCCACCCTGGGATCTGAGGAACTCCCATTAACTTCAAAGGCAGCTGGCAAGATGATCAGGTTTCAGATGTTCAAGGGAAGGCTGCACAGTGATTTCCTCACTGCAGCTCACATGCGCTTCAAAATACATTCTAATGAACGCAAACACATATGCTAAAGGTGCTGGATAATTTGGAAAATTGGGTCACACCCACCCACCTATTTGTAGATCTTGTATATCTCTATAAAGATGCAAATTAATACATCTGTTATGTCATTAAATGTAACAACAGAGACCAAGATGAAAGTCAGAGCAGGATGCCGAATGATAATAGTTGTGTGGTGTGCTGATTATCTGCGGAGTGCTAAGCCCTAGGCTAGTATTTTGGGTCTCTGGCGAGTACACATTCATTCTCCTTCCCTCATTGCTGCTTCTAGTATGCTCTGGCATTCTGTTGTTGTATGGAATTGAGAGATCACCTAGTACATTTTGCATGGAGGCAGCATGTGCTAATGGACAGGTAACCAGTGGCGTAACTCACCTGCTTAGCTCTGTCAGGCGTGCTGTATTAGTGCCATAGCTGCTCAGCAAACCACTGGCAGAGTCCACTTTTGATGAGGGGAGGCAGCCCTCTTCTCCATGTGAAAGAAGGGGAATAGGTCAAGGGGCAGCATGTTTGCACGGGTTGTATTCAGTAATGGGGAGTGGGGATAGTCCCATCAGTATGGCTGGTCTTGTTCAATGTGCTTAGCAAGAGTCAGCTGGGTTATTGTGACACTGAGCTACTTATAATTTGCAAGCACTTCATAGGCTTTAAGCCAGAAGGGACTGCCGTGATCACCTGTTCTAAACTCCTGTGTAACAGGCGAGTTCGTGGAACTCTTAACACTGGTGCTCTGCAGCATCAAAGGAAACGCTTGTGGCAACACAGTGCATCGTGATGATGAGGAAATTTTTCCCCTCTACAAAAGCCGCACCTGAGCCTATATGGACTTTCTGACTACTTGTCTTGCTATGTTTGCAAATGACAAAGCTTTGCACAAAAAACATTACAACCGTGATGAGCTCCCCCTACTGATCAAGCTGCTGTACTGGACCCAAACCTTGAGACTTATGCTCTTGGCTTGCAGGAGTTGGGCAGACTTTAGGTGCACGCTCTCTGGCTCCTGTGCTCTACGTAGACATTCCAGGTGCAGACCGCATGTTTGACATCATAGTTTACTGCTTCTCTCTTTGGGGCTACATGGCAGTGTAAGCAAGTAACACAGAAACTTTGCATAGGGATTTGTAAACACAGGCACACTTTACTCATAGGGAAAGCACAAAAGACGTATGGAGATCCATGTACAAATAATAAACATCTGCATGCAAAGTCTTTCCCTCCAGTATTCTCACCACTCGCAGCCCTTTCAGTTTGGTCAGTCCTTTTGGGGTCCCAAGAGCCTACTTTCCTCCAGGCCAGTCTTGCCTTCTTGTTCTGGTTGGTGAGAGAGTGTTACCAAGAGCAAACCTTGTCCTTTTATGACTTTCATGTCCCCTCTGTCATGTAGCCCTCCTTATCAGTCTCAAGCCATTCTCAGGTGATCAAGGTCCCCTATCATGTGATCTATTGCTTGGTTACCAGCTCATTGGAAAGGCTGGGTTTCGCCAAAGAGTAACTAACTATTGTCCAAGGGTGCTTTTATTTGAACCGGAGACCCTCCACATTAACAACCCCATATCACTCTCTATTATTTGCCTTCTTAACCCTTTTTGGAATTTCAGTCAAAGATGAAGGCAAATAGACTAAAAGGAATAATTCGTATAACCCAATCATGCTCACAAAACAAAATGGAGTTTATAGTTTTGCTATAGATGCATACAGACATCTACTACATTGTCACAAATGGGACTCACCAGGCACAGGTCTTATCTGCCCTTAATTTATGAAAACAGATCATGTTGCATGGTCTTGATCAATGCTGTTAATAGAAAAATAATCCCACCTACATGATTCAAGGATATGATTCAGAGCAATCCAGATCACTTGGTGAACTCAATGCAAACAAACTATGCATGGCTAAATGTAAATGTATACATCCAGGAACAAAGAATGTAGATCATACTTACAGAATGGGGGACTCTATTTTGGGAAGTAGAGATTCTGAAGAGAATTTGCGGGTCATGGATAATCAGATGAACATGAGCTCCCAGTGCCAATGAAGTCCTGGGATGTGTAAACAGGGTAATCTTGATTAGGAATGGAAACTATGTTTTACACTGGTGAGACTGCTGCTGGAATACTATATCCAATTCTAGTTCCTACAATTCAAAAGGATGCTGATAAATTGGAAGGGGTCATGGAAGAGTCACAAGAATGATTAACGGATTAGAAAACATGGCTTGTGGTGAAAGACTCTAAGAGCTCAATCTAACAAAGACAGGAGTAAAGAGTGACTTGATTACAGTTAATAAGTACCTATATGGAGAACACTTATTTAATAATGTGCTCTTCAGTCTATCTGAGAAAGGTATAATGCGATCCAATTGCTGGAAGTTGCAACTAGACAAATTCAGCCTGGAAATAATGTGTACATTTTTGACAAAGAAGGTAATTAACCATTGGAACAATTTACCAAGGTTATGGTGGATTCTTCATCTTTGACAGTTCTTAAATGAAGATTGGATGTTTTTCTAAAAGATCTGCTCTAGGAATTATCTGGGGGAAGTTCTATGGCCTGTGGTATGCAGGAGGTCAGACTAGATGATCACAATGGTCTCTTCAGGCCTGGAGATCTATGAAATTATATACTATACCAGACACTGAGGATGCTGATTCATAGAGGTTAAGGCTAGAAGGGCCCATTAGATAGAATGACCAGATAGCTAGTGTAAAAAATAGGGACAGGGGGTGAGGGTAATAGGTGGCTATATAAGAAAAAGCCCCCCTAATTTGTACTGTTCCTATAAAATTGGGACACCTGATCACCCTACCATTAGATTATCTAGTCTGACCTTATGTATATCACAGGTCATTAACTTTTACCCTGTTATCCCTGTACTGAGCCCAATAACTTGTGTTTGGCTACAACCAGTCTTCCAGAAAGCCGTCTGGTCTTGATATTAGGATAGTAAGCGATGGAGGATTCATCACTTCCCTTGGTAGTTTGTCCCAATGGTTTATCACCCTCACTGTTGAAATTATGTGCCTTGTTTCTATTCTGAATTTGTCTGGCTTCAGCTTTCAGTCATTAGTTCTTGTTATTCTTTTCTCCACTAGATTAAAGAGATTTTTAGTATCTGGTATTTTCTCCCTGTGAAAGTACTTACACACTGTAATCAAGTCACCTCGAAACCATTTTTTTATTTTTTGATAAACTAAACAGATTGATCAATTTCAGTCTCACTGGAAGGCATTTTCTCCCGTCCTCAAACCAAATCATTTTTTAGTCTCTTTTCCGCTCCCTCTCCAATTTTTCAACATCCTTTTAAAATGTGGACACCAGAAATGGATGCGTTCCGATACGGGTCTTGCCAATGCAGAGCAGAGGCAAAATCATCTCCCAACTCCTACACGCTACTCCCCCGTTTAATGCATCCCAGGATCACATTGCCCCCCCTCCCTTTTTTTTTGCCCCAGCATTGCACTAGGAGTTCATGTTCAGTTACTTGTCCACTATGATCTTAGCTCTTTTTCAGAGTCACTGCTTTCCAGGACTGAGTCCCCATTCTGTAGCTATGTCCTACATTCCTTGTTCCTAGATATATGACCTTGCATTTGGCTGCATTAAAACATGTTTTATTTGAATAGTCCCAGTTTACCAACTGATCCAGATTGCTCTCTCTGACTCCCCACTGCCTATCATTATTTACCACTCCTCCCATCTTGCTGTCATCTGAAAATGTCATCAGCGGTGATTTTATATTTACTTTCAGATCATTGATTAAAATGTTGAATAGCATCAGGACTAGTACCAATTGCTGTGGAACGCCCTGGCAATTTCCCCAACCAAAACTGATTCCCCATTGACAACTACTTTTTGAAATCTGTTAACTGGTTCTTACTCCATTTAACATGTGCTTTATTGATATTCTATAGTGCAAATTTTTCAATTGGAATGTCATGAGGTACTAACTCAAACACCTTACAAAAGTGTAAGTATATCTACACAATTACCTTTATCAAGTGAACTTGTAATGTCCTCAAAGAATGAAATCATGTTTGTTTGACAAGACCTATTTTTCATAAAACCATGTTGACTGGCATTATTTGTATTCTTTATCAATTGACGCACGTATCGGCTTTTCCACTATTTTGCCCAGGATTGATGTCAAGGTAACTGACCCGTAGTTATTTAGGTTATCCTGCTTGCCCTTTTTGAGTACTAGCACAACATTATCACTCTTCCAGTTTTATGGAATGTCTCTGGATTTACTAAAAATTAACACCCAACCAGAGATTTCCTTGGCCAACTCTTTTAGTAGTCTTGGGAACAAGTTATTCAGTGCTGCAGATTTAATAACATTTATCCCTAGAAGATTATGTTTAACATCCTCCTTAGTTACTAATGGACTGTGAAGTATTTCATCATCCTCGTGTGATATAAGTACCCAATCCTGCCTCTTTCCAGATACAGAACAGAAATATTTGTTAAATAGTTCTGCATTTTTGGCATCATTATTAGCATTTTACTGTTTCCATCTCTGTCTAGTAATAGGAATATTTCAATGCTAGGATTTACTTTGTTCCTAATATACTTAAAAAAATCTTCTTATTGTCCTTTTCCCTGCAAATGTGGAGTTTGCCTGGATGCCTTTTAGCTTCCCTTATCAATTTCTTGCACTTCCTAACTTCTAATTTAAATAGATTTCTATCAATTTCCCCTTTTTTCCATATGTTATACTGTGATAAATGAAGGGGGAGGGACAACCAGCCAGTCAGTTAGCTGCAGAGTCCCTCTTGGTGGCTGTTCTCTGCTTGTTTTACCTGTAAAGGGTTAAAAAATTCTCCCTACATACCCTGTTTCCCCGAAAGTAAGACATCCCCCGAAAATAAGACATACTTCCAGTTTTGCCTCTCGCTGTAATATAATGTAATGTAATTTTGGGAGCCAAAATTAATATAAGACACTGTCTTATTTTCGGGGAAACACGGTAGGTAAAAGAAAGGGAGTGGGCACCTGACCAAAAGAGCCAACGAGATGGCTATAGAACTTTTAAAAATTGAAACAAGACTCCCCCTTTGTGAGTCTGTTGTTCTTCAGGGAAGAGGGCAGCAGTTATGCTGTGAGAAGCTAAAGGCCAGATCTGAAAATCATAAAATCATACCTGGAAATTTCTTATTTGGAAACCCAGATATGTCAGTAGATCAGAAAATGGATAGAAATATGTGATTAGGTTTAGTCATAGAATCATAGAATATTAGGGTTGGAAGGGACCTCTGGAGGTCATCTAGTCCAACCCCCTGCTTAAAGCAGGACCAATCCCCATCTAAATCATCCCAGCCAGGGCTTTGTCAAGCCTGACTGTAAAATCCTCTAAGGAAGGTGTCATAAGTATGAAGTAGCTTAGAATTACTGTTTTACCTGTGAAGAGTTAACCCAGAGAGGGAGATGACGTAATCAATGAGGGTTTTACTTTCACTTTGCTCACTGGCTTTTTTCGTTCTCTCCTTGGCTGCTTGGAGTCTATCTGCATTCCCCTGGCTATGGGAGGAATCACATCCATGTTTCTATTCTACACTTCAATAATCTTCTAACGAAATTAAGCCTAGCAGTAAGTGTTTTGTTGCTTGTCTGTATCACTTGTTAATTGGTCCACCAGTTACTTTGCTGTTCCCTGTAGCAGTGGAGAAATTCCAAGGGAGGGGGCCAATGAGGGTTGAGTGATGGTAAGGGTTTTTCTCTATTGCTTTCTGTACCAGGGATCTGTACTTCTTCTGTTTCTTTTATTAAAATCTTTCTTTTAAGAATTTGACTGTTTGTTCCCATTGGATTGATCCTAGTTTGGATCAGGCACGTCTCACAGCAAGTGAGGGTTTGTGGTCTTTGTTCTCAAATCTCTGCCAAGAAAAGGGGGGTGGGGTTTGGGTGGTGTTACTATCGGGGTTCCAATTTATCCTACTCCATGGTTTTGGGGGCTCAAATTGGTGGTGGCAGCCTTTTCCAAGCCCCAACTGGAGAAGTCTGGGTTTTGGGGGAAAAGTTTTAACCTAAGCTGGTAAAATAAGCTTGGGGGGGTTAATTTTCTTTCATGCAGGGTCCCCACATCTTTACCCTAGAGTTCAGAGTGGGGAAATAGACCCTTGACAGAAGGTGATTCTACCACCTCCCTAGGTAACTGTAACAGGGTCTTCCTGCTTCCTCCCCTCCTCCAGGCTTCTCCCTGGCCCAATAAAGCTCCAGGAGCCTCTAGTTGTGCAGCACCCGTGTCTTTATTATTTCCACAGTTGTCCCACCACCAGTGCTCTGCTATTTACTAGTTTGTCTGCTTGTGGGCTCCATCTAGCCCCAAAGTCAGGCCCCAGTCAGCAAACAGACTTCCCCTGACCATTCCCCTTGTCTTCTGGCCTCCTCGGCCTTTATAGTCCCCAGGGCCACAGGTGTAGCCACTCCTTAGGCCAGGCATCAGGCTTTCCCCAGCCCCAATCTATTTCCCCTGATTGGGGCTGGCTGAGCAGGGGCTAATGAGGTGCCTTTTGCATCAGCACCCTGCTACAGTAACCCATTCCAATGCTTCACCACCCCCCTAGTGAAAAAGATTTTCCTAATATCCAATCTAAACCTTCCCAACTGCAACTTGAGACCATTACTCCTTGTTCTGTCATCTGGTACCACTGAGAACAGTCTAGATCCATCTTCTTTAGAACCCCCTTTCAGGTAGTTGAAAGCAACTATCAAATTCCCCCTCATTCTTCTCTTCTGTAGACTAAACAAGCCCAGTTCTCTCAGCCTCTCCTCATAAGTCATGCGCTCCAGGCCACTAATAATTTTTGTTGCCCTTCTCTGGACTCTTTCCAATTTTTCCACATCCTTCTTGTAGTGTGGGCCCCAAAACTGGACCCAATACTCCAAATGAGGCCTCACCAATGTTGAATAGAGGGGAACAATCACGTCCCTCGATCTGCTGGCAATGCCCCTACTTATACAGTCCAAAATGCCATTAGCGTTCTTGGCAACAAGGGCACACCGTTGACTCATATCCAGCTTCTCATCCACTGTAACCCCTAGGTCCTTTTCTGCAGAACTGCTGCCTAGCCATTCGGTCCCTAGTCTGTAGCAGTGCATGGGATTCTTCCATCCTAAGTGCATGACTCTGCACTTCTCCTTGTTGAACCTCATCAGATTTCTTTTGGCCCAGTCCATGCTGACTGTTTCTGATCACTTTCCTCTCCTCTAAGTGCTTCAGGATTGATTCCTTAAGGACCTGCTCCATGATTTTTCCAGGCATTGAGGTGAGGCTGACTGTCCTGCAGTTCCCTGGATCCTCCTTCTTCCCTTTTTTAAAGATGAGTTTATTTTGTTATGGATTGTGGATTCCTCTGTGCTAACCCCAGACACTTTTGTTGCTTCTAACCTTTAAGCTGAACCCTCAGAAAACTATTCTGGGTGCTTAATTTTTGGAATTGCTCTTTTAAAAATCTAGCAATAGCCTGAGTTTTCAGACGTATTTTCTTTCTTTTTTGTATAATAAAATGTTCCTTTTAAAAGAACAGGATTTGGATATTTGTGTCTTAAAATGTTTTTGCACATGTTTTTTTGTGAGATGGTGGCTACAGCTGATTTCTTTGTTTTCCTTTTTTAGCTCTTCCCTGTGGGTGGCGGGGGAAAGGGCTCGAGGGTACCCCACAGGAAGGAATTCCCAAGTGCGCCTTCCTGGGTTCCCAGGGGGTTTGCAGTTGGGTGGTGGCAGCATCTACCCATCCAAGGTCAGAGAGAAGCTGTAGCCTTGGGAGTGTAATACAAGCCTGGAGTGGCCAGTATTAATTTTTAGAATCCTCGCAGGGCCTCACATTCTGCATTTATAGTGCCAGAATGGGGAATCAGCCTTGACATATACATTGCTTTTTTTATTCCTAATTGAAGTCTTCACTTCACCACTGAACTAGGATAGGCTTTTAGCCAAATTGCCCTCTTTTTTTTGATTGTGGAATTGTGGTTTGTTGGCCATGTAATAAGCTTTTCTTAAAGAACACACAATTTTAATTCACATTTTTTAGTCTAATTTTTTCCCCCACAATCAATTTTGCTCATAATTTTTCTTCGAGTTTGGAAATTAGCCCCTTTGAAGCTCCAAGAATGTATATTACTAGTTGGGACTGCCCACTGTTTGCCCATATTGAATGCTATCAAGTCATGATCACTGGTCCCTAGCAACCACCAACTTCCAGTCCAGTGATTAACTCATCTTTATCCATCATAATGAGGTCCAAAATAGAGTTACCTCCTTGCATTAGAAAATTACCATATTTTTTAGAAATTTTTACTGATGTTTTACTATTGGCTGCATGAGACCTCCAGCATATGTCTCTTAAACTGAACTCCCCCATAACAACACAATTTTTCTTTCTATACATTACGGACAGGTGCTTAAGGAGTAATTCATGCTGTTCTCTGCTTTGATCAGGTGGTATGTAACTGCCTCCCACCGCACCCATCCTGGGTTTTCTTAGCTACCCTCATTGAACCACAGGCATTTGATATTCTGTTGTAACTCTGAAACAAGTAACAGTGTCTTTAATATTAGAGTGCCATGCCCTCCTTTTTTACCCACCCTGTCCTTCCTTAACAGGTTATATAACCAGTGGTTTTAACATTCCAGTTATATGCATTGTCCCACGAGGTTTCAGTAATACCACTTACATCAAACGTCTCATAATTAGAATTTCCAGCTTTTCATGTTGTTACCCAGACTCCTAGCACTGGCATGTAAGGAACCTCTCTGCATATTCTGTGTCATATTGATTCACTTTGTTATGACACACCGAGTTTGAGCATGCCTTTCAGTTGATTACTGGCCATTCCTTAGTAAACTTGATTTGTAATTTGTTAGTCTTGCATTATAACGTGACTGTCCCAAGAAAGCCACCAAAACAAAACCAGTGCTGATAGAAGTAGGTGGTGGATCCAGGCATGAATATCCTCATTGCTGATCTTGTCCTGCCACTTCTTATGGACCAAGTGATGAAGACAATGAGACTCAACAACATCAATTCACCACTAATCATCATTAGTGGGAGATGACTGGTATAACCCATAATTTAACAAAACACCTAAGCTTTAAGCATGTTCTCAAGTGCTTTCCTAGTCAGCAAAGCATCTAAAAATCCTTGGCATTAAGCATGCGCTGAAATGCTTTGCTAAACAGGAGCCTAAATGGGCTTGGTAGCTACAAGATGACAGTATTTCAGATATTCAGGGGGATGATGGCACACACTTAATAGAGCATCTCCCCAGAGTTCTGCCTGGTACTAATGGAGTTACTCTTACAAGTAGGACAAAGGAACATGTCAGCATCCATTGTAAAGTGGAATCAATAACACACCCACAATTACCATTTTGCTCTGAGTTGTCGGAAAGTGAATCTGGTGCACGGTGAAAGGTAGAGGAAATAGAAGACGAGCACATTAAAAAATGTACTTGGTCTTAGAAGGTCTATGAAAAATGGTTTTTCATAAGGAGGGGCATAATGCATTAGTAAGACAGTCTTGATTCAGCAAAGCAATTAAGCACATGCTTAATTTTAAGCCCACACTTAAATTCTAATCCTCGTGCTTAATGCTTTGCTGAAAAGGGATGGACTGCTGAATCGGGGCCTAGAGGGTGCCAGCAACAACATAATTCACAAGCATATGCAAACCTTTCACACACAGCACTGCATATGTATACATGATTAGTGACCTGGGGGCATGGTTGGCAAATGGCAAGAAGACATTAGATGGCTACTAGTGGATTCAATCTGGGCAATAGGGTACATATGAAATACACACATATAAATACTCAACAGTTTCTTGAATACCCTCAGCCACAGGCCTCGTACTTTAGCAGTTATATGAGCCAGCCAGAGTCTGGCTGCAACCTGTGATAATAATACCATGAATGTGTGAAGTTATTTTTTGTCAATGCGACAAAAATAATTGCATGTGAAGATTTACTAGAGAGACAATAGATCTTGCTTAAATCTTTCCCTCTCCATCTGTCAGAAAGCAATCTATTTATAAATTTGGAGCCAAATATAGAGATGTTTCTTGTGCAAAAGAGGACAAGATAAAATGTTATATGTTCTACAATCCCCGAGGTCTGCTGTGTAAGAGAGTCCCAGCGATTTCTTCAGGCATTTCTGATTAGAAAGGTTAGAAAGGTCATCCAACAGGAAACAGAAACCATGCCAAGTAACCGAGGTGAGTCCTATTTAGTCCAACAGTTGGCAAAACTCGTGATTTGTTTGCTGACATTTCAGAGAGAAAAAGAGTCAAATGCAGCCAATAGATAGTCAGCAACAAACAAAATGTGCATCATCAGCAACATTTTGCTTATTTGCTATTCATCTCTTTCTCTGAGATCTTTAGTAAACATCAAATATGCCTGGTCGTGATGCTGATCCCTGGAGCACCCCACTATTAACCTCTTTTTATGCTGAGAATTGGCTGCTTATTCCTGCTTTGTTTCTTTACTACTCATTCAGTGTTTAATCCATTTCAGGACTTTACCTTCCACCCCGTACGTAACAAATTTCCTCAATAGCTTCTTAATTTTCTGAAGGACTTTAACAAAAGCTTTTTTACCTCAGTTCTCCCTCATCCACTATTTCATCAATTCTTCCACAGAAGCCTAATAGGTTAAAGAGGCATGACAGATCCTTATAAAAGCCAGCAGCCCGCTATATGTCTATCAAGTTATATACTCATCTAGGTGCTTTATCACTAGGCTTGGAAGGATTAGTTTTACCGTATATACTTGTTCATTAGCCCTTTTGTTTATAAGCCAACCCACCCCCCCACCCCCCAATGGATAGGTAAAAATAGCAAAAACTGTATGACCCTTTCATAAGCTGACCCTATATTTCAGGGGCTGGCAAACTTGGCTCCCAGCCCATCACGGTTAAGCTGCTAGTGGGCCTGGATGTTTTGTTTACTTGGAGCATTCGCAGGCACGGAGCCCCTCAGCTCCAAGTGGTCATGGGTTCACCGTCCCAAGCCAATGGGAACTGGGGGAAGTGGCGGCCAGCACAACCCTCGGCCCATGACACTTCCTCCTATATTTTAAAAGTTGGCATCAGAAGAAACACTCAAAGGTTTTGCTAGAATTATTGTAATTTTATCTAATGAAAAACCTGTTGGTTATAATAATAACTGAACAAATATGTATTCACCTTCAAAATTATAGTCAATGTTTTAAATATCCATTTACTGATTTAAAAGTTTCTTATTGTTCTAAGGTACTTATTTAAAAAGTCTTAAAATCCTTTAGAGTCCAAATCAGTCTCTGATTCACCAAACAGTTCATTAAACTTGGCTTCAGTCACAGCTGCACCAGCATTTCCATAAGAGATGTCGGCAGTGTCGTCTTCAGACTCAGATTCCTTCTCATCATCAGCCTCTGTTGTGTCACCATCAAATGTGGCATCATCTTCTGACCCGTCGAGTGCCTTGCTGATGTAGCAATTCCGAAATGACTTTTCTATCATTTCCGAGGGAATAGACTCCCATGTGTCCTTGACCCCCTGGGCGACCAGATTGATTTCGGGCTTCATAAGACTCCTGCCTTTTGTCAACTTTGCCAGGCCTTAGCACATCTATTCAGACCACATTTTGTGTAGCCTGTCTTTAAAGGGTTTGTTCAGGCAGACATCAAGCGGTTGAAGAACTGAAGTTAAGCCTCCAGGTATTACAGCCCAAGTAGTTTTCATATTTTTGGCCACATTTTTTCACCTCATCTTTTGTGCCCTAAACATGTCCCAAACGAGTGTTAGAAATTGTTAGGGCATTTAAATGAGCTGTGGCAATTAAACTGTTAAATGTTTCAAGAACTTTGAACTAGCTTTAGAGCTCGAAAACAGCAGTCTGTTTTGCAGATCTTGGAAAATAGAAAAATGTAAACATTCTCTTTTCCAGTCATTTGGCGCCAGAATGTTCTTAGCTTTTTCTCTGTCTCTTAACTGTTTATTCATTTTTTTCCTATGTCCAGTGTTTTTTGACCTAGTTGATAAGATGTAGATAGTCATAAATTAGGTATTAGGTATTGTTTAAGTTATAATAAAGTGTTGGTTAAGCATGTATTAAACTAACCAAGAGGAAAGAGGGCGTAGATAGCTTTTTCCCTCCTCCCATTTTGGTTCAGACTAACCTGTGACGCAACGTAACTGTTTATAAAAAAACTATTCAGTGTTGAAGGGGTGCTGGTTGAGGGAGAGACGGGCGCTCTGTATTGAATTTGGTACCCTTCAATAAAGAGCTTTTTGTTTGGACCTTGCTGGTGGTTGCCTGTCTCTTTGCAGTCAGACAACGGACCTTTGCCGGTCGGGGTTCGAGTCCCTGACAAATTTGGCGACCCAGATGGGACTCGTCTGACTCTCCAGCGCGGGATCAGACTCTAAAGCAACGCTGCGCGCGTCCTCCAGCTTCGAGGAGCCTTGCCTGGTGATCTGATCCCTTTGTCAGTGATAAGGCCTGTTCTGTGAACCAACTGAAGCCCGTAGAAATCCAGCAACGTCCACCTATCCATTGAGTAGGATTCGGGGTTTTGGAGTCAGGGTTCGAGTCCTTGACAGGGTTTGGAGTTGGGGTTTGAATCCCTGACAACTGGCCGGCTCTTTGGGGTTCGAGTCCCTGGAGAAGTAAGCGATCGCTCGGTATTTTGGGGTCAGGGTTCGAGTCCTTGACAGGTTTTAGGGTCGGAGTTCAAGTCCTTGACAAATGGGACAATTTAGCAGTAAATGCCCAGGGGACGCCCTGTTGTCTCTAGTACTCAGAGATTGGAAGGGAATCTCTAGGACAACCGGTTTAGCTAAATCTAAGATGAAGAAACTATGTCAAATTCAATGGCCTTCCCTCACCACCCATTTGTCCCCGACTAAAGATTGGCCAAGCTGCAGAACTTTCTCCGTAGACAGGATAGATTCTCTGAGAGATATTCGAGTCGATCTTAGGCCTGGACAAATAGATTATTTATTTGTATAGTATAATTATAAACCAAAAGAGAGACGCATAGCTTTTGAGGCTGTTTGTGTGGATAAAACTGTTCGAGTTCGAGTCCCTGACACAAGCATAGCAGGTTTCTTGAAAAGTGTTCCTGGTCTCTTATTCCACATTTTTTTTCCAGCCATTCAAAAGTGCCACTTGCATCCATCCATTCCTTTTTGTGTGCAACTACGATGACACCAGCAGGAAATTTCATGCTTTTAGACAAGGATTTTCTTTTAAAAATTACACTAGGAGGGAGCTTTGATCCATTTGCCAAACATGATAAAATCACCGTAAAATGGATTTTTTTCATGGCCAGTGGTTTTAATTAAAACTGTTTTTTCACCAACACCAGTTACCATTCTGTTGTTGGGGAGATCGAATCTCATGGGTGTTTCATCCATATTTCCTATTTGTGACAGCTCAAATGCATATTCCTTTCAATATTTTATAATAAACCTTTGGAAAGATTCTATTTTTTCTTCCGGATCTCTTGGCAGCTTTTGCACTATCTTTGCTGACGAAGACCGAGACTATGATAGTTTATGAAGTGAGTACACCAACTCGCTGATGCGACAAACATTAACAGCTTTACTGACTTGTATTTGTCGTCTTTCGACATTTGCAGAGCTGTTAGGACCGGAAGACATTGTGACCGGCAATCACTAGGAGGTGTAGTTACGCTTCTAAGTCAACTCCAGGAGAGTGCATAGTGATGCTATGAGATTGACCTTGCTGTTATCTGTGTGTTTGGGAACCAGTTCCCAGCTGCATGAGTGTTTACCCCGTCTGTGTGAGAATGAATGCGTGGGAAACCAAATGGGGAAACTAAGGCAGGACTGCATAACCAACAAGTGCTAACCAATCAGTTGCTGCTTGCAAATGAGACATGAGTATGTATGAGATGCAAATGTGTGAGTGTATTTAAGCCCACTCCTGTATTTTGCTGTGGGCTCTTCCGACCTGGCAACGGCTCCGAAGTGCTAGGTAACCCTTTCTGCGGTCGCGCTGATTAGAATGGGGCCCCTTAGCGCCTATTCGAGGGACCGAGGCCTTCCAATAAACTCATCTACTTTCTACAACCACGTGTGTGTGCCTTGTCTCGCAAAATCCAAAGTACCTCACTACAAGAGCACACAGAGGAATTCCGGTTCTAGTGACAACCTACCCATTTTGTCGACATTCAACAACCCAATTATTGAGGTCTTTCAGGAAATGAAGCACCCCTCATTGGACATTTTTTCTTGCTTCTTGGCATGTCTTTTGGTTTTTTATTTTTTCGACATTCTCTTACTTGCTTCTCATTGATACGAGCAGCGGGGCAATTATTGTTTGCTTCTGCATATTCAGCCACTTTAAGTTTGGATGCTGCGTGATAAGCAGACCGTTTTCTTTTGATTTCACCGTTGTTTATTTTAAATACTAGTATGAAAATCTTAGAAAATAATAATCTCTTATAGATTTTGTAGGACTTTATATAGGAATGCCACCTGCTTTATCACTGTCAAATTATTATTGTTCTTTATTTATTTTAAAGCAGCCCTGTAGATTGGCATGTTTATGGTGATAACAGACTATTTACATTTTATTAGATATTCCATCGATTCTGCACATTATATTTTTAGATTGGCTCGAGACATACGAGGTCCATTGGTAGAAATGCATAAAGAGATCAAATTACACAGTAGCGGACTGATACCATAAATAGCTTTAAGCTATAGTACTATCGTTCGTTGTATTTTTCTGATTGGCTTGTAAGGTGTAGCATTTTGTGAAATGCATGGGTCAAATGTCATGCAGATCTGCAGCACTCCTCTTTTAGCATTCATTTCAAGCCAATCTAGTCCACTAAACAAAGCCTTTGCAACTTTAAAAGGCTGCAGTACTGACATCAATACATTATTTTACAATCCTTGTAAGTACTGTACATGCTATAAAAATAATTGTAATATAGTCCCGTAGTAGAACAATACTAGGAAAAGCAAAGAGCTAGTACTAGGAAAATTGAACTTTAGGGAAACGTGTTTTTAAGTTTTTTGTTTACATGGACTGAGAACATTTTTATAATTGATATCCATATGTTTTCTTTATATTAATCTTTCTTTTATTTCAATTATAACATAACAAAATATATAATTGAAGTCAAAATAAAATTTTAGCAAAGTTTAAAAGAAGCAAATCCAGAATTGACATTCCATTATCCGCGATCTACAGCAGGGATCAGCAAACTTTGGATCCTGGCCCATCAAGGTAAACCGCTGGAGGGTCGGGACGTTTTGTTTACCAGGAGCGTCAGCAGGCACGGAGCCCCTCAACTCACTGTGTCCACGGTTTGCCATTCCTAGCAAATGGGAGCTGCAGGTAGCGGGCTGCAGCTGGAAATGGCACACCGTGGCCCCTGCGAGCTGAGGGGCTCCGTGCCTGTGAACACTCCAGGTAAACAAAACAACAAGGTATTAGGTATTCAATTCAGTAATTCCACAGAGCTTAAAATCCATCAGATTTTGGTGTAGACCCATTGATAAGCTGACCCCTGCTCTTTGATGCTTCACTTTTTTTACCAAAAATATTCACCTTATGAATGAGTATATACGGTATAATGGTAAAAGTTGATTTCACCATGCACATACACAAACCAACCAAACAATATCTCCATTGCTAATAACTAAAATTAACAGGCAAAGTAAGAAACATGTTGTTTGGGGACTTATTAGAGTTTGATGTGAGGCTATTTTCTTTCTATATTTTGATGTAAAATATGTTTTAATGGTTATAAAGTTAAGTTTTTGAATCTCAACATCTACTAAATAATACTCATTAAATAATTATTGTCTGACCCCTGTTAGAGATGTAAAAGGTTAACCAGTTAACTGGTAAGCATTAGGCCTACTGTTAACCAGATCTTAATGGTTAACTGTTTTTCTTCTTCACACAACACACAGTTAACCTGTGGAACTCCTTGCCTAAGGAGGTTGTGAAGGCTAAGAATATAACAGAGTTTAAAAGAGAACTGGATAAATTCATGGAGTTTAAGTCCATTAATGGCTGGCTGTTAGCCAGGATGGGTAAGGAATGGTGTCCCTAGCCTCTGTTTGTCAGAGGGGGGTGATGGATGTCAGAAGAGAGTTCTTTAACCCCAGTGGCTGGCTGGCCAGAGCATTCCTCACTGTGTCGGGCTGGCAGGCCAAGCCAGAGGGACCCCAGTCCCTGCCCCCTGGTGCCGGCCCACTGGAGTGACCTCAGTTAATGATTAACCAGTTAAGCAGTATATAATGTTAATCGTTCAACTGGTTACATTTTTAAACTAATATTTATATCCCTAACTCTGGCTGTTTTCGAACCCTCTCTCCTGTTATTTCCCCAAACAGTGGAAATTTAAATACAGAAAATTTTTGAAAAATGCTTAAAAATAAAGAAATTGTACTTCAAAATTATTATTAAAAATGTAATTCCACCAAGCCTATTTATAACTCTATCATTAATGATTTTTCTCCCCTATTTTCCCCATGTACCGAGGTCTGGTTCATCACCTTGTACTTCTCGAGATCACTCTTAGTTCTTTTATAAAAGGTGGATATAATGTTGGCCCCCTTGAAGTCCTCTGTACAGACAGCTGCTTTTGATGGTGCATTGCCTATTCTGGTTGATACTGTCAGTTACAGGACTTTGTTACCTTGTTCTCTAGGTCTTTCATCATTCTCAGATACTTGCCATACACTCCTCATTTAATGGCTTCACTTGCTCCACTGTCTTCTTTCTTCTCCTGTCTTCACCTTCGCAGCCAGAATAGAGAGACCTTGGAGAAAGTATTTCTCCAACACCCATTCTGGGGAAGAGTGAAGAGAAGAAATTCAGCAGTCTCTGCATCTCTTTAGGGCTTGATTACACTGGCACTTTATAGAGCTATAAAGCCTCCAGGAGCACTATAACTCACTACCCGTCCAGACTGGTGAGGCACGTACAGCGCTATAAGTCCACAGTTATACCGGTCCTGGTAATCCTCCCTTCCCCGAGGATTAACAGCTATTGCGTATTCAGTGCTCTGTATTATCTCCAATGTGAATGAGTATTAACAATACAACACTTTGAGTGATCTCTGGAGATGCCTATAAGCCAGTGTTTCCCAAAGTGTGTTACATGTACCCCTGGTGGTACACAAAAGGGTTTCAAGGGGTACGCGGCAGAATTTTTTATTTTACTTTATCATAGGTTTTTTTTTAGCAGCAGAAAACAGTTCACTAAAATTTAATGTATAAGAATGGTGTACACTTGTACAGTAGAAATATACACAGGTTTACATTGTAACTAATATGATAATTCATTCAGTAACATCTAATAGCACAGCAGCGTAGTAAACCACGCATGCACATAACCACTCTCTCAGCCTGAGTGGGCGGGGTCAGACCAAGCTGGATCCACCCCCAGGAAGGGAAGGGGTGGAACAGGAAGTATAAAGGGCGGGGCCCTTAGCTCAGTCAGGGCAGCACCAGGGAGGAAGACAGATGCAGACCGCTGGCTGCTCCCTCCACACCCTGCTGCCGAGCCAAGGGAGGCCCTGGACCCAAGGAACCCTGGTCTACTGGAAGGACTGGGGTTTCCAGACCTGCCTGCAGCAGAATACCCTGAGGGCCTGCCGGAGCCCAGCAGTGACCCGTGCCGGCCCGAGACGGACGCTGAGGGGGAACTGGAGCTGCCCATGGCCAAGTACTCCGGAGGACTGCCAGGGCTCAGCAGTGACCCGTAGCTGACGGAAGCAGACACTCACGGGGAAGAGGAGCTGCCTATGGTGGACAACCCTGACTCCTGCTGGTGCCCCCTCGCCTGTGAGGTGCAACCCCCAGAGCCTAGTCAGTGCCTCCCCGACTTAAGGGGTGTGCTATTTACTTTTGCTGGTGCTCCCCTGCCTGAGGGGTGCCCTATTTACTCTTGCCAGCACTCCCCTGCCTGAGGGGCGCGCTACAGCATGTGCTCCAGCTAATGCATAGGGGTCTGGGGAGAGGAAGTAGGAACACATTCTTGCCTTCAAGCCCCTGGAGCAGCTGTGGAGGCTTGTTCAGTTCAGTGGCTAAAGTAACTTTGTGTGCTCCTCGTGTGCTACCCAGTGATACCACACCCTGTGCATTAGCCGGGAGCCTCTGCAGAATTGGCCCCTGTGCTATATACAAGGGATGTGCACTGCCTGTCTCAGCCTGCCCCTGCATCCAGTCCAATTCCACTTTCTGAGCAGAAATACACTGCAATTTTTACATCGTTTTGTATGTGTGTGGACTGTAATAAGTGAAAGGGGCCCCACAAATCCATATATGTCACCTAAGTCCAGTATTGAAAACATGCTGCTCATATGGCATTTCCATAAAAGTTACATATTTTTGTTCCACATGAGTCATTATTAAGAACTGGATGGAGTTGTTCAGAAAAAAGAAAAAAATCGAGAGGCTAGAGGAATTGCTTCATAGGGAAAAGATTATAAAAGGACAACATCCAGATAGCTTGGCAACTAAAGGGGACATGGTAACCTTGGGAAAACACAAACCATTGAAGGTGATATGTGGGAGAATCAGTAGAAGTAATTGGAGGAAATGGAGAAAGGGAAAATGTAAACTGCATACTGAGAAAAAAGCTTAAAGTGAGCTGGGTGGAAGTGACTGAATCTCCTGGGAAGTGATGCCCTATTGCTTGAAAGCATGAAAATAGATAGGGCAAAATGCTAGAAAATATATGGTAGGGAGAAATCCGGTTTTTGGCCTTGGAAGCAGGGTGTGGCTTTTGGACAAGGAGCAGCTCTGGGAGGAACTGCTACATCAGGAAAACAGAATTCCTCTCAGAGCCCCCTGATACCCTGTGCGTGCGTGTCTGGCTGTGTAACAGGGTGCTGGTTTAGAAGAGCAAGCAGCCCCCTGTTAGCCCTGTCTCAGGGAAAAAGAAGCTGCTAGCTAGAGCTGGCTATGGGGCCACGCCCTAATTAGCTGAGGAGTGACACCTGCAGGCCTGAGGAGCCAGCTATAAAAGCTGGCAGGAAGGAGCAGAGGAGGAGGAGACTAGGGAGACAAGATAGGGAGGAGTGTGAGGCTCTGGATCCCTGTGAGCCAGGAAGGGGGCTTGTCTTCCTGAACAGTGGACTGTTAACGTGTATATATTGTAAATAGTAGGTAGTGGGAAAAAGACACCACTAAGGGTATGTCTTCACTACAGGACTAGGTCGATTTCCCTTAATTCGATTTTCTAAACTCGAGTTTAGAAAATCGAATCAGTGTGTCCCCACCAGGATAGCAGGTTGACAGTGGTCGACACTGTCTGTCCTAGAACTTTTGCAGGGGTCGACATAGCCTGCATTGCACTGTGGGTAGGTAGCCCACAGTGCAATGTGTGCTGGACACCCCCCCCCCCACCGCCCAAGCAGCCCCGCGGACCCCCCCGCCCGCCTGAACAGCCCCCCCCCCCCCGCCAGACACCCCCCCCCCCGCCCGCCCGAGGGGGAGGGGGAGCCGGCGCGGGGCTGCTTGGGCGATCGGCTCAGCTGCCAGGTCAATTTCAGGTGAAATTAACCAGGCAGCTGACCCGATCGCCCAAGCAGCCCCATGCTGGCTCTCCCCCCCCTCCCCCCAGCAGCCCGTGGACCCCCCCCTGCCCGCCTGAACAGCCCCTCCGCCGGACCCCCACCCCGCGGGGCTGCTCGGAGGTCGGAGGCTTAACTTCAGATGCCTCTTCACTACTCACAGTAGACATAGAGAAGTCGATTTTAGCCTTACTTCTCTCGTCAGGCAGGAGTTACAAATTCGATTTTGAGGGCCCTTTAAATCGACTTTAAGGGCATGTATGTGAAGACAGGTACACGTTTAATTCGACCTAACGTCGTTAAGGTCGAATTAAAGTGGTAGTGAAGACATGCCCTAATAAAGTACACGGGTGCTGTACAGAAGGGTCTCCAGTGGTGTTTTTAAAGAGGACCGGCAGGGGCCCGGTTACAGGCTGGTTCACTGATCGCTACGGGGATTGTAACATATATCCCAGGGATGCCAGGTCCACTCTGCAGCCTGGCGTGTCCGTTTTATGCATGGTGGTTTGTATGCAGGGCCTTGAATCCTCCTTTCTTTCCTGCCTCATACGCAATGTGCGTCCTCCAGGGTGTACGGAAGGAGTGGTTCCAGCATTACCCTTTAAGGGCCACTCATAATCCAACTCCATGAATCTGATTGTTGGTTTCATTTGTTATTTTTATTCTAGGGTATGTTGCATACCTGGGACTAGAGATGAGCAAACTGGCCCAGACCCTCATTTGGTGTAGACTGATGCAGCTAATGAAGTCAAAAGAGCTATGTCTGTCTGTATCGGCTGAGGGCCTTGATGGGCCTGACTGCTATTTGGAATGAACAATTTGTGCATCATAGGAGGGACCGATGGACCCTTATGGATGGATGGGCCTGTGACAAGACCACCTCACCTCCTCAGGAGAAGGTCATGAGAGTAGTAGGTCATGTGACCCAATCAGGCCTGGGGCAGGTAAAATAGTGACCACTAGAAAGCTAAGGGAAGTGACCCATGGAGGAGGCAGAGAAGGGCTCACGTCCTTTCCAGGACCAGAAGGCCAAACTCCAGGCAAGAAGGGCTGGGTGTTACTGCTGGGAGAAACGGAAGACAGATCTTCAGGGAGGTGGGGCTTGGCCCAGTTTGGGACTGAGGCGGAAGAGTATGTGAACTGTGAAAGGAAGACAGGCCCTCAGTGAGGAGAGTGGGCCCAGCTTGAATGAAGACTTGTTTTGAGTTCCATTTGTTGTGCGCCACTATAGCGGGGTGGTCACCCACTCCAGCCCTGAAAGGGTTAAAGCTGGCCTTGAGAGAGGTCTGGGGCTTGGGCTGAGAGAAAAGGCTAGGCTGATTGGGAAGGCAGCCACAGCTGGGGCCACACCCCAGTCAGGCCGCAGCTGACCCTGTAAAAGGCCAGTGAGCCAGGAGCTTAACACACTCTCTCTCTAGCTTCTGAGAGTGAAGAGCCTGGCTGTCTGGGAGCGGAGCAGGGTACCTGAGGTAGAGCAGTGCAGGGGAAAGGCAAGGGGGGCTGGGTAGCTCCCGCCTGGCAACTCCCCAGGCTAAGGCCTTGCATAAGGGCCCAAAGCAGGTATGGAGGCTACAGAGGGGTAGCCTGGGGCTAGGCAAAGGCAGCAGGTCCAAACTCCCTTGCCTATGATGACTGGCTCTTACTCTGCAGTCTGCCCCAGGGAGTTGTGGCTCATTGCTGACTGGCAGTAGCCATAAACTCAGGCGAGGTGGGGATAGAGGGTTGGGGGTTTTCCGGGGAGGGGGAGATACCCAGGCAGAGTGAGGGGGAATTGCCAGGGGGCAGCACCTGAGATAAAGGGGCACCAGGGTCCAGGAGGGACACGGGGCCAGCGGCAAGCAGGACATCGGCCTGCAAAAGGCACTCTGGCTAGAAAAGAGCTAATTCCTGGACAACCAGCAGGAGGCACTGCAGGGGTGAGTCATTGTGTTGCTATAGCCACCATATTGGTGGGACTTAATAAACTGGACCCCAGATGAGGAACCTTGTTTTGAATAGCATTGGACAATGGTGTGGAGCATTTAAGGCGTCCTGCAGAGAAGGGAACCAAGGCAATGCTGCTGGCCATGAGGTGGCACTCGGGACATAGCAGCCTTGTAACAATAGATTTGTAGGTTTATAGTTTAAGGCCGGAAGAGACCATTAGATCATCTAGTCTCACATCCTGTATATCATAGCCCATTAAATTTCACCCAGTCACCCCTGAAGTGAGCCCGACAACTTGAGTCTGGCGTAAGCATAATGTCCAGAAAGGCATCCTGTCTTGATTTGAAGACATCACAAGATGGAGACTCCAGCACTTCCCTTGCTAGTTTGTTCCAGGAGTTGATCATCCTCATTGCTAAAAGGTGTGCCTTATATCTAATCTGAATTTGTCTGGCTTCATCAAATGCAGCCCTCTCTTCTACTCACATTAGTTTATGCACAAACCACAGTATCCAATCATTTGTGGTCATTTTTGTCCAATGAATATTTTCAGCCAGAATATTTCATTCTATAGCTTGCTTGTTAACTTGGTCACTGGAAGAACTGCATAGTGTATTTGATATTCTCTAGTCAGAATTTAAGATTTGTCCATCTGTTTTATGCTGCCTCTCCTCACCTTCCGGTCAGTGTTCAAGTCGCGCTCCCTGTCAGTACCTGGACCAAGCTGGGGAAGTTCATGATCCAACCAACGAACCACATTCGGTGGTGAATCTTGGTCACATGTCTCCTGAGACACATTGCACATATGCTAGGAAGACTGTGCGCTTTTCATGTACAATCAGTAGCAATAGCAAAGTTCCCAGTGGATTTTGTGGGGTCTTCTGCCACTTTTCCCTTTTCAGTGTCCAAACTCTGGCTGGGATTTTTTTAAAGACGTTATTCATTTCCTATCTTGTTTTTGTTTTCTTTGGAAGGGGTTTAGGAGTAGAAGTGGTGTCAGTGTTGTGGTGTTATGGTTGAAAGGCTTTTACAAAGAGGAGATGATGGGCAGACTCAAAATGCACTTTCTGCAAATATTGTGCAACACTGACTTGCAGTTTGCTGTGTCCATGAACACTCCTGCCAGTAAACTCACTTCAGAGTGTGTTTACGGGAAGACAAAAGGGGAGTGAACTCACTGGAAAAAAAATCATTAAAAAACTCAACAAAAGACTTGTGTGATATTGGTTTAGAACTGCTACAGATGTAGCATGGATTGAGAGAGCTGGCTTTTGGTGGCTGGAGAACTAGGGACCATGCATAGCTGCTGAGTTCTTCAGTAGTCCTGTCCGTCTAGATACTTACTTGGCTCTTATTGCCATTTTATATAAGAGCCTCACGTGCATTTAAAAATAGAAACAAAAATAATAACCTCACCCTCCTTCTTCCTCTTCAGCCAGGTGGAGAAAGAGCTTGATTAGTTTATAGGGTAATTTGTTTATGTTTATGCATGTTAGTGAGTGGATGTGTGGGCGTGTTGTGGGTCTGCGGGTGTGAAGAGTTTACTGAGAGAGCACTAATCGAATACATGTGTTTAGCATTTTGTTGTGAAAGTGAAGAGAACCATGATCGTCATTCTCTCTCATGGGAGTGAGCCCCATGGTCTGGGTCATGGATACGTTCTGTCTCCTGCACTCAGGAGCCTCATACTGTTGATCCACAGTTCTCTTGTCCCGGCAGAACATAGTGATGCCCTTTCTTTAGGTAGTGAAGGTAATGCTATGGGGGCTTGGAGTGTCCGCACAATGACCTCGAACTAGACTCTGTATTCAACAGAGAGCCAGTACAGGCAGGAGAACACCAAGGTAATGTGTTCACAGTAATCTGAGTCACTAAATAGATTGGATGCTGTGTGTTGTACCAACTGGAGCTATTCTAGGGTATGTAGCTTCCTTCGTAGATATTAAGTGCAATAAACAGTCGTGGAAGCCATGAGTAGAAGTGAGCAAATAATTGGGGTTTTTTGGTTCAGTGGCTTAAATGAAAAATATATATATTAAAAAAATTCATTTTGTTTTGATTTTTTTCAGCTTTTCTCACCAAAACACATTAATAATAATACAAAAACAACAAAACATTTTTGACTCAAACAAAAGTCATTTGAATGCTGGTTCAAAATGGAACAGCAAAATGACTCATTTCTAAAACATCAAAACCCTTTTGAAATTTCTGAAAATGTCGTCTTTTAGGTTTTCTTCAGCCAAAGCTATTTGCTGAATCCAACCCAAGTTCGCAAATATTTTCAATGCCACCACCCAAATGCATTGTTTTTCAGTGACTTCATTATCACTGAAAAAAACCACACAGCTGTAGTCATGAATTCCTGGATATCTGTTCCCAGGCCTGTGTCTGACAGAATGGGACACCACCTTCTTGCTAGTTGCAGATGAAGGTGGGAAAGTGCTGTGCTGCTGTGTGTAACCCCATCCCTAAGGTGTGGGTCAGGACTCCTTCCTCCAGCTTGCTACTTGGGATGGCTTCTCCCTGCTCCTCACGTGGGTTGAGTCCTGGGTTCTTTTTCTGGTGCTCAGTGCTTCCACCCAAGGTGACTCCTCACTCTGCCTGAGACAAAACGGGCATTATCCCTGGGGAAAATGAGCAATGCTACTAATGAATGAGGAGACTAAAACCCAGTACACAAGAACAATAAAGTACATCAACAAAGGGGGACTTTACTGGGAGCAGGAAAATAGGATCTGGGGATGGAAAGGGTTAAGGTTAACTAATAAGACTAAACATTAACAAATCAAACAATTCCCCACTTTCCCACACTCACCGCTCTTCCTAAACCCTAGGTCGCTCCATGGCTTCTTCTCAGGTACACGGCAGGCTGAGGATGAGCCTGAAGACGAGTACTGCAGGCCATTTGTTTTGCCATGCTCTACACTTTGCTGGAAATGACTATACATCATTTCTGAAAATGATGCAGGGTCTATTGCTCTCACCGCACAATGGCTGATGTGTGTAATTTGAAGTGGCGAGAGCAGATCTGGGATGGAGACCTTGTAGGAAGCCCAGGGGTCTCTTATCCTGGGGCATTTTTGTACAACTGCCAGTTGGTGCCGTTTAATCTATTCCCAAAGGCAGAAAGTCTGTTTTTCTGAATTATTTTGTAATGATCCCCGGGGTTGTGTCTTTTCTGACAGGGAGAGTTTAATAGTACCCAAGGAGAGGATACTCCATCAAAGGCAGGGGACTCATTCCAAGTCTCTCTTTGATTTGGTGATGACATTTTAACTAGGAGATCTCAAGAGACCCTCTCCTCACACCAGAACCTCATTTCAATCCTCTCTAATCTTGGCTTATCATAATGATTTTGTGTCGTTTTGTAAATTTTACCAGTCTTCCCTCGGCTCACTGTATGGCTGGGTGAATACCGCAAAGAAGAATTTGTGACTATCCTTGCAAACAAAACCAGCTGATTGATGAGACTGATATACAAGAACTTTTATAGTTCCCTGTTCTCAAGCATTCAGGAGAATGAGTATATTCACAAGACAGTGGAAAGTAAGCACAATAAATAAATAGGTATGAGAGTGTTTGCTACTGACATGGCCTGGTTGCTATTTTGAAAAGGTCACTAATTATCATCATCATCATCATTTTAGTGCCAGGGAGCCCCAGCCCAGTAGGACTCCACTGTATTAGGTGCTGTACAACTGCAGAACAACAAGATGGTCCTTGCGCAGGGCCGGAGTAAGATTTCTCACTGCCCTAGGTGGCCACGGCATTTTGGCGGCAGCTTGCACAGCCCCCATCCGCTTCGGCGGCATTTTGGGACACACATAGGCATGCATATCACATTTCATTAGGGTGTGCACCTAGGGAATTTTATTTATTTATTTACTAGCGAAGATACCCGGCATTGCTTGGGTCCGTCGGAGGTGGGGAGGGGCCAGAGAGCTGAGCGAGTGCGGGGTCTGTTGGAGGGGGGAGGGGGCAGAGAGCAAACCTGACACCCCACCTCACCCCCCCGATCAAACCCGACACCCCCACCTCACTTACCCCTCGACCAACCCCGACTCACATTTTCACCCCCTACCAACCCCAACACCCCCTGAACAACACCCACACCTCACCCCCCCCGTAGACCAAACCTGACACACCCACCTCACTTCCCCCCCAACCAAACCCGACACCCCTACCTACCACCACAAACAAACCCGACACCCACACCTCACTTACCCCTCGACCAACCCCGACCCCCCTTCTCACCCCCCCCAACCAAACCGAACACCCCCATCTTACCCCCCACCAAACCCAACACCCCCTGACCAACCCCAACACCCACACCTCACCCCTCACCCACCCCAACACCTTCCCACCCCCCCAAACCCAACACCCCCATGTCTCCCCCTACCAACCCCAACACCCCCTGACCAACACCCACACCTCACCCCCCACAGACCAAACCTGACACACCCACCTCACTCCCCCCCAACCAAACCCGACACCCCTACCTACCACCACAAACAAACCCAACACCCCCCGCTCACTTACCCCCCCAACCAAACCCGACACCCCCACCTCACCCCCCAACCAAACCCGACACCCCCACCTCACTTACCCTCCGACCAAACCCAACTCGGGTCCGTCGGAGGTGGGGAGGGGGCAGAGAGCTGAGCGAGTGCGGGGTCCGTGGGAGGGGGCAGAGAGCTGAGCGAGTGCGGGGTCCGTTGGAGTTGGTATTATGACATCATAACTATGTCACAGAACAGCAGCTGCCCAGCTGATGTGATTGGCCTTTAAATAATTTCACCCCTGGGGGGGCATCAGAGGTGAGATTTGAAAAATTTTCGACTCTTACCCTGATTAGGACCCTAAGACCTCTAACTGTACTAAATTTCAAGTCTCTAGCTCAAACGGTGTGGAAGGAGTAAGTGCACGTACATACATACACACACGCATACATACACACACGCATACATACACGCACGCATACACCATTTGACTTTTATATATATAGATAGATTTTAAAGGCACTGCACTCTGCATTGAAAGCCCCCCCCCCTTTTTTGAGACATTAGGTTGCGCCCTGTGCGCATGCCTATGGGCGCACACAACCAGAAGCGTACAGCGGCCATGAAAGCTGCCGCCAAAATGCCGCTGAAAGCGCCAAAACACCGCCCTCGAAAAACAGTGCCTAGTGCTTGTACCGGCTCTGTCCCTGCGTAAGACACTTATAGTCTACAGTAACCAATTATAGAGTACAGTATGACTAACGAACACCGATGGTGACCAACCTTTGAACAATCCATAAGTTAGTTTCTTTACACAAATTGTTAGACATTAATGAATTAGGAAGAAATCATGACCTATTTGTGCACAATTTACAAACAAAAAAAGGCCGATTATTATTTATTAATTATTACAGTAGTATCCAGAAGCCCCAAACAGGGCCCATTGTGCCATGCACTCTATAGAGACATGTAACAAAAAGACTATCCCTGACCACAAAAAGCTTTCAGTCTAAACATAACCATCTTTCTGTTCTATGTTTGTCCATCACCTAACACAAGTTGATCCTGATCCAGGCTGGGGCTTCTAGGCACTATGATAATACAAATATTAAATATGTAATAATGCGAGAGCAAAGATGGATGCAATGAGCAGACAGCAGGAGCACGAGGTAGTGATGAGATGATTATGGCCTGAAATCCTCTGACTCTGTAACATAATGAGAAGTCATTCATCCCCTTTTCTAGATCATTAATAAATAACGTCATTGTTACCAGTTCAGATCCTTGGGGCATGCTACTATTACATCAGCCTCCATTCATGTTGAAAATTAACCATGTGCCTGTATTTAAGAATTGTCAAGGGGAGCCTAGAGTGAGACATAGCCTCTCCTTTTCAGTAGATGTGTGTATAAGGCTAAATCGATCTAAATAATAAATAAACATAGGTGAGACTGAACCAAGTGAACCTAAAGGGTTTTAGCTGTCTCTGGGAGTTGTGTTACAGCCTGGGACTTTAGCAGAACTAAATCAAGGCTCCTTCAATGTTTATGACTCAGGTTGGGCCCATTGCACACAATCTAAACCTAGCCATACTTGAGTCACTAATATAGGTAAACATGGTTCATCACAGCATATTTGTAATGCAGTATTGGTTGGGTCTTATTGTTTCTTTTTGCCCTTTCCTCATAAAAAAATATCCACTTCACTCTTACAGGGTGGTATTTTCCAAAGCACCTATGTGACTTAGGAACACAATCCACACTGACTTTCAGTGAGATGTATGTTCCTAAATCACGTTGGCACTTTTGAACATTTCACCCACAGTCCTTTGGTCTTCCATGGGGTCTTTCATCCAAGAATTCATGGCACTTCACAAATACTAATTACAAGCCCTAGGAGGTCAGTCAGTATCATTATTCACATTGTACAGAGGATAGACTGAGGCAAAAAGAGGTTAAATGACCTGGCCAAAGTCAAACACCAATTCTTTAGCTATGATGGGGACAGGGTCCAGGAGTCTTGACTCCTAGCTTCCTGCTCTAACCAGCAGGTTAGAATGGATCACTGTGACTTTTGCCAAGTTTCTGCCCATTCATCTGGGGGAGGAAGAGGAGAGAGAAGGATGGTCTAGTCAGTGGCTCTAGCTAAGAGCTGGGTTCTCTTCCTTTTTGGCTAAGTCACATTCAGCTTTCAAAAGTGCTTCAGTCTCATTGAAATCAGTTGGAGTTAGGGGCGTTTGAAAAGCCCACTATTGGTCTTTGTGCCTCAGTTTCCCCTCTGTAAATGAGGATAATAGTAGGTGGGAGGTGCTCAGATACTATGATAATGGGGGCCGTATAAGTATCTTAGATAAACAGACATGCCAGCCTGTTGTAAGATATGGGGGGGGGGGATGTGTATTACACAAATGCATCCCCGTGTATTCCTGTGGAGTGGGAAGCTGAGTGGGACAGTAAGGCCCATCAGGAAGAGGGCTGCTGTCTGGGTTATTTGTGTAGACTGCAGGGAGGCAGGAGTGAGGGAACATGTTTTCTGAGTATATTTGTAGATGATAGTTTAGCCTGGGCTGGGACTCAGACTCTCACTCTGGTTATGATTTATTACTTCAATCCAATTTATGACCATTTACAAGAATGCTGAACTGACTGTAAATCAGTAAAATACCATAAAATACTCATGAGAACTGCTGAAATCCATCTGAGTGAGCTTCCTTTCGTCTCAACTATAGAGGGATGAGGGCAGGGAGATGTAGCCCCTCACCTGCATGTCAGGACTACTAGGGGTGGAGCAGGGAATGGAAGGGAGGGCAAGCTTGGGGGGAGCGAAACTGTCTTGAAAAGAACTTGTAAGATCTGGCCAAATCATTATCCAGGATCTTGCTGGTAAACAGTAGCAGCTCCGAAGGGCTCCTGTCAAACAGGTTTTATCTGGGAGCTGGTCTTATGTGCAGGTCATGACAGAAGGTGATTATGGGAAAGGAAAATAAGGTAGTCTCCACTATCTCTGCTTACATCCCCTGCAGTGGGGAGGTGCTCATCCAGCCACTCTGCTTTGTGACTTCTAATGTCTTTTACTGGGGGCACCTGGACCTCATCCTTCTGGCTTGCCTTCTGCCTCGTTGTGCTCCATCACTACTGTAATGATCTATTTACTTGCGGTATATTAGCCACTATATGTGTCTGTATACTGTAGAATTCCAGACAAAGTGTGTCCCTGGTAAACCGAGGAAACAAAGCTAGGACTCAAGCTGTGTGTGGAAGCCTGTTTGTGTCTGTAATTTGTACTTGTTTGATAAACACTGTTCAAGAATAACTGGTTTCATATTTCACCACAACTACAGATACTCCCATAGCTGCCTCTCTGACTTTCCACTTATCTCTACCCTTATGTACCTTCCTGGTCCTATTCTGCCCTAGAAGCCTACTTAGGCCTCCTGGACTCAGGCGTGCATCCTGAGCCATTTCCTGGCCTCACCCCAGACTCTTTATTGTGCCATAAACAGCTTCAGCCTCCTTGCCAATGCAAGAGTATTTTGCAGTCAATTATGTTCCCTCTGCTCCTCCTCTGTCCACGACCTGTCCACTCTGAAGTGTGAATGGTAAGGCTGAGGGAGAAAAGGCTGATACACTCGCATTCAGCTTCTCCTCCCAGCCTTAAAGCTGTTGGTTTGGGGTCTTCTGTGAAATGGAACATTAACTGCATCCCACTGGCCCATGCAGTTTGGTTTGGTCCCAAGTGAACCTGTAGCTGTCCCTGCTCCTCCATGGAAGATAGGGTGCATGTGCATTTGGTATCTTCCCTGTGGCCAGACCCACTCGGAGATGTGCATCAGTGATGCCATATGCAGTAACTCCTTGTCTGTCCCTGTCCCCTGGTGCCCACAGCAATGGGGGCGGGGGAGGAAGGGGAACAATAGAAGTAGAGTTTTCTTTTCTAAATTGGAAGGGATAGGAATGACTGGCACTTGTGGTGGGCAAGGGGAGGAGCAGAAGCACAGAAACCTGTTGCTTGTATTGCTGCTAAAATACATAAGGCTACTACTGTCAGTTGCATTCTTTGAAACAGTGACCAAGCACTGTTACCAGTCCTGTTACCAGTCCTGATGGAGCCTCTCGCTTCTAGGCCACTTGGTATATAATCTACCCCCAAGTTAGGGGACTATCTGGCCCTGGGGTTGTAGTAATAAGCTACAGTCTATCACCACAATGTGGCTAATTTGGCTGGCTGAAGGAGCCCTTCACCTCTGGCGTGCTGTCAGCAGTTTGCCAAGAGCGGCGAACCCCGCGCAGTGCTGTGTATCTCTTTTCTTTCTTCTCAGCTATGCCTTGGGGAGAGATAAGCAATGGTGCTGTCTGTGTGCAGCCTGTGACCCTGTGCTGCCCTGAGAATGAAATCCAGGCTCCGCTCTGCTTCACATTCAAAACAACAGCAGCAAATAGCCTCCACTTTCTTCATTTCTTTGGACTCCGGCTCATGGACAATGATAACAAGAAACTTCTACGGCTGAGTGGTGAGCGAGCAGTGCTCTGGGAAAAAAAGGCCCTCCCCTTTCCCTCTGCCCAGTGCAGGAAAAGCAGACAGAAAAGACAGGGCTGGGCCATGGGCAGTTTGCTTCATGTCCCAGCAAGACCAAATCCATCCCTGGAGTTACTCCACTGATAACACGAGGGAGGAATATGGCCCACAAGGTGCTGCTGAAATTCTTGGCAATACCGGCTGCCAGCTTAGTAGCCTCAAATATTATAACCCAATGGATTCTGACCACACAGGAGGTGCTGCTCGGCTCTTGCAGCTGCATTGCCTGGCAGGACCTCGCAGCCCCGCTGCCCAGAGCACTGGTGCCATGGCGAACTAACGCCGTGGGGCAGTGGGGACAGCCTCCCCGGCTAGGCAGGATGATTCCATAGGCCGGATAAGGCTCGTGGGCCCTATTTGCCTACCTCTGACATAGAACCTCACCCACCGCTCCTGTAATAGACCCCTCACCTTTGGAGAGTTACTGAAGTCCTCAAATCATGGTTTAAAGACTTCAAGTTACAGAGAATTCACCATTTGTACTAGTTTAAACCTGCAAGTGCCCCATGCTGCAGAGGCAGGCAAAAAATCCTCAGGGTGTCTGCCAGTCTGACTTGAGGGAAAATTCCTTCCTGACCCTGCTTCCTTCCCTCTGCATGCTTGTGCATCATGATGCCAGCTGATGAAACACTTATATTTTGCTACCAAATGAAGCCCTTGCCTCTCCATCTCAAAAATGCCTTCATGTGGCTAGGGCCCCGTTCCCAAGTCCTTCCCACAGAAAACCTCAAACCAACCTAAGGAGGCAACTGCTCTCTATACGTTCCTTCCTGATAATCAAGTGATACTATTATTCTCTTGCTTTTATTCCATTTAGCAGAGCTCCTCCTCATGTCTCCTAGCCCCCCGCACCACAGATAGAAGTTGCTTACTTTTATTTAGGGAAACTTTGGTGTGGGAGGACTACCATTATCATGAAGGCCCCTTGTGGGGTCCACAGGGTCTGTGCTACCCATCACCCTCCCCTCTAACATTCCTGAGAGCCATTAGTTTTAGTGTGACAGGAAACTATATTGTCAAGGATTTAGTTATGATTAGGGTCTCGTATAGTCTGTGATTCTCTAGTTGTGGAATTTGCAGCAGAACCTGCCATATGCTGCACAGTGGCAGGAATTGTGGCAGGAGTTGTGAGCTGGAATCTACAAATTCCTCAGCGGGGTTGCTCTTTTATTTATTCCAGAGTCTATCTGGATTGTGGTTCTGCTCTGCAGCATGACTGTTGCGAGGGCAAAGTGTGGGCCCACAAGTATTGTCTCTCAAAGATCACAGAGCTCAGTTTACATGTAAACCTTTTTTTCTAACAAACAGCCAGCCCTGAAAATTCAACCTGCGATCTTAGAGTCAAGCTCCCATGAGTCCTCAGGAGTAATAAAAGTTCTGCAGGACCAAATTAGGCTTTCAGTGGCACCTGTATGCTTCTGTGTGCATCAGTTGCTTTGCACAGATGTAATTGATTGGAACTGAATAAATCATTCTGTTTGTATAGGCAGGAGTAAGTAGACTCCAATTCCCTCTTCCAGAGCTGAGGGCTAGTTGTAGCACATACTAGTAGAAACCCTAAGTTAGTCACTAAAACCACAAGATCTGACTCTGATACACACAGGAAGATCTTTTGAATGTTAAGAAGCAAACCTGCCATCCGATAACAGCTGGATAGGTGGTGAGTTGAGATTATTGCTCCTGGCTGGCTAAGCATTGTGCACATTGTAATAGTTTTGTTCACCCATCTTCCCAAAGCCACACCCCAGGCCACTTGTTCATCTCATTGCCCCTGTGAAATTTTGTCTTTTAGAGAGAGGTGAGCTAGTCCCCAGCCCCCCCACGCTTTCTCCCCCCTCCCCCCACAGCCTCAGCTTACTGTGCCACCAGCGGCAGGGCTGCGACCTTATCACCAGACACAGGACAGTGTTACAAAGGATTATACCTCTGTCATATGCCAAGGATCAGTAGCCGTTGAATACATTGCAGCGGCTACTGTGCCAGAGCCAATAGCTTCTTTTTCTTCTGGATTCTTTTCTCTATTTGTTTATTGCCAATCTGCAGAGGAAAGAACTGAGCTAGCTTAAGAAAACCGTACACCTAAAATACACCTTACTCCTTCTCCCAGTAACATCGCCTGATTGTTCTCTTTAAGATGATCACAGTGGAGGAATCTCTCTGTCTTTCTCACACAAGGGGTAACAGCCGCTGGACTCTGCAGGCCCACACGTCCAAGTCTGCATGGAAAAGTTCATAATGAAACCAGTTGCACCAAATACTGCACAGAAAACAGGGTGTGCTAAATGCCCATAACCACTCTGGGCATTCAATTTGAGACACCTAGGTTGAGTGCAGGTAGGACTGGGCAGGAGCTAGTGGGGTGCACCAAGCCTACATATGGTTGTAGAATGGGAGATGTAAGAGTCACAAAAGCACCCCCCCCCCCATAGCGCTGTCTGGTATCCACTGTGACCATCTAAGTCAGTGTTGCTGGCAACCAGTATTGAGAGTGAATAGGGTCAAACACAACAAACGGAAAGGAAATGATGGCTCTCAAGGGCAGGTATAGGGAAAGATAGGCCAGAGGACAGCCCAGAGCCTTAGAGACCAACCTCCACCACCATGTGGCTCAGGCATCAGTAACCATCAGGAAAGTGTTCCTTGTCAGCACTACACTGGAACATAGCTGCTCACCGTTGGTTCATGTGTAAGGTGATGCAGATGGTTTCAACTGTCATACCTGAGCTGTCCCAATCTGTTGGTGCTGCCTGCTGGCAGCCAGACCTCACACTGGGAAAAACAATAAGTGCCTGTACTTTGCCAAACCCCACCCATTAATGATGCTAAACATGGAGACCTGCTGGAGATATCACACATCCTAGGTCATGCAAATCTCCATAAGAAGATAATCTTTCTTCTTTCTTGCTCCTTTGTCTTTGATCCCTAGTTCCACTCCTTCTCCCTTCCGATTCTCTTTAACTCTTTCCTTCCTTCCCTGCTCCTTCCCTGTCTTTGACCAGGCCACACCTTTCAGAAGGTGATCAGAGACAACACAATAGATTGATATGCAGGAATCTCTGGTCACAGACACTTTTCATCTGTAGTTAATTTTCCACTTTTATTTCCTTTGAGATTCAGTTCATCTATTCTCGTGCTTGTGTGATTCAGTGTGTGGAGGAGATGGACAAGGGAATGCAGAATAAATCTCTCTCTCTTTCCTTCACTCCCATCTGTGCATCTCTCTCTCTCTTCTGTCTTTCTTCATATTCTGCAGTTGTTCTTACCTCTCTTGTTTCCCTGTTACTCCCCTGGACTCTTGCCTAGTGCAGCAAAAGACATGGTGAGGGAAGGCAGACACGAGCGTTTGGCCAGAGGATGGGAGGGTTACGGCTCTGACACATAAGCACCGCACACATTTGAAGAAGCTGCAATGTGGCTCCAGTCAGTAATTCCATCCAGCCCAGGCTGTCTTAACTCCTTGATGAGCACTCAGTCTATGTTAGAATTTTCCCATTGGCCTCTTTCCCCCTCAACACCTACACCCCTCTGATACACACACTGCCAATAGGGAAACATTGTGTGTGTTTAGAATGGTGGGGGATGGAATGTGCTGCATCACATAAAAAATGGGGGTGGAGAAAATGGGCAAAAGGAAAATAAGGAGCAACTGAAATCTCTTTTCTGCATATTACATATCAGTCCACGCTGTCTAATCTAATATATTTAGTTATCACTTTACCACATTCCCTCAATCTGGCCAAATACCACACCTTGGGGCATTACGCCCCATTATCATTCATTTATTTCACACAGGCAATAGTTCTCTATTACAGACTAGTCGTTCTTCGAAGTGGATATTAGCCCACGAAAGCTTATGCTTCAATACTTTAGCATAAGTACCTTTAAGGTGCCACAGGACTCTTTGTCACTTCTTTCTACCTAGTGCATTATCTAGAGTGGAAAACTATTGCTCAATAGGATGAGTAAGTGACTGTCAAGGAGTTAGCTAGCTAGCTAATTTTTTTATAGCACCCTCATCACCATGGTATCTGAATAAGCTATAACAGCTGAAGCCACAGGCTAAGGGTGTCTGTCATGTCTGAGATGGCATGTGTTGATTTCTGAGTAACTGATTAGTGGTGCGATTTTAGGATTAGTGTATTAGGGTGCTTATATGGCAGAGAAATGCCAAATGCATTTCAGCCTCCTCTGGGGAATGTCAGCTCCACAGCCAGACACCGTTTATGTTGCACCCAACAAGAAGCAAGCAAATATTATTCTGCATATTAACAATGCGCCCTCTGAGCCAGAGCGAATATACAGGACCCATTCACACATGCCCTCAAGGAATTTCGGAGGCAACAGTTGAAAGTCTTTTTCTTTGTAACTTGGAAGCAGCTCCCAAGGAAATCAATAGGAGCAGCATGTTAAAACAAAGGGCAGAATTTGGCATTATGTGCCAAATGATGCCCTCATTTATTCACCTGCAATTTTACTGAAGTCAAGAGGATTGCAACTAGCTGGGATGAAAATAGATTATTTAAAAAAATAAAAAAATCAGATTGCTTAAATTTCAATTGGATATTTTTAAAATTTAAACTAACTACATTCTTCTTCTGTAAAATACATCTGTTTACCATTACATTGATAAATATGGCAGCCAGTATTAAGGCCTAAACTTACTCTAGCCTATTAAAAGTATTTAAATAAATAAGGCTGCACCAATAAGCCCTCATAAAATTTTAATGAGTTATAGGGGTGCTGCATTTTTAATTATGTACAGATGTAAAATGGTGCAATACACCAATTCTTAAACCATTGGACTGGCATCCTATTAACTTCTGGAGCAATGCCAGGTGACTACTTTGAAATGTAGCATTAGTTTTCACCTTGTACCTGCGGCCTTCATCATCTGGACTTCTTTAGAAGACAAAGATCCACCCTGGATCATCTTCCCTCTTAACTCTCCAGCTGCTCAAAGCTTGATTCTCAAAATATTTAATTAACTGAATTACCAGGTGGGACTTTATGGACCTTGGTGGAGTGGTTAGAGAATGTCTGATGGAAGTAAAGAAAGTAAAATCCATTTATTCATGTCTGAATATTGGTGACATTATTGCAGAATTTTGGGAAGCCTTCTTAATCCCATGCTAGCTTCGAGTACTCAGTAGCTGACATCCCAGTGATCTGCAACACACCCCCTGTCCATCTCCTCACTGGTTATCTCCTACTATGATGACCCACCACCATTCCTTCCATGATAATTTTCTGGAGGTTATTTCTTTCTATGCCTGATATGACTGACATACATAAGTTTGTCCCTGTTGATTTCCAACAGCAGGATTTGCTTCTCTCCAATAATACTTCTAAGGTAAGTATTCATCTTCTTTTCCATCAGGAGGTATAAAAGATTCTTTACCAGCACATCTCAAAGGCTTCAATTTTCTTCTTGTCAGCAGCATTAATTTCCTATGATTCACAGCCATAAGTTGTTGGAGAAATCAATTAAGCTTTCCACCAGTTAAACCACTGTATATTTTGAGATGCCATGGTTTTTCCAAACGTTTGTAAAGGAGGCCATGGATAAGTGAGCCATTCCTAGTCTTATTCTTATTTCTTTAAAACAGCCTCCTTGGTTGAATACATATGATCCCAGATAACTGAATTAATCTATTGCCTCTACAACTGACCATTAGTCATGATGTCTGCTTGCATCCTGTTTTGTTAAGGTAGACTCATAGATTCATAGAGATGTAGGGCTGGAATGGACCTTGAGAGTTCATCTAATCCAGCCTCCTATGGCAAGGCAGGACTCAGTATCCCTGAAAGGTGTTTGTCCAACTTATTCTTAAAAACTTCCAATGGCGGGAATTCCAGAACCCCCCCTTATTATCCTTAGAGTTAGAAAGTTTTTCCTACTACCGGTATCTGATCTATAACTTCCTTGCTGCAGATTAGGCCCATTACTTCTTGTCCTTCCTTCAGTGGACATGGACAAAAATTGATCATTGTCCTCTTTATAACAGCCCTTAACATATTTGAAGACGGTTATCAGGTTCCCCCAGTCTTCTTTTCTCAAGACTAAACATGCCTAGTTTGTTTAACCTTTTCTCAAAGGTCAGGTTTTCGAAAACTTTTTATCATTTTTGTTGCTCTTCTTTGGGCACTCTCCAATTTGTCCCCATCTTTCTTAAAGTGCGGTGCCCAGAACTGGACATGGGACTCCAGGTGAGACCACACCAATGCCAAGTAGAGAGGGACAGTTTCCTCTCCTATCTTACACATGACACTTCTGTTAATACTTCCCAGAATATTAGCCTTTTTTTCAACTGCTTCACATTATTGACTCATATTCAAATTGTGATCCACTATAACCCTCGGGTCCTTTTCACCAGTACCACTGACTAGTCAGGTATTACCATTTTGTACCTGTATGTAGTGGGGTGATCACCCCGCTCTGGCCCTGATGGGGTTAAAAGCAGCCCAGCTGAGGGCTGCAGGAGTGAAAGCAGCTGGGGTGTAGCAGCCACAGCGGTGGCTGGGTCAATTCAGGCCCAGTTGACCCTTATAAAAGGCTGTGAGCCAGGAGCTTAGGAAGTCTCTCTTCAGACTGGTTAGAGAATGGACTGGGAGAAAGCAGGGGCAGGCTGAGCTGGGAAGCTCAGGCCTGGCGACCTCCCAGGCTGCAGGCCTGGTAGCAAAGCCTAAAAAGGTACTGGGGTTAGGCAAAGGCAGCTGGTCCAAAGCCCCCTAGACTATGATGACTGGCTTTTACACTGTAGTTGGGGAGCGGGGGCTCGATGATGACCGGCAGTGGCCCATAGACTGAGGCAAGGTGTGGATTTGAGGGTTGGGGTTCCCCAGGAAGGGGAGATCCAAAGGCAGAGTGAGGGGGTACTGCCAGGTGGCAGCACGCCAGGTAAGAGGGCACCAGGGTCTGAGAGGGACACAGGGCCAGTGGCAAGCGGGACATCAGCCTGAAGAGGGCGCTCCGCAGCTGGTAAAAGAGCTAATTCCCAGTTGACTAGCAGGAGGCGCTGCAGGGGTGAGCTGTGGTGCCGTCACACTGTGCTTTTGATTTTTTCCTCCTGAAGAGCAGTACTTTGATATAATAGTGCCAGCGTGACTGTTTTTAGTGTTTGGCCACATTCAGGGGTAGTTCATATTCCTTGGTATCTGTTTTTACAGACTCCGACATTCATTGCCTTGCATTTGTGGTTGTAGCAAAGAATGTTGTATCATCAACCTAGCTGAGGTCAGGTACGAGATGTCCATCAGTGGAAATCCCAGCCCCTGCCACTTTGTCAAAACCTTTTATGGCTTGTCTTATAATAAATGCTGCATACATTTTGAAAAGGTTTGGGGATAGAATACACCCCTGTCACACACCTGCCCAGTGGAAAACCACTCATTGTCACTTGCTGCTGATTGTACTGTGGTCTGTTGTTGATGGTAGAGACTTGCAATGAGTTCAGTTAGTTGCTTTGGAATCCCCATGTCTGCCAGTGATATTCAGTCTCAAACACCTTTGAGCGGTCAATGAACACACGATCAATGGGTGATTGTACTCCTTGCATGTGCCTCATCCTTTTTTGAAACCCGCTTGTTGTGGTGATAGTTCTGCTTCTACAATTTGCTTCATGTGACTCTGGTCTCTGTCAAACACAACTTTCTTAGTATGTGGTATCAGGGAAATCATTATATGATCATATGATCTCTGATATACAGAGCCCTAAAATGTTTGATCCTGAGTCTGAGTATCAGAGACACACTGCTTTGTCCGCATAATGTGCCCTCAGAGTGTTTTCAGTGTAGGTACTTGTTTGAGCCCACTGACCATAAAGGGATCACCAAGGCTGTGTTTTCAGTAGAGGGCTCTAGAATTGGCCTCCTCAGTTGGTCCAACAAAATCAGAGTTTATTAATGACTATAGGGCATGGTGCAGGATCCATCTCTTTTCTCAAATACTTACTTAAGGAGGGAAAAGTAGGGATTATACATAGCTTACTACCTCTAATAAAAGGAAGATTTATGTGTGTTTTTATTCAGCTATGCAAATGTGCCTGGGGAAAGGGCACGTTTTATAAATCTAAGAAGTAAAAAAAAATCAATCAGTGAAATGAAATAAGTTTATATGTCTCAAAGGGGAGTCCTTTTCCTTGGAATGTGCTGATGTATCACTTACCTTGAGCTGATCTAAGTCACAGAGGCTCATGTGACTGTCTCAGCTAATGGCTATCAAGTCAACTTTAAACTCCAAAACCTATTCACTAGCTAGGGAAGCAATAGTGCAAAACTACTGGAGGTCTCACACTTTCGTGTTAGCCAGTTGGGTTATGTTTTGATAATCAGGGTTTCTATTTTGTTCTTGTGTTCTATGAGGGAGAATAGGCCCCAAGGATGTAATACAGAAGACAGATTTTCCTGCTAATGGTAATGATGGTAAGACTCCTGTGGATAGTGTGGACTGCTGTAACGGAATATGTGATGATGGTGTGGAATGCTCTAATGATCAGAGTGCTCTATGTTTAGGATGATCCTGTTACTCACTGGTGACAGAGCTATGTGTGAATCATTCATATTATCCCACATAAGTGGCACTAGAAAGTTTGGGGCACTCTGCAACAGCTCAAATATCCAGATCCTACTAGTGTCAGGGGAAAATTAATGGCACGTCTCTCTCCTTTACCGTACACTCCGGATAGTAGTGGCGACGTTGAGGCAAAGAGCTCACAAGCTGTCAGAGACCATTGAAGAAACACACAAGTTAACTTTGATCAAAGGAGAAACTGAGGCACCCTCCTCTCGGTCAAGAAAGGGGGTTGGCAGCAGCTCCGTTTATTATCAGTACCAAGCAAAAGTTTATAGAGTATATTCAAAGGGGAGGGGGAATGGGTGGAGGGAGGGACAGACTTACTTGAAGCATGCACATCAGCAAACCCTTACGTCACGCCTAGGTCACTGCCCTCTTGGGGCACCTGGTGTGTAGACCTTGAGACCGTTTACATGATGCCAACAAGCTTATGAATAAGAGTCTATTCATTCTCTAGCAAAGTCGTTACATACATATAATGCTATCTGGAGATATAACACATTAACTCATCTAGTGAGGCCTACAGCCTGTGCTTGTCTAGGCAAGGTCACATTCTCGGTATAGATAACAATACAGAAACAACTTGTTGTGCAGCACTATTACACTGAATGTCTAAAGCCTCAAGCGAATGCTTTGCAACTCTTGGTGAGGAAGAATACATGGGGAGAAGGAGCAAGGGAAACTGAGTCGGCCCTAACACTAGGTATTTAGATTCTTACCAATGGGAGTTAGGTACCTTGGAGGATCTGGGCAAAAGACCTTACTTGCTTTCCAGCAAGCAGGGAGAAAACTCCTGCTGAATGCTCACAAAAGGGTTTAGGGTGGTTTAATGAAGCAGGGCTGGCAACTAAGGGCCTATGTAGGTTCTCAGACTGGACTTGAGTACTGCTATTCCAGCAGTTACTAATAGTGAGAGAAGAGGCAGGTCTCGGAGGAGAGAGCTTCACAACAGTGGTTGGACTGCTTGGTTTGGTTTTGCCGCTTTGTTTAAATAACTAGATTTTGTTTTGTTCTTTGTAACCTAGGTGCACTAGGGCACTGTCTGCAATACAAATAGCAGTGTATCAGGGAAGCCAGTTGAACACCAGTTCAGTATAGAATAGTATAGATGTGACCTAGCAGTATTAAACTTGTCCCCAAATGAGTAAGCTTGGACATGGCTTTGGCATGGTCAGAAACATGGCTAAGGTCCCATCTACAGTACCAGATGTAGATCTGACCTCCACCATATGTCCCATCTGCAGTACCAGATGTAGATCTGACCTCCACTGTATGTCCCATCTGCAGTACCAGATGTAGATCTGACCTCCACCATATGTCCCATCTATAGTACCAGATGTAGATCTGACCTCCACCATAGCAACTTTAGGACTTGCCCAAGCAGTCAGCAGTCCTGAAGATTAAGCTGGGCACACATTGGCACTGATCTTCAGTTCAGGAGAGGGCATCAGAGACATTAACATCTTGTCTGCTTCTTGGCCCAACTCCCACCAGCTCTTCCAAAGAGACATCAGGTCTTTCCACCAAGAAACTGAACAGCTCGTATGATCCTGCCCCCCAGAAACTCCTGTAAGCTTCCAAAACACCCCAGCAGAAAAACTCTCCTCTCTAGATTTAGGGTGGTCAATGATCTGGTAAAAACACCATGACTCACTGCCTACAATAATTGACACCAGTCCACAAATTACCCCGATTGTAACTCCTTTGCTTAGCTCTCCATTGACTAGCTGGAGGTAAAAGGCTATAATGCAAATGGAGAGGTCTGATCAACTGCAGCATACAGAATTTGCAGGAATGCTTCTTCTGATGATGACTGTAGTCTAAAGATCCTTCTTCTCCATCACCCAAGAGCCCACCAAATCCCAGCTGTCTGAGCTGTCTAATAAACCCACACTGCCTTCTCTCAATGCCAGATGTTATCACTTCCTGCTGGGACAAGCTGTCCTGCTATGTTGCTCACAAGACTGAGTCACTCACTGACAGCTTCTCTGTCCTGGAGGCAAGCATTCTGGATTAGAGAGAAGTACATGCACTCCACGCAGGATAGAAAATAGGTCAGATGGGGGAGAGCAGGAGCGAACCTCCTCCCAGAATAGAGCTTTCCTGAGCAGTTCATCAGAAGCCCCACCACTCTGTTTTCCCCATGGAGCCTATTTTCACTCCAAGATCCTCCTATGGCTTCTGCTCCAGCCACTTAAGTCAGAGACAGGATTTACCTGGTTTTCTTCTCACACTGAGACCAGGGTTCTTCTGAATGGATCATCTGTCCCTCTGTAGCCACTGTTTTAACTGCTGAGCCGAAACTCTCTGTTTCCCTTCCCGTGCCACAACACCGTTGCTGCTCATTCAACTGGGCTTTCCTGAGTAGGTTAAGTGAGAAAGTGGTAGATATGATATATCTTGACTTTAGCAAAGCCTTTGATATGGTCTCAGCAAGTTCACAGATGACACTAAGCTGGAGGGAGAGGTAGATATACTGGAGGGTAGGGATAGGGTCCAGAGTGACCTAGACAAATTGGAGAATCGGGCCAAAAGAAATCTGATGAGGTTCAACAAGGACAAGTGCAGAGTCCTGAATTTAGGAAGGAAGAATTCCATGCAGGCTGGGGACCGACTGGCTAAGCAGCATATCTGCAGAAAAGAACCTGAGGATTAAAGTCAATGAGAAGCTGGATATAAGTCAGCAGTGTGCCCTTGTTTCCAAGAAGGCCAATGGCATATTGAGCTGTATTAATAGGAGCATTGCCAGCAGAATGAGGGAAGTGATTATTCCCCTCTATTCAGCACTGGTGAGGCTACACCTAGAGTATTGTGTCCAGTTTTATTCCCCCCATACAGAAGGGATGTGGACAAATTTGAGTGAGTCCAGCAGAGCATAACAATAATAATTAGAGGGCTGGGGCACATGACTTATGAAGAGAGGCTGAGGGAACTGGGGTTATTTATTCTGCAGAAGAGAAAAGTGAGGGGAGATTTGACACTAGCCTTCAACTACCTGAAGGGGTGGTCCAAAGGGGATGGAGCTAGGCTGTTCTCAGTGGTGGCAGATGACAGAACAAGGAGCAATGGTCTCAAGTTGCAGTGGGGGAGGTCTAGGTTGGATATTAGCAAACACTATTTCCCTAGGAGGGTGGTGAAGCACTGGAATGGGTTACTTAGAGAGGTGGCGGAATCTCCATCCTTACATTTTTAAGGCCTGGCTTGACAAAGCCCTGGCTGGGATGGTTTATTTGGGGCTGCTTTGACCAGGGGGTTGGACTAGATGATCTCCTGAGGTCTCTTTCATCCCTAATATTCGATGATTCTATGTGGTTTCCCACCCCGATAGTCCTGTTCTCCCTTCCACTGAGACCAGAGGTCTGCTTATCTGTCTTCCCTGTTCTCTGCAGCGGCATCTGCCTCAGGGTTCTCTCACCGAAGGGTTTCCCTCTTCCCTGTCCCCATTTCATTCCTGAGCTGCACTGACCCATGCTAGGGTCCCAAAGAGGAAGAAGATAACCCTTACAGAGCTGATTCTCCATGATTTATGCCCATCCTCACGCATTGTATGTTTTCCCACTGAGAGGTCAGGAGAGGAAGTCTAGAAGCAAAGAGGGAGAAGGGAAGAGTCTGGAAACCAGAATGCTAGAAGACCACTGAGGTTGTCTGTGAGAAGCCTTGCAGCATTTTTAGAGAGTTAACTACTACTACTGAGCAAAAATCAGAATTTCTGTCTGGTATTTTGAGATTAATTTCCACCCAAATCAGGATGTAGAGTCAAAATAGTGCAATTTTCCAGACAAGACATTCAAAAAAAATATCAGTTTTTGTTTCAAGACATTTTGATGCTAAACTGCATTTGTCTGTGGTGCTGTGGAGTCTGATGGGAGTGGTCATTTGGGTGCTTCTTGCCCTAATTCTTCCTTATGGGCCAGGCTCCCAGCTGATGACCATCTTCCATAATTGCAAGGGTTAGAGATCCATGCACATGTATAAGCCAATGCTCTCACTCACTCACACATACAAGTGCATGCCACACAAATACTGGTGCACCAAGACTGAATTGACCAGCCTCTTGCAAGTTAAGCCACACCAGTGTGCTCTGCCATCTATAGGCCATTTCGCCCATCCTTATAGCTCTGAGAGAATTTGTTGAACAACACAGAGGGACAGAAAAAGTCCAGTAAAAGGGGTTAGGTCTAGAAGGATGGTATAGAGCCAAAAAAATTAAAGAAGAATGGTAGGAGGCAGAGGGAGAAGGAGGGAGGCTCTTTCTCTGGAGTACAGAGGGACGAGGGAGGAGAGAGAATTCACAATGGTGAAATCTGCTGCAGCTGGGTGATAAGCCACCTACTTAGAACCAGTTGGGAGGAGCATCCGGAAGAACAAAGGCCTTTGTAGTTGGCATTCATAGAGTCTGGGTGATGAAACAGCTGGCAGAGTTAATAAGAGACTTGCTTTCAATGGCCAGGGAGTCTAATTCCAAAGAGAACTGGCAGGCCTGTGGATACTCTAGCCTGGCATATGTGAGAGCAGCAGCAGGTGTTCTCAGCGTGAAGAAAGGGCAACTTGTATGGGGAACAGAGGAGCTTAGACCGAGAGATGCGAGGATGTGGAGGAGGCTAGGGTGGGGCTTTACGGATGTGATACGGAGCATGGATATGGTGTGGGGAAAGGTAGATTGAATGCAGAGGGTCTGAGGCAGGGTGCTGTTGAATAGAGCGGAACTGGGAAAGCGCAGACAAGATATAGTGCAGTGCAGCCTGTTGTGGATGCAGGCAGGCTCAGAGAAGTAGCCGTGTTGAAATGACCAATTTAAAGAACTGAGAGTCTTCAAATCACCTGGCCTGTGAGCTAATGATCCAAAAGGAAGTAGGGCCCTGGTCCAACTGCTTCCTTACTTATCTAGCCAGGGCAAGTGTGTGTTGCACTCTATGATTTATCTCCTTGTTGGCGAGGCCACGTGGCTGGCAGACTGAGCCTCCGTTGTACCCTCATCTTCCTGTCCCCTCCGAACAGTATCTAGCTGTAGCACACTGGCTGCACAGAATCTGCAAAGGCAAACATTTCAGGAAACCTCCCCACGCTTCTTCCATCAGCATAAACACATGTGCACACATGTTCCTTTCTGACGTGGAAGTGTTCTCCACACAGCTGAGAATATCGCCCAGCAAGGGGCAGGTCTGGGGGAATCCTGCAAGCTGAGTTCCTGACAGATGGAGAGGCCCCCTCTTTAGGGAATATGAGAGAGCCCCATTTGAAGATGGTGAATGTTGCATTGTCTTGGCTCTGCTCCTCAGTCGCTATATGCAGCATGCTTGCTTCTGGAATCCCCCAGATGACTGATGGTGTGATGTCAAGGGCTCCTCAGGCAGCCAGGGCCAAAAGCCCTCTTCAGAGGATGTTCCTGATTGGGAAACTGGAACCTGCTCCAATATTACAGCCATTGGACCAAATCCTGAAGCCTTTATTCATTCAAAACTCTCCTGGAACTTGGTGAAGTTTGGCCTGCATAAGGATTGTAGGATTTGGCCCATTAGTCAGATAATGTAAGGCTATATAATTGACATGATTTACCATCCTCGATACTGGCTTGCATACATATCAGCTTGGGTTGTGATCTTAGCTCCTTTTATAAATCAAGCACATTCAGGGCTGTTTGGTTTGTTGATGGGAGATCTTCAAGAGGGAAATTGGTGCTATAGGTGCTGGTGAGTCAGTGGGTAGACCTCTCTCCTCTATCATGTTAAAGGGACTATGCAAATAGTAGCTTAAACTGAGCCAATTTAAAACTCTCATTTTACTTTGCACCATTTACACTCCTTGATTTACATTTACATTTTTACCCTTTGTTTTGTGAAGTTTCTACTTTTTACCTTTAATAATATTTAGGAAATTTTCAGAAGGCAGGTTAGCTGTGGGGAAGTCACAATTCTGCTATAAATAGATGTGCACACAACCCATGTTCCTGCATTAGACTGTAAGACAGAGGAACTGTCTCACCCAGCATTCTGTCTCCAACAATTACCAGTACCAGATGCTTCAGAGGAAGGTGAAAAACCCTCAGAATGAAGCATTTTGAAATGATCTATCAGAGAGGGAATTTCTTCCTCACCCCAGGTACTTACTGGTTGACTGATGCTCTGATTTATACCCTTTTCCAAATGTTTATCCTGTTTAACCTATCAATGGTCTTACTATTAATATAAACACCTAATTGTTTTTTAATCCTACTAAGCCCTTGGCTTCACTGATATTTTGTGGCAATGAGTTCCACAAGTTACCTGTACGTTGTCTAAAAATATTTCCTTGTATCAGTTTTAAACTTGTTTCTTCCACTCAGTCATCTAGAAAAATTTATAAAGAAAGCCAGGAATACTTGTAGCACCTTAGAGACTAACTAGTTTATTTCAGCATAAGCTTTCGTGGGCTATAGCTCACTAGTTAGTCTCTAAGGTGCTACAAGTATTCCTGGCTTTCTTTACGGATACAGACTAACACGGCTGCTATTCTTGAACCTGTCACGACTGAAAAATTTAGTTCACAGTGGGTCTGCTCAGAGAGTTAACATGACAGTTGCCAACAGTAACAGGGTGTCCACCCCACACAAAGCAGAACAGGTGAGGCTACTTAACTGATAGGCTGCACCTGGGAGAGAGCCAGGGATTGGCAGCCTGATTGATAATGGGGCTCAGCTGAGAAGGATCAGACAGGGCTGGTATAAATCCAGGAAGCTGACAGAAGAAAGGGGCTGTAAGGATAGTAGTGAGCAGTTACTCCTTAGGAGAGGCAAGTTGGGCTAGTGAATCCAGAGACAAGGGAACCAGAAGAGGTAGGAAGGAGTCCAGGGAAATAACAACAGGGTCTGGGAACAAAAAGATCATAGTTGCTAGACACTGGGTCCCTGGACTGGAACCTGGAGTAGAAGGTGAGCCCAGGTTCTCTTACCAACCAGTGGGGATGTGGTGCAGTCTGGGAAGTGAATAGGAAGACTGCCTGAGACAGTTTGTTCATGGAGACTTTGATACCCCCAAATGGGAAAATATACAGTGACCTGGCTGGAGGGCCAAACCATGAAAAGAACACACCTTGAGTCACAAAGAGACAGGTATCAGGGTGTGTGAACCAGTGACAGCAGGGGGAGCTAATCCCCACAAGAAGGTGCCTTAGTGATGAGTAGACTCCATGACATCAGCTCTCACAAATCTCCTGATATTTTACACATACCTAAACTTAATTATTACTTTTATATTTATTTGTATGTGTGCTTATAGATCTTGATGGGAGGGGCACATTCTTTTGAAAGAGCATTTTAGCCCATCTGTTTGTACTGAGTGGCCAGTGTGCTTTGAAAATTATTGGAAGGGACAGCTGTCAAAAGAAGTTGCAGGCATGTGGGGCTGCAAGGTCCCCAGCTGCTGGACAGCAACGTTCTGATGAATGTAGCATTTAACAGTGATTTACAAACCCTGAATAGCCCCTGCCACAATGCAGGCCATTTTGAGCTGGATCCTGAAATCAATGGGGACTCAGTGAATTCTTAGTGGACAGAGGTTATAATACAATGGTATGTATGATTATGTTTCCCTAGTGATTAGTCCCAGCAAGGGTAAAAACTCACTAATTATTCCCAGCTAACAATTATTGTGTCAAAGATCAGTTTCAGTTCCTACCGCTGACTATTACGTCTGTCAATGAGCAGCCATGGTTCACTACAGCTGCACTTCTTTGTCCCTGTGAGAAGGCAGGCAATGTTTTGCATTGGTTGGAGTCTGAAGAGCTAGCGAGGACAGTAGAGAAAAAGAAGTTGCACATCATCCTGATTTACTGCAAACTACCAGGATACAACAGTAAACTCGTCCGCTCTCTTCACATTACTCTTATTTATATTTAATATCCAATACTTTGGCTGTCATTCTTTAATCAAGATTTCTTTTAAACCTGTCTCAGATGCTTGGGGAAAACCCTGGGTAAATATTGTTATTAGTTAAGTAATAAGACCTGACAAGTTGTGAAATATTGCCCTATAATTCATGCTTGCTCTGCAGTCCTGCATTGGGTGGCATGAGGCCAAATGGCTTTACACTTTATTTTTTACTTAAATCAAATTAAAAAGACAACAGCAACGCATCTGTGGCTGTTAAATCGGGGCTATTACTGCGGGGCAGGGAGACATGCCATTTAATAATACCTGTTGTCAAGTGGTTATTTTTTAATTTAGTAAATGGTGAAAATTGTCAGGTTAAGAGCTCTGGAGACAGGTGTCCTTGACTTTTCCAAAAGACAAACTTGACATGGGTAGCAGCAGCAGTGCAGTGTGTGGGGATCCACTCTGGAAGCCCCGCCTCTGTGGTGTCATGGTGGCGTCCAGGCTCATTCGGACCTCGGTCCATCTGCTGAGACCGATACTATAGAAGCTAATAAGGTACAGTCATGACAGGGAGGAGGTGGTGTTGGTGGTGGTGTTTTTGTCCACTAGAAATATGAGTCAGACCACCACTTAATAGTCTTTTGCTGATCACTTCTGATGCAGATTGGTTGCCTAGAACCAAATTCAGCCTTTACCTAAGGAAGTGCCGTTGCAGTAGCAATAAGCACTGCAGCAGACAAGCAGAGTTGTAGGAAAGAGATCTTTACTGAGCGTGCACAGAGCCCCATGCTATATGCACAGGGGCCTGTCTTTGTCCAGGTGCAGCCTGGCCACCAGCTTGGACTTCTGATCCTGGGGTGTCACACCAAACCAGGCCCCGCCTGAAACCTCTCACCCTCTTTTTTCCAGTTCAGCTTCTCACACTACTGGTGCAATTCCAACTGAAATTGTTGGGATTTGTGTCTGCTAATGGCAGGGGAGGATTCTGGCCTTAGAGGCAAGATGATTTTCCCAGCGCCAACTTGTTATGGAGTTACGTTTCAGCTTAGAACGGGCTTTTGTGGACAGTGCTAAGGTGTTAGTCTTGATGCAGTTTCCCCGTGGTGGAGATATGGCGTGCATTTTTGATGAGGAGGAAGCGAACATTAGACTTGGAGCATAATATCCTCTTACTGACAGCCACTGCCACATCCTGGTCACAAGGCCCAGTGTCCACACACCAGACTACCACTCAGAGTCAGGCCAGTAGCATAGAGAACTATACTGGGGCCAGCTCATTCTTGCTCTGTGCCTCTTGCAGGCCATTCCCCCACACATCCAGAGCTCCTGGTGTGACACTTCGCCCCTCCCCCCCAAATGCGGCTGGAAGCTTAAATTCACCTGAACCTCTGACTCTCAGAGTTCCAAACGGTTCATTTCGGAGAGAGGTCTGTTTAAGGTCAAAATCCTGCTCCCAGTTTTGCAGCTTCAGCTCATCTGTACTATGTAATGAAATTTGCTGCATGCTTTCTGCTCATCTGACCCTGTGCTGCTCTGATGCAGGGGACATACAGAGGTCCCAGTAAAACTACCCCGAGTTTCAAGAGAAGGAGGATCCGTTGCTTCCCCTTACCCATAGATAGCCAGTGAGGGGGAAAATAAGCAACTGTGCTCCTCGCTGTGGGTCATCCAGTCTGGGATGATTTCCAGAGCAGTATCAATCACATCCTCTGAGAGTGGTGGCTGGTGTTTAGCACTGAAATATATCAATAACCCCGATGACAATAAAAAAATTCCAGGGCTTATCTTGATTGGCTAACAGATGAGCAGGCGTATGGTACTGTTGAATCCATCAGCATTAACTGAGCAGAGGTAAGTCTGATCAATACCGACACTTGAGTATGTGGGTAGCCACTGGAAAATATTAATTTACAATCCTGACCGGCACCTCTCATTAACCAGAAATGTGTTAACCCTAATTGGTTCGACAGGGCTCCGCTGTATCACACTCCACCACTTGCAGCCTTTCCATCAATACCTTGTAAATGAACCAGAGGTTCCTGTTGACCGGAACATGATGGATCTGAAACCTGAGCTGTGAGGTGGCCAAACTGGCAGCTGTAGCGCAGCATCCCAGTGCTTATGGATGTGTATCCAGTACATATGACTGTGAATATGTGGGTCTCTGTGCATGCCTTATGGCAATGCTGAGTAGGTGCCAAACTGAGTGGTACCAGCTGTAAATCTGGCCCCATATATATGTACCAGTGCGTATGTCCATATATATATGACATAGACACACCTATGTATATGTGCATGCCTATTTATATATGTGCTTGTCTCAGATGCTGTATGGTATGCACATGTGTGAGTATGAGCATGTAGGCAGATCTGTGAATGGCAGTGTGTTGTCTGGTTGAAGAGTGAGCCCAGGGAGGCCTGCTGAAACACCACCAGCTGCGGGTACCGAGATGGGTCCCGGCTGGGTGATAGAAGAAGGCAGTGTCTCTGGGAAGAAGCCTAAGAGCTACAGCCCCGTACTAGGGCTGTGATAAGAACTCAGCACTGTATATCCCAGAAGGGGAGACAGTGTATGTAGCTTGGCTGAGTCACTGAAGACCCACTGAGGGAACGATCAGCCGGGGGGGGGGGGTGTGCTCACGAGAACTAAAACAAAAAGCAGGCTCACAACCATCTAACCAAAGGGGACTGCCCGTGAGAGACAGGTGCTGCCACTGAAAAGACTGTGAATGCAGGTATATCGTCCAGAGAAAAGGGATCCCCCTCCCACTCATTGCCCAGGAGAAATATGGAGACCACAATGCCTCCCTGCCCCCCCCCAGATCCCAACACCCTGGAATTACTGTGTGCTGCATCCTTGCCTTTGGAGTGTGTGGGTGGGTGTCATTGGGTCAGTATTACAGATTATTTAACATTTTAGGAACCTTGGGGGGGGCACTGTAGGTTTAGCTCAGTAGAGTCAGTATCTCTTCTTCTCCCTACAGTCTTCTCTCCCTTTTCCTCCTTCCTCAATGATATTACTTAAAAAGGGTCCTAAATACCCGCTGTCTTGTTGGAGTTATTATAGGGCTTGCCTAGTTGAGCTATGGACCTTTTCTCTGCACAGCACAGAGATCTAAATGGGATTTTGGTGAAGGTAAGGCTAGGATGCTATCTGCTTGGACAGAGGAGAGGGGAAAGGATGAACTTTTCAGCCAAAATACAGCCAGCGAAATACAGCCAGTGAAAGCCCATGTTTTGCTTTCATTGTACAGAGGAGGGAGGGAGAATCATAATAGGTTTCTGTTGCTGAAATGCATTTTCTGTTTCTGATGCACAGTACCTTGTGTAGTAACTATCAGTATCCCAACAGTTCTCTGCAGAAGGGTTGTTATGGTAGCAGTCTTTTCCTTTAGCATCTCTGGTTCAGTGCAGTGTTAGGGATATAGGTTATGGTACTTCTTGTAGTAGTAGTGAGCAACTCCTTAACCCTTCCTAACGTACCCTGACAAATATAAATATAAGCATGGCAGCAAATTTCACCATCCCTACTTTCCTCTGAACATGTTGTGATAATGGTTAAGATGAAAAGGGGGGGTAGGAAAAATGCCATTTTATGCAATAATTCCTGCTTTGAGGTTTAGGTGTGTTTGATTGGAAGGGAGAGGAGTGAACAGGGGTGGAGCCTTGGGGAGGGGGGCGCAGCAAGGGTGTCCGGTTTGCAGAAACTGTAAAGTTGGAAACCGTAGGCGGCACCATGGACAGAGCAGTTGCTGGCAGGGACCAGGGGAGCAAGAGGGAGCTCCTGGCTGGCTGCTAAGACTGACAGGCTGAGGCCCTGAGGTAAGGGTGAAGAAGGCGCTGGGACCATGGGGAAGTGGCCCAGGGAAACATACTGAGTGGTTGGAGGGGACACAGCATGTGGCTGCCATCTACAGGCCTGGGTCCTCCCCTCCCTCCCCCCCCACGCCCCCACCTGCCGCTGGGGAAGTGACTGGACTATTAGATAGCAATACTAACCCCCTGGAAGGTTAGTATTGCTGTCTAATAGTCCAGTCACACAGATGATGACACAGCTGGAGGGCTGAGTCGCGAAAAGAGTGCTGTGGGGATGGGTTGTAGGCAGTATCAGGGACAGAGTTGTGCTGGGGCATCTACCTCAAGTTAATCCCTGGTGTGACTGGGAGGAGGCACCAGCCTAGCAGTAAGTGATGTGCACTGTGAAAATGCCCTTAGCCGTGCTCTCCGAGCTAAGCTATACATACTATACATATTCTCCGGATACAATTCTAATTCCCAGTCTGAGCCTTTAAACCCAGAGTTCTGTCAGTGAAGGAGATGGGTTACTTGCAGCCCTAATGTCTGGTGTGCAGTGGTTGGACCAGTAGAAGCACTGCTTATTGACTGTATCACTCTGCTGTTAGGAGCACAAGACATGTTTCAGGGAAAAAAGATCAGAGGGTGACGGAGCCATGAAGACAGAAGAAGGAAGAGTGGACAGATAGTGGAGGAGATAAAACCAGAAAGGGATTAGAAAGAGGAGGAGAGGGAAAGGAAGACCATGAGAAAACCAGCAGAGGAAACAGAAAGAAAAGTAACAAGGCAAGAAGGGTAGAGGTGGGGGAATGAAAAGGGATTGGAGGGGAAGCAAAGTGAGTTTATAATAAACAGAGCATGGTGGGCCACATTCTGCCTTTACCCATGTGCAAACGAGTGTTTGCAGTCAATGAAATTGTACCTGCTAATAAGAGGGCTTGGTTTGGCACCATGTCTTACAAGCTTTAAGGGAAGATTTAATACCCATTTGACTTGATCTAAGACAAAGATTTACGGCTTGGCTGAAACTGACCAAATTACTGCACTCCAGTTACTCAATGCATGCTATAAATTGTTCCTTCATGAGGATTCGTATCGCCTCTGACCAGCACTGAACCCACTCATTGAGGAAGCTGACGCTAAGTAGATGGACAGGGCTGCTAACACCAGTAAGCAGGTGTTGGTATTCTGAACCCAGCTGTCCTAGATTCCCACTGGGACTTGCTGACTTTTCTGGCTGCCACAGAACACTCACCCGCAATCAGACTATTGCGATTGATTGATAGTGGGGATAGAGTCCATTCACAGCATGGACAGATGCCTGATTTAAGGCTCTTCCAAGTGATTGCAGCCAGTGCTTGTTCCACAACAGCACAGAAGTCTAGTATAGCTTCTTTTCTCCTATGCTGCACCATTGGGGAATTCCAGTCCAGGTACTCCTCCCTAGCACTGGAGGTGGGGACAAGTAGGTTACCAAACTCCAGTCCACATTCTCTTTGTTGGCCTTGTCTGCTTAGATTGTAAATTTTTCAGGGCAGGGACTAGCTCCAGTTGTAAGGTCTCTAGGCTACACTGTAATCTAGTGCAGTGACAGGTACAGTCTTGTACCCTATTCTCTCGGTAGAATTTGAGGCATTGCCACCAAAGTCAATAGGAATTATTTGCATGCTGTAGTGGGAGAATGAGGGACCAGGATTTTTTGTCTCCTTCAATAGATGCAGGATTGGATTTTTTGGTAGATTGGGGAAAGATATGGGGGATGGGGGAAAGAGAAAAAGACTAGCTCCCCAGAGCAGCCTTCCAGCTCCCGGCAGCATTTAGCAGTCAGATGATTTGGATTTTCAGAGCATTAGTATTTTAAGTCCACCTGAGCTGACGGCTGCATTTCCACTCACAATGTGGCTTAACTGAGTGGAATTTTATTTCCTGGCTGCACAATAAAGAGCACAAAGGTTACCACATCTATTAAATCCCAGAGGGGGGAGAAAGAAAGAAACACCAATGCACACAGGTCATCTCCAGGGTGACAGAGAATAGGGAGAGGATCACAGAGGGCTTCAAAGCAATTTGTTGCCTCTTCTTCATCATTCGTGATATTTCCAGAGTGTGCAAACAATGAGTACAACCAATCCAGCCTGGTCACGGGCTTTTTGTTGTTGTTTTTTGTTTGCCTCATCACTTTTCTTTCATCGGCCTCCTGGATTTTCTCACTATATATATGTTTTGTTGTTTTGGATTGCTGTAGATCCCATAGAGACTGTACAGGGTGACAGCTCCCAGGCAGCTTAGCAAAAGAGTCCACAGTGATGACAGAAGCAGAAAAGGGAGGAAAGAGAAGCCCTCCAGAGTTATAGTTTTTCTGCCTTTATTTTGCAGTGTCTATAAAATAAGGAGAAATACTAAGGGGCTGCTTCTCTTGTAATGACTTCCAATGGCCTAAATCTGACGCTGACTAGCTGTGCTGAGAAGCCATCAGCAATTCTCTCTTCCTTTTCCTCCATCCTGCTGTGAGCTGAGAATGCTGGGCTGAGGAGAGGACCTATAGCATGCTATTGCTCAGGGAAGGGACAGCAGGTTCTCGATCTTCATATTAAATTCCTGGAGGCTGTCAGGCAATAAGATAAAGAAATATGAGCTCAGTTAAAGCACATTTTGAAACTGGTATGTGGAGCTTATAAACTCCACACAACCACTCAAAGTTTATAAACTCTGCAGAGATGTCATAGATCTATCAGAGGTCCAGTTATTTATTGTAGATCTCACCAAGGTTAATTAAGGCCCTGTGTACAGTAAGGAAATTGACACTAATGTAATTACAGGGATGAAGTTACAAAAGTACAAACTTCCTTACTATAGACCGGGTCTAGGTGTTTTTGTAAAAAATGATTCTCACACTAGATCTCACTGAAGTAAAGACTATGAATAAAACACATGTGGAGATTACAGACCAAGCTGGTGTCTGTCATCCCCCGTCCCCCCAAAAAAATTCAAAAAATTAACCCCCACCCCTTTTTTTCTGTTTAATTATTGCATCACCAAAATAGCTTTTCCAAATTACATGCAACTTGCCCAAGACAACTCAGCGTTGGTAAGAAATCCCAGTAGGAAAAATATTTTGAGTAAATTAGCATTAAAAATTCAGGTTTGAATGGAAGTTCACTGTTGTAATCCTGGCCACTTTAGCTCACAAAGTATACAGGCTTTCTAGGAACCCTATAATGTCCATCTTACTACCATGGCAGAGATCTTCCGGGAACACTTAAAAGTTCAAACATTTGCATCTAAGAACTGAATTGTCCATCCAATCTTAAAACAGTTTCACATGCATACACCCTCTTCATAAGCCACAGATGAAGTCCTTTCCCTCCAAGTAGGGCCGCTACCAGGGATGCTGGAACAATTTGTATGATGGGGGTGCTGAGATCTATCGAACCAAACTGTAAACCCTGTAGATGGTGGAAATCACTTTGTCAGGAAGTGCAGGAGCATCCCTGGTTCCAGGACCTATGTAACCAGACTACATGTCTTCTCCATATAGGCATTTAACCCTTACTTGCTAGCTGGGAGCTACCTAACCCTACATTTCCTTTTTTCTTAGTAACTGCAATATTAGACCTGTTAATTCCAAGTGACTATGATCCTAATGCTGCTCCCGTGCATAGATAGGAATATGGTCTTTTACACATTATTTCATCTCCTACTAAGATATAAGTGGAGAGCCCTGCACATTGTCACATTTGAAAGCATCATCATAGGAATTATTTTCACAGTGCCAACCAATTGGTGTTTTTGGTACTATGATGTCATTCTTGAGGGTAGAACCCTCGAGCCAGCCAGTTAGCATTTGCGGATAGGGTGACGCCACTTTTACAAGACTGGTTCTTTGGAATAGGCAACATGTTGTTATGATACAGCATGATACTAAAGATCAATTAAAAAATTTGCATAACCCACATACGGAAGTACCACATTACCACATCTAGTGACGGGTATCCACCTATGAACTGCCTGTCCTGTATCTTTTTCAGGTATGCGCACACTTTGTGTGAGGTCATCTGACATTAATCTGGCCACAATTTTTAGTGTGTTAAGAATAAGATTAATCCCAGGGAAGAGAGATGCAGGAGTATATCATGTGGAATGTCTCCCCACTGCCAAGACAAGGGAGCAGTCTAGAGTTCACCTGCTCCCAGTCTGGCAGAGAGTGAAGCATGAGTTGATCTGTACCAATTGCTTGTATGGTAAGCAGGTATCTTTCTCCACCAGGCTTTGCATAAAAATAGCTGAGGAATGAAAGAGGCTGTGAGCAGCGCAATTTTCCTGGCCACTGCAAAAGCCCTGTCCATGCAGTCACCTCACACGTAGTCTGAGAACAGTCAAGCGTAGCCGCTCAGACTGGGTGTTCTAAATCATTCTAACCTTTAACAATGTTTTAAGTTTGCTATGTTTTTTTACTATTTCATTTCTCCTTCTGAATTTCTGTCTTTACACACCAGTGCATTCCTTGTGGAGCAGGGACACCGCACCCCCAGATGAAAAGCCCATGCAGCCACAACTATGTTGCCCTTAGCATGTAGCGCGTGTGCACAGACACACACACACCTACCCCTGCACTCGCAACTATATTGCCCCAGGACCCTAACTTCTACAAACACCCACGAATGGAGGGTGGGGAGGGCATTGAGCCAGATTGAGTTGTTTTTCTTAGCGTTAGTCCCGCACTATGGCAGGGTCCGCTTTGGTCAGCATATCCGCCTCCATTCGGAGCTCGGACAGGACCAGTGATACGACTGGCGTATACTCGAACCGATGCGTTGCGCCACCTGTCGTTGGAGGCAGTTCATACCTACTGCCAGGTGATTGAGCCAGATTGAGTAAACCAGACAAAATTATTTTTATATAAAGGAAGAAAATATTCCCTAGAGTCTTGCTGCAAAAGCGATCCAAAAGTCATGGTTTAACCTCTGCCTTCTCTCCTTCCTTCTGTATACCAGAGAATGCCCTGTACTTTGAACATAGGATGGATAATTCTAATACTACAGGGGCCTTTCTTGTTCTTTGGGTTTTTTTGGCTGGAGCTAGGCGGGAACTAACCGTTCAAATCAGCTCAAATATCTATAATATTCTGTCCCAAAGCCTGTAGCCATATCCGTGCTGAACACTTTGGATTCAACAGCCTATATGCATGCAAATTCTCACACTCATCTGCACCTTCCTTCACACAGTCATGTACATGAGTGAGTGTGCATCCATATTTACTTATTACAGAATTGCGTCCCTTCATGTGGATGCATTCACACAGGTGTACATACATGCACTCTCACACCCCCACACTGTTGCATGGCAGGTGTTAATCATGGTGTCCAAAGCAGTGCTGAACCCAGTTTGTCCTTGTCAACACTGCCGGCTAAAGCGTGTTCCCAATGGTTCAGTTGCACTCACCACTGACAGACATTGTTAGCGCCAGATATTTTTCATTGTGTAGACAAAGCAGGAATATTTTGTTCCACACAGCAGGAATCAGTCTGCTCCTTGGAACAGATTGGCCTGTCTGTCTGTGGTAGATTAAGGCATGAATAGATGGATTAGCTGATTTGGGACCCATATTTGTTGAAGACTGAGTCCATGCTGTAAGGGAGGGGCCCCAAGTCCTTTTTCAACATCAATCCCCAGTGCCTATTGGTGCATTTTCCTGTCCAAACTCTCCCATACCAAGAACAAAAAAATAGTTCTGAGCCTTCCTATGCCTAGATGGCCTTTATAAAAGATTTGTGCCCAGCTTTACCCTATTAGCCACATGCTTCCTGACCTCATAAAAGAATCATTCCCGGACAAGTCATGTGGTCGCTCAGTGTGACCAAAGATTTCAGAAAATTGAACAGATTTTAGTCAACAAGCCAGCTTGCACAGCCCCAATTTCTCCTGAGAATTCATTCTTGAAACACACCATGCACTGCACCATGGGTGCAGTATTATCCCAAAGCTTTCATGGACAAAATCACCCTATCCTGTACCTAACTAGAACATTCCTTGACTGGGAAACCTGATGCGCTGTCTTTGGGAAGACATGTGTGCCCATCCACTGGGCAATAAAGACACTGAGTCATTACCTAGCTGGAACACCTTTTGTCTTGGTCACACACCATGAGGTACCAAGGTGGCTCCAAACCATGAAAAACAAATGCCTATGGGACACGTTAATACTTAGCCTTCCAGCCTTCAGTTTCAAATAGAGCACCAGCCTGGGAAGGGCCATTGGAATGCAGACTTCCTTTCGTGAACAGAAGAAGACTGGGAGCTCTGCCCAGTGCCCCGACTGGCCCATTCAGGGGGGAGTGAGGTCTATGAAGGTATAAAGGATACCATTCCACTGAGGCCAGAAGATGGCTAGCTTGTTGATTACCCCTGTTTGCTGCACCTGGGAAAAGACCTGCAGCTTAACTGGCTGATCCTCATAAAAGGAAAAGCAGGACATGAAGCGAGAGCTGCAATACCTACCAAAGGCTGGAGTTACTGCTGGGAGCCATTGCTCCCAGCAACTAAATGGACATGAGGGAGACTATGGGAAGTCCTGCTATCACAAAGGCTCTGACATAAGAGCCAGGAACTTAGGGGATTGAGGAACTGATATGGGTCGAGGGACCGACTTGGGGAATCTTTTATCTTGTTTTGTTGAGGAGGCTTGAAATAAAAGAAAAAAAACTGTAAGAATGGACTGGGCTGGAAACTACCTTCCCTGGATTCTCTGCGAAGGTCCCAGGCAGAATTGTTTCCCGGAGAATGCTGGCTCAGCAAGAGCAAGCTGGGGTCTAGGTGGAAGAGAATAAGACATGCCCCAATCCCTGACACCTCCCGTGAGCAATGCGTCAGCCTGCTCTGTGCTGTTTCCCTTCCCATCCTTGCAACATAAGGCCTGGGAAGTGGGTGAAACAGAACCTCCTTGGAGCTGCTCCTCCAGGCCTCGGAAACAGGGGTGGGGTGTGAAGAATCTCCACAGCTGTAGGAGAAGCAAATGTGCAGTTGGGACAGTGGTAAGGGGATAAAAAGTGGTAAGATGGTGTGATGGGAAAACATAATTTTGGCAACTGATCTTTGACTATGGTAATAGAGGGGCCTGGTGGTGTATGATGGAAAGTTGGAGGGGATGGGATCTAAGATGCTATGGAGAATTCTTTCCGGGGTGTCTGGCAGATGAGTCTTGCCCTCATGCTCAGGGTTCAGCTGATCACCATATTTGGGGTCGGGAAGGAATTTTCCTCCAGGGCAAATTGGCAGAGGCCCTGGAGGTTTTTCACCTTCCCCTGCAGTAGGGGGCACGGGTCACTTGCTGGAGGATTCACTGTACTTTGAAGTCCTTAAACCAAGATTTGAGGACTTCAATAGTTTAGATATAGGTGAAGTATATTGTAGGAATAGGTGGGTAAAATTCTATGGCCTGCGTTGCAGGAGGTCAGACTAGATGATCATAATGGTCCCTTCTGATCTTAAAGTCTATGGGTCTATAAGATGGCGACTCCTCTCCATCAGGCAGCGTCTTATCCAGCATGGTGGGCAGAAGAATCAAACAGCCAAAGGCAAGAACTCCTGCGGCAGGGCCAGAATTGCCTCATGCTGTACAGCTGGATTTTGAAAAATTAAACAGCCACCCACACACCACGATGGGCAGGGGAGTCAAACAGTCAGAGGCCCAATCTCACCATTTTGGAGTCACTCTTAGGACTTTGGGTGTCTGGAGTTTTGTGGCTGGCAGCACTGTATCATGGAAACAGATCAGTAACACCTTGTGGCAGAACATGTAGAAAGCAGTAGGAAAGTGAAGCAGCGTGAGCACTGAGGTCTGACCTCTATCCACATCTTTCTTTGGGCCACTCTTTTGGTCAGGTGATATGGTTGCTGGGTTTGTGGGAGTTGTTGTGTGGTGTGGTGGATGTCGCTGTGGAGTTGCTCCTTCCTTCCCTCTTTTCTCTCCCTGTACTTCACTCAGCGCCAAAGGGCTTCTTCTCCAGCCCTGCAACTCAATGCTGCCCTAGAGCTGAGCACTGAGCAGGCGAGAGAAGGGTGGTGCTGAGAATCTGCGGTGGGCAGGAGGAAACAGCCTCAGGGATTGTCTACACCGACAGCAGTGCCACTGTGGTATTGGAGTGTTTTAGTGAAGATGGTACTATGCCCACAGGAGAGCTTCTAGCCCTCGATTTCATATAGAGCACCAGCCCGGGAAGGGCCATTGGAATGCAGACTTCCTTTCACAAACAGAAGAAGACTGGGAGCTCTGCCCAGTGCCCCAACTCCCCTTTCTTCTGGGAGAGGTGGTAGCTATATCGACGGGAGATGCTCTCCTGCTGAGATAGTGCTATCCGTACTGGGCGTAGATTGCTATAACTACAGCTCTCGGGTGGATTTTCACACCCCTGAGCAATGTAATTATAAATATATAGGTTTGTAGTGAAGATGTAAGAACGTAAGAGAGGCCGTACTGGGTCAGACGAAAGGTCCATCTAGCCCAGTATCCTGTCTACCGACAGTGGCCAATACCAGGTGCCCTGGAATGCGTGAGCCTAACAGGTAATGATCAAGTGATCTCTCTCCTGCCATCCATCACCACCCTCTGACAAACACAGGCTAGGGACCATTTCTTACCCATCCTGGCTAATAGTCATTAATGGATTTAACCTCCATAAATTTATCCAGTTCTCTTTTAAACCCTGTTATAGTCCTAGCCTTCACAACCTCCTCAGGCAAAGAGTTCCACAGGTTGACTGTTTGCTGTGTGAAGAACTTCCTTTTATTTGTTTTAAACCTGCTGCCTACTAATTTCATTGGGTGGCCCCTAGTTTTCTATTATAGGAACAAGCAAATAACTTTTCCTTATTCACTTCCTCCACACCACTCATAATTTTATATACCTCTATCATATCCCCCCCCCCTTAGTCTCCTCTTTTCCAAGCTAAAAAGTCCTAGCCTCTTTAATCTCTCCTCATATGGGACTCGTTCCAAACCCCTAATCATTTTAGTTGCCCTTCTCTGAACCTTTTTTAATGCCAGTATATCCTTTTTGAGATGAGATCACATTTGTACACAGTATTCAAGATGTAGGCGCACCATGGATTTGTCTAAGGGCAATAAGATATCTTCCGTCTTATTCTCTATCCCTTTTTTAATGATTCCTAACATCCTATAACCTGGCCTCAGTAACAGAAACAGGGGCAAGGAATTACTTCATCCTTCCTGTTCCTCCCTGGGTTTCTGCTGGCTGTTAAGCCTGCTCTGCTACACTGAAAACTTATGTCAACCTAGCTCCGTGGCTCAGAGGTGTGAAAAATTCATATCCTTCACCCCTCCCCCAAGAGACATAGCCCAGGTCTACACTGGGGAGGGGGGGTGTCAATCTAAGATACGCAACGGCAGCTACGGGAATAACGTAGATGAAGTCAATGTTTTTAGGTTAATTTACCACGGCATCGTCACGGCACCGAGTTGACTACTGCTGCTCCCCAGTTGACTGCCCGTGCCTCTCACAGCAGTGGAGTTCCAGAGTCGATGGGGAGCATGCCCAGGGATCGATTTATTGCATCTAGACTAGGCGTGATAAATCGATCCCCAATAGATCAATTGCTACCCGCCAATCTGGCAGGTAGTGTAGACCTGGCCATAGTTAAGCCAACCTAAGCCCTAGTGATGACACTGCTAGGTCAATGGAAGAAATTTTCCATTGTTCTAGCTACTGCCTCTCCAGGGAGTGGATTTACTACAGTGTCGGAAAAGCTGCTTCTGTCACTGTAGCAGGGGTCTGCACTGCAGCACCTGCAGTGTAGACATACCAGTGAAGATCCTGAGATTTTGCTTCTCTCATCCAATATTCGAGTGCAATCAACAGGACCTCTATTCGCCTCACTTTGGGTTGTATAATAATAATATAATAATAATAAATGGAGATATATATACCAATCTCCTAGAACTGGAAAGACCTTGAAGGTCATCGAGTCCAGTCCCCTGCCTACACTAGCAGGATCCCCCTGCCTACACTAGCAGGATCGAGTACTGTCCCCTGACAGATTTTTTGCCCCAGATCCCTAAATGGCCCCCTCAAGGATTGAACTCACAACCCTGGGTTTAGCAGGCCAACGCTCAAACCACTGAGCTATCCCCCCACCCCCCTTGTGCTCCATTAGCACTGTTTTAAAGGATTTAAGAGTAAATCCAACCCTGATGCAAACAGGTGTAATTCACTGACTCCGCTGTGGTTCAAGCTGGCCATAGGTCTCATTAGTAAAGCTGGTTGAAATACTTTCTTCAACAAATGTGTCTTGATTTGGATTTTTAAGGCTTTTCAGACTAAAGGACATTTTTTACAAGAAGTTTCGTTTGAAATTTTCAAGTTGCTCGATGTACAAGTTTGAAAGCAAACTAATTGCATGGTTTCAGCTAATTTGAATTGAAAATGTTCCTTTTGTTTTTGCATTTGGGTTTTAGTGGGTTATGTTTGGGGAAGGGATCCCCCAGGTTTTCAGTCTTTCCAGGCTGAGGCCAGGTGGAACAGGTCTGGGAATGAATCTAGGTATAGGAGGCTGGCAGAGGAGAGCTCAGAGTGGAAGCATCACCATCCCAACATAACATCAACCTTAACACCATGGCTGCTGCAGTACTCTCCTTCACAATGGTTTGTTTTTGCAGCGTGCATGCCCATTAAATAGCACTGAATCCTCCCTCCCCCTTTTCTTCCCGCATTCACTTTATCTTGGAACATTTCCATGGAAAGTAGGTTTTAAAGCTGCAACCTCACGAACAGGAGAGAGGTTGCCAGGATCCCATTATCCAAGAAGAGAAGATAAGTGACCTGGGGCTGCGCTATGTTGCTTGCTTCATTCTGATAGATGCTGTGACACCCCCAAGCTTCCATTCACCTGTGACATCTCCGTGTTCTACACACCAACATGTTCTGTTTAGGATAAAGCCAATATGCTGCACAGGCTCACAGTAGAACTGGGCTGGACTCAGGAAAATTGTTAGAGCCTGGGTTTAATAAATGTATATTCCACGAATGAAAGAGAGAACCAATATGATTCTGACAATGAGAGGTACAGAATGGTGTTCTTTGGTCAAACACAAATTATTGCAATCAATATAGGAGAAACTGGGTGAAAATCTCTGGCCTGCGACATACAGGAGGTCAGACTATATGATCTAATGGTCACTTCTGGCCTTGAACTCTATGAATCTGTGAGGGTAATCTCCCAGTGTGGATCAGAGGGGAATCTGGGTGGCAGAGGCACAGAGACAGCCCCTCCCAGTGTGGGGCAGAGGCAACTCTGGACAGGAAGATGTACAGAGACAGCCACTGTCCAGTGTGGGGCAGTGGGAGCTCTGGGGGAGGGATGTACAGGGAGAGTGCTCCCAGTGTGGGGCAGAGGACACCCTGGACCATAAAAACCTGCCAGGATAATAACTAATAATGTATTGTACATTCAAACAGCTCTTCTCTTTGTGACTGTTTTGAAAAGCACTTTACAGCCTATATATAGTGATGGCATTATGGTGAGGGATGCAGTTTTCATCAGCCTAACTAGTGGAGCCACCCGCATGTGAGACAAGTTATCCCAAACAAATACCAGCAAAGCCTTTGCTCTCACTGCACTTATTGTACCTGCATATACTACATATTTCACTGTGAAAAGAGAGAGTTATATGGGGGGGGGGAAGGGGTGAATAGTAAGATTTTTGTTGCCTTCTGCCCATTAAGCCATGTTGCCATAGTATCAATGTATCCAACTGCACAGACTTCAAAGAAAGAGGGAAAATAAGAACTAATACATTTTAGCAAACCTAGTATAAGGACTTAAAGTTTCTTTTTTATTAAGCAGAGTTGTGACTTTGAGGGCTAATATCTTATGATATGCCAAGCTGCTAGTGAGGGCTGAGTCCTAGGGGTTCATGTGATACTGGACATTGAGTGGATCACTCTTTCAGATGGAATATTGTCTTTCCTGCACTTCGGACCTGTGTAGCTTTTGAAGAGGAAAAAGCACATTTGGGTGGGTAGGGGAAAAGATGGATTAGTGGCCAGTGTGCAGGTGAAATGGTCAAAAGTGGATGAAAAATGCAGTTAATCAAAAAGCTATCCCACCTTATCTTTGGAACTGAGTGTGGCTTGATTTCTGTCTCCTGAACCACTCGCCCCAGCACAGAAATGCTGCCACCTCTAGAAGAGAACACAGCAGCTGCTGGGAAAGCACAGCCAATACAACAGGTTAGGATAGAAAGTGAAGAAGAATCTTGTACCTAATTGAGACTGCAGGGGAAAATATTGACAATGAGAATGCAATTAACAGTGCTGAGCAAACAATACATAATGAATAATGTAATCAAGCTTGAACTAACAAAGCTCATTTGAAACACTGGCCCCTGGGCCAAACTTGAAAGGAGTAGCACCCAACCAGCCAGGTATAAAGTCAATCTGCAGGAACACATTGGGAAGGTGCTTAATGTATTGCTCTTAGTGAGAAGATTGCTTGCAATTAAGTTTAGGTGGATGATAAAACCCCAGGTGAATTGGCTAAAGCTGCTGTTTTAGAGTTAAGGCTTATTTATGTTAATGTGTTTAAGTGGTGCCTTCGGCTGAATTGTTTGCTGCATTTGCCTGCAAAGAACTAATAGAAATTCTTCCCTTTGAGAATGGGCGGTTGCCACTACTTTATGGATTCAACTTGTCGATAAGTGAAGCCCAGGAGGCTACCTCCTGAGCTCATCTGCTGAGGATATAGACCAGCTTTTCCTGAGGATGCCTTCAGTACTGAAGTCATGTGGGACTTCCAATTTTCTTCTCACTTTCTTGGGGTAGGATAGGTATGTGTATCTTGCAAATGCATTTTGGATAGTCTTTCTTTTCAAAGTAGTAACAGCCTTTGACTTTTTTCCCCTTGACTTGATTTATAATCACACAGTATTTATAGTCCTATGAAGGGTCTGTTTTTCAAACCAGGCCTTCTGTTACAATTAGCAATTAAGAGCGTCTGCAATTGTGTATCTTCAGTGCATTGCTAGGGGAAAGATGAATGAACTACCAGTACAAAATTATGCCGGTTAGAAAAAGAAAAAGCTGGTTTGAACATTATGCCTAAAACATTCAGTCCCTTGAAGTAAAATATATGAGGGCAGTTCTTACATTAGCCTCTCTACATGGCTCTGATAGCATATAGGGGCTGTAAAAGTGTAAGGGGAGAATTCTTCTGGTAGAGGAGTAACCTACAGCCTTATAGGCCCTCAGCTTATGTGACGTGCTGGCAATGTGAGAGGGTGTGCCCACAGCACTGAACGCTTTGGGGATTCTGGGCAGCAGTCTTGGAGAAGCTGCTCTAAATAAGAGCAGCAGAGACAAGGGCTTCTGTAACTTTTGCCAGCGCAGAATCTATGTGGTGCAGAAATGGTACAACACTTCCGACCCCACCTCATCGCTGTGCCTTGTAAGCTATGCCCCTCTCAGGACATATGCGGCACAGAATCGACCCCTATATGATTATCTGATTTTCCTGGTTAGTCTTCCAATTTTTTTAAAGGAGCCTTTGAGTTACCTTGATATGGGTTATTGAGATGGAAAAGGGGTTACAAAGATTTGTCCACTGAATTTAGCCTTGTTTGCTGTTTATAAAATATTTTTGAGTGGATTATATTGTCCTTGACGGCATTCAAATAATTGTTAATATTTATTCCATGAACCTTCTTTAACTGTGGATTGAACAATTCTTGTGCATGTCTGACAGCCCTCTCCACAGGGGAGGATCCTTCAGTCCAGTTGCCTAGGTCAGAGTTCCTCAAAGTTTTTCCTCGGCGGCCCCTGGGGTATGTCCACTGAATAGAAAGCCTCCGCTTTCAGCGGCACTTTGACAGGACAAAAATAAACCACTTACAATTTCAGTGGTTTCCCAGGGCCGAACCCCTGGTGGCGCTGGGGTCTTGCACACCCCCTGTGGTGCATGCACCCACTTTGAAGACCACTGGCTGAGGCCCTGAAACTAGTGCCATCTAACCCATGGTTCTCCAGCAGCCCTTGCACTTAACCCAGTTCCATTAAGCCTTCTTCTGTTTCACAGTTTACTCTTCTGGATCACATGATAATGAAAGAATCAGAGAGGTAGCCGTGTTAGTCTGGAATAGCAGAGGTAACAAAGAGTCCTGTGGCACCTTAAAGACTAACTAAAGTATTGAAGCATAAGCTTTCGTGGGCTAATACCCACTTCGTCGGATCTGTTTAGTTCCACAGTTTAGTTCCTTACACAGCTCTATACGCAGCTCTACAGCTTAGCTCCTTACACAGCTCTATACACAGCTCTATAGCTTAGCTCCTTCTCTCTATCTCACTCCTCCACACTACCATCACCCTGGGCTTCCTTCCTGGCAGGCTTTTATCCCCCCTGGGGAGGCTGCCAGGTGCAACCCATAAGGCTGATTACTCTGCAGCCCAGGTGGCTGATTAGGTTTCGCTGCAAGGGGGTTTGCAGAGGGTTTTTCTCCCTCTTAAAGGGGCAGCAGGGCTGGGTCAGGCCCACCCTGCCACACAATGATAATGAAAGTCATCAAGCATTCTAAAAGACCCTCACTCTTTACTTAGCATGAGAAATCTACAGATCTAGACAAAACAATAAATACATGTATACACATTTCCATGCCTCTGTTTCCTCACCACTCTGGAGAGTTCTTTGGAGTCAGACAGAGCTCAGTATGGAACCCAAGATCCTTCCTCTCCCTCCTACATACGGCTTCTCAGCCAGAGCACAGAGTCACTGGTCTGTTCTCCCTCTCATAACCTCCTGTCTCCTCTGTAATGTGACTCCCTGATCAGCCTCAACAGGTGACTATAGACCCTTATCTGGTGACTTTGTTTCCAGACAGCCTCTCCCCTGGTAGACAAGTTCTCCTGGATAGGAGCTACATGCCTCTTTTTGCATAGAGGACCATCCAGATCTGGGAACCCTCTATTGTCATCCCTGTATAACAATCTCTTCTTTGGAATTCCAGCCTGACGTGGAGGTTAAATCACAACCGAAGAGGTAAAGACACTGCACATTCAAAATGGAGTTTTCCTTGATAAAGATGCATAGAGAGAGTTCATAATCTTACACAGAGTTCAGATGTTCTATGGATAGATCCCAGGAATCATTATAGAGGCCAAAGGGTCAAAGTTTGGCAAAGTAATAAGCAACTGAAAACAAGGCCTTGTAACAGGAAATATCAGGCAGTCTTAATAAGCAACTTTGAAATTTGCTTTCCTTGAAACTCAACCACTCAAAAGTGCATGGCAAATGAATGCAACCAAAATCAACTCATTTAAAAATTCCAGAAAGGATTCATGGAAATGCTTTGCAGTTTCTGTCCTCCTCTAGTAATTTAGCCAAATCAGAATTTGGCCAATAACCATGGAAAACAACTCTAGTCTACCCAAATAGGATCTTGAATGACTGCAAGTGGTCAGGGCATGAAATTTATGTGTTGTGTATGGTTAGGCTGACCATACGTCCCGTTTTGAACGGGACAGTCCCGTTTTTTTAATGTTTTTTAACCGTCCCGTCTTTTTGACCAAAATATCAATTTTGTCCCGTTTTTGGGGCAAGACTCAGAAAAAACATGGAATCATAAAACGTCCCCCCCCCCGCCGCCGCCGCCGGCGGCTTGCTCGGCCCCCGGCTGCGGCTCCTGACAGCTCTGATCTGCCGCCTCCTCCAGCCCGCCGCCCGCTGCCGCCTCCTCCTCTCTATTCCTCCTTCCCTCCCTTCTCTCCATCCCCCCCTTCCTCCCTGCTCTCTCCCTCTGTCCACTGCCTCCTCTCACTCCCTCCGTCCCTGCTCTCTCCCTCTGTCCACTGCCTCCTCTCACTCCCTCCGTCCCTTCTCTCTTCAGAAAACCTGGCCGGCAGCCCCCCCCGCCGGCTCGCTCCGCTCCCAGCTGCGGCTCCTGACAGCTCTGATCTGCCGCCTCCTCCAGCCCGTCGCCCGCTGCAGCCTCCTCCTCTCTATTCCTCCTTCTCTCCATCCCCCCTTCCTCCCTGCTCTCTCCCTCTGTCCACTGCCTCCTCTCACTTCCTCCATCCCTTCTCTCTATCCCCTTCTCCATCCCTCCATCCCTTCCTTCCTCCCTTCTCTCTATCCCTCCATCCCTCTCTTCCTTCCCTCTATCCCCCTTCTCCATCCCTCCCTTCCTCCCTTCTCTCTCTCCCTCCGTCCACTGCCTCCTCTTCCATCTCCCTTCTCTCCATCCCTCCTTCTCGCTGTCCCTTGCCTCCTCCATCCACCCTGCTCCCTACCCCCATCTCTTCTCTCATCCATCCATCCTCTCCCTTTCTCACCTTCGTGCCTTCTCTCCCTCCGTCCCCTCCATCATCTTCATCCCTCATCCCCCCTTCTCTCTCTCTCCCTCCATCCTCTTCATCCCCCATCCCTGTTCTGCTTATTCCTCCATCCATCCCCCCCAACCCCCCTCTGCCTCCCCCCCGCCCGGTGCTGGGGGGCCCAGGTGGGGCCATGCCCCCCCACACCCTGTCCCGTTTTTGCCCTCCCAATGTCCCGTTTTTGTCTAAAGGAAATATGGTCAGCCTATGTATGGTGAAACACAGCACTTCTAGCAGCAGAGTTTCCCCTAGCCACACTGGGGCATTTGGTCCTACCTCAAGGAGAGAGCTACCTGCTGAATCACCACCACTTCTTACCGTTTCCTGATTTTTTTCATATGTAGCGATCTTCTTAACTTGAACTCTTCCAAGACCAGGCTGTATCAGGAAGGAGGCAGGCTTCTGCATTTGTGTCTTCCTGGGATAGGACCCCGGAAACCATTCTGGATAATTCTGACATGATGCCCTCTTGAAGACTGGGGCACCAAAAACCCCTGCTGTAGGGGGAAGATAAGAGATTTTTTTGTTCCCTTCAGAGGTTACAAATGCGTTGCTCCAGCCTCATCTTTTCTTTGAACCTCTGCTTTTTTCTAGTCTCTCCACAGGGATGTTTTTTTCTGCCTCCTCCATCCCTCCTGCTGCTCTCTGTAAGACAGCTTGTGAGAGTTTGTGAACAATGCATGAGGAATAGACATTGCCTCAGGCTCTCTGCATGGACCAGCCTCTTCTCCTTTATCCTAGCTCCTTCCAGCTTCACCCCACACATTCCCCAGAGGTATTTTGCTTTCACTTCCCCCTTTCAGAGAGCCGCAGGCACAGAACTAGGAAGACGACCCTGGAAAGGTTGGGGGTGGGGGGAGGTGGAAATGTGGGGACCTGAAGAGAAGGGATGGCTGCCTCTGATCTATCATGAACCCTCTTGGGAAGCAGGCAGTTAGGTTGGAAAGTGAGTGATAGCCAAACTAGATGAAGAATTGTTCTGTGTCCTGGATGTATTTTATCCTCAGTGGGGATTTAGTCTCTCTGTCAACTCATCTATTGCTTATATATATTTACGTACAGTGAAATAAAACACATAGAATTGGACCTCTGTCAATCTCTCTCTCCCTCTCCTTCCCCTTTCTGCCTTTGCACCCCTTCTCTCTCCATCTCCCATTTCTCCTCCAAATTCAAATAACCACAGGCAGAATTACAGACTTGTTGTCGAAGGGCCCTGATGCAGAAGGCAGCTAAAGGGTAGTAAGAGTGTAGAATGGAGACTGGGAACTGAGTGGAATGGAGCAAATGGGCTACATTTCTCCCATGCATCAATCTGACAGAAAGTCTTACCCGTGAAACAAGTCTGTTTTGAGACACTGTGGAAATCTGGTGTGGGGTTAGAGCTACCAGTCATTGGGGGTAGAATTGGGAAGCAGCCAGTGTGTTAGGATTTTCTCCCTTAAGAAACCATCTTAATTTTGGGCAGTGATTCTTCTGTAATTTAAGGTGGAATGACATTTCAATATGGCAAAGGCAGGGAGGTGGTAGGGGGAGAATGGAACATGGTAGCAGCATGGCTACCATCAGGAAATAATGGAGAACCTGTGGCACCTCAGACTCCATATGTTTGCTACTCCCCTTGTGCTGCCATTAATCTGCCCCCTTGTCCCCAAGGGAGATTGTTATGAGAAGAGAACTCAAGAGGTTTTGTTTTTGATTTTCCTATTTGAGTTATTCTATAGACGAGGATGATTTGGCCCGTCCTTATTATTAAGGTATTTTGCCAACACAGGGAATTAAAAAAAAACAACAAATGATAAAGTGACCCATGAGGTTTGCTGGTCACAATCCACCAGGCTTAATTTTCCATCTCCAAACATAGACTCCCCCCATGTCCCATTGATGATTATGGAGCTCGTAGTCCTGAAACATGTTTCCTGTACTAAGAAATACTATAATATGTATGAGCACTAGAGGGTAGTCAACACTCTCTGTGCACCTACAGTATTGCTATCTGTTGCATCTTGAAACAGCACAGTGATAACTGCAAGTTATATTTTATTGAATATGTTTACAACACACTTCTAATCTGGTGATGTAGAGCCAGGCAAATTCTTTTGGACAAATAGTTTGTTCGGTGACAAATGCAGTTTCGGTCAGCCCACAACTAGTCACAAGTTTGGTGCTAAAAGTTTTGGCTGTTCACAAAATGGCCGGAGGAGGTGGAGGTTGTGGCAGTACTGCTTTGTCCCTTATAACTATTAGCCGGTGCTTGGGGCACTCTCTGGAATATTGGAGACCCAGGGTTGAGTCCTTGCTCTGGAACAGACCCATAAAAGACATTTTTTTTGATTCACCGACATTTTTTTTGATTCACCAACATTTTTCAGGTACAGTAGACTCTTGGTTATCCAGGATTGGATTAACCAGGATGACAAAATAAATATGCGTAACTCGCAGGGCCGGCTCTGGTTTTGTTGCCGCCCCAAGCACACACACAAAAAACCCCCACCAGGGGGCAGGGCAGCCAGTGAACCAATATCCCCTCCCCTGGGCTCAGGGTGGCTGGTGAACCAACCCCCCTCTCCCCATATTTCCTATGGATGGTGATTATCCAGGATTTTATTAACCAGGATAAATTTTTTCCCTATCATCCTGGATAATCGAGAGTCTACTGTACATTACAACTCTCACTGATTTCCCCCTCCCACCCTAATGAACTGCGACTAAACCAAAAAAAATATCGACCCAGCTGTAGTGGCAAGGTACAATATATGCCAAAGATTTTGGGGTCTGATTTTTATTGGTTCTAAGCATCCAAAGCTCCAACTGAAATCAAAGGAGCCATGCTGCTCTGAGAATCAGGCCCTTTTCCTCCTCCTCCTCCCCCCATTTTCATCTTAAATTAACAGACAGCTGAGTCTTTTATTATGTCTGATAGAGTGAAAGAACATTTCTCTCCCCTTGTATCTCGCACAAAGGAGAACATAATGCCTCTGCTTTGATGTCTCTGCTGTTATCCTGCCTACATAGCCTAGCTGCTTTTGCTTTCTAGTTTAATTAAGGTGGGTCTCCACTGAACAAGGAAGCCACCACAGTGGTGCTGATTGTGTGAAACAGCCGCTTCTCCCTGCTCCTTGTGACGGTGCTCCTGTGGGGATGAGATGAAACGTTTCTGACCACTTTGGCCCTTCCAGTGTGCAGTACATCTTACACCTTGTCTACACTACACAGTTGTTGACACAAGTTAATCTGACCATCCAAAACTGGTATAATTACATTACTTGTGCATTTTCACACACTGCTCCTTCTATCGGCAGAGCACGTCCACAGTTGGTGTCCTAGCATTGACAGTCAGAGCAGTGCACTGTGGGTAGCTATCCCACTATGCTGCTTGCCACCTGCTGCAGCTAAGAGTTGTGGGAAGGCAGAGTGGATCACAGTGAGTTATGGGTGTGTGGGCTCATTGTCCCATGATGCAGTTTTTTTCCTTCCCAGCATTCCATGAGCTTCCAACTGTGTATTGTGGCATATTTCACTGGTCCCTGTTTACTGTGCATCCACCATTACTGTCTGAAAGGATGGGTCCCACACTGCTCTCTTCTGTTGTGGTCACTGTTATGAACACATCATGCACATCCAATCTGAATGGAAATCAGAATTGCCTGACTTCTGTGCCATGGAAAGAAACACCAAATTACTTTTGGCATTCATGGAGTAGCTGCACATAGTGGGCTGTTGCTTTTGGGCTCAGAAAACGAGCACTGAGTTGTGGGATCGCATCATTATGCAGGTTTCAGATAAGTGGCTACAGAATTTTCGGATGTGGAAAGTCATCTTCCTGTAACTGTGTGCAGAGTTTGCTCCAGCCCTGCAGAGCAAGAACACCAAAATGAGAGCTGTCCTCTCAGCGGAGAAGCATGTGGCGATTGCTTTGTGGCAGCTAGCAACTCCAGACTGCTACCAGTCAGTCGCAAATCAGTTTGGAGTGGGAAAGCCGACCATTGGGGCTGTGGTAACAGAAGTGTGCAAGGCCATTAATCACATCCTGCTATGAAGATCCATGACTCTTGGTAATGTGCATGAAATATTGGATGGTTTTGCAGCAGTGGCATTCCCTAACTGCAGCGGGGTGATAGATTGCTTGTATATTCCAATTCCTGGGCCATCTTGTAATGGAATGCATCATTAGAAAGGGGTACTTCTCCATGGTGTTGCAGGTTCATGTGGATCACTGTGGGTGTTTCACTGACATCAGTGCAGGGTGGTCCGGGAAGGTACATGATGCGCATATCTTCAGGAACACTGGCCTATACAGAAAGCTCCAAGCAGGCACTTTCTTTTCAGATCAGAAGATTCCAGTGGGGGATGTTGAAATGCCAATAGTGATTCTGGGAGACCCAGTGTACTCCTTACTGCCATGGCTCATGAAGTCTTACATGGGAAACAACAATAAGCTGAGCAGGTGCTGAATGGCTGTAGAATGTGCCTTTGGCAGATTAAAAGTGTGCTGGTGTTGCCTTTATGGCAGATTAGACCTAAATATCCCCATGGTCATAGCAGTTTACTGCACGCTCCATAATATTTATGAGGCTAAGGGTTAAAAGTTTCCCTTCCGTGCTCCACCCTTAGGATTGCCTGGCAGCTGAATTTGAACAGCCAGATAGATACCTGGGCTACTAGAGGGGCACAACAGAGGATTATTTGAATCAGGGAGGCTTCGAGGCAACATTTTGACAATGAGCACCAGTAATGTGTCTTTCCGTATAGCACCTTGCCATGCTTTGCTAACTTGTTGCTTTGTGTGAAAATTGTGGTGATTCCTGACTGAGGGTTTGTAGTAGGCAAATGATCAAACTGCTCCTATGTATTACTACCAGCAGCAACCACCATCTGCAGGAGACATATAAAGACTGGTTATCTTTCAGAGAGTTTGTCTTTATTAAATACCAATTAAGAACACACAAAATGGTGGGAATGGAGATGAGAGTGCAGGGTAGTGTAAGCGCTCATAACGGTGCATAAGTCCAGCTATCATTTTGGAAGATGTCTAAAGGCTTGAAGTATCAGAGGGGTAGCCGTGTTAGTCTGGATCTGCAAAAGCGACAAAGTCTTGTAGCACCTTATAGACTAACAGATCTTAGGGATCATGAACTTTCGTGGGCGAGGTGGATTGAAGTGAACCATAGGTATCGAAGTTCCTATGGCTGGAGCGGAGCTGGGACTGCACAGCTATCCCCTCAGTGCCAAAACATTCAACAACTTAAATGTGCACTAACAGGAGCACGTTTGCTGTATGGAGCCACCATGGTCAGGTGGGAAGATGCGATGTGAGCTATCCATGCTGAGCAAATAGGAAGTGAAATTTGAAAAATTCCTGAGCCTTCCAAGTGGGAGGGGCAGATGCCTGTGTACCTGAGCAGTGGCATTCAAACTGATCCCCGGAGTGGTCAGGATGGGGATTGTGGGACCTCTCCTTGAGGCCAAGTACAGTGACCTAATCAAGTGCGGTATCTATACTAACACTTTGTCAATGTAATGTTGCCACAAAAAGCTCTATGCTTCTTGTGAAGGTGGTTTTATTTTATCAACAAAGCAGGAGAGTTTTGTTCGCCGAAGGAGCATTGCAATGTGTACACCTCCACTGGTTCATCGACAAAACTTGACATTTGTCGACAAACCTCCATAGTATAGACAAGGCCTTGTAGTGTGTCAGTGTATTTTGGGACTCTGGTAGTCCCCAACAATGTTGCTGAGAACAGGAGTGTTTGGGGTAGTTTCCAGTGCTGCACTGTGGGTTAGAAGTGTTGGTTGCACTGGTGCAGCAATGACTTCTGCTCCATGTTGGGAGACACCAGTATAGGTGGCTGCACTCTGTTAGAGTTTATCCCAGTTATTGCAAATAACCAATGCAAGCCACAGTTGAAAACAACTAAGATGGCTGATTGTGTATTGAATGATGCATACCATTGTACAGGACTTGGCACATTTGAAGTGTTACAACATACTACCACTTGTAACATTTTCCTATCTAGTTTCGATAAGCCCTTAGCATCTCCCATTTTCATCTTCACCTGCTGTTCTCTGATCAGGTGGCATGGAAGGGAAGCTAATGGAGAAGTTTACTGTGGTGTTGACAGGTTTTGGTATAGGCCATTTGATGCTCAATTATGGAATAACATTTTGTCCCTTTGAATGTGTAAAAATATCATCTTAATCTTTTCTTCATGCTGATAACATGAGGAATCATTAGAGCTCTGCTGTACAGTCATTGTTTGAGAATTTATGTTTGCATGATAGTAGTCGAGGGAGCTATATATACTAGGAATGAATTTTGGCCCGAAGTTTACCTAATAGCATTTTGTACCATTCTGCATAACTTATATTGATTTGCTGGGCCTTGATTTTTACTACTTTTATAATTAGGGATGGGGTCAATTAGCGGTGTTCAGATCTGGATCTTCAATGCTGAATGTCAGCCCATGAAAGATGGCTTCTAGCATTTGCTTTCATCTACACCACTCCAGAATGAGTGTCATATAATCCCTCATAAATAGCTTCCTGCTTCCTTTCTGGAATTTCAACTCAGATCCACCCACGTGAGGCAGCCCCCATGAATGCTCATTTCATAACCGCATTGAAAGAAAACTGTAAGGCAATTACTTTGCCATCCCTTTCCCACCAACAAATATATCTGGTTTAAAAGTGTCTCTTTACATCTTTCTATTGCAATTTGTGCATTTGTTATTAAAAGGTCCTGTGTATGGTGTAGATTAAACACGTCAAGTCCTCTTGTTGAGACTAAATTGTCCTATGTATTCAGTAGCAGATGGGATAATAGAGCAGCATTACCATTCTTAGCTGTATTTCTAAACTTTATCTTGTATGAATAGGCTCTGGGACACAAGGCCTCTCTCTGTGTTCTGTCTGCTGCCATAGGAGGTGTTGCTTTGGATAGAGGGGGAAGATGTGTCCTAGCATTTTATTGTCAGTTGTGAGTATAATTTTTTTTTCTTATAAGCATGGTGGTGGTGATGATGATGTCACATTTCCCACACCAGCTCCAATGCTTCTGAGACTATATGGGCATAGTTCTCTTCAGTTTGTGGTTGTGTCCTTGATGCAAACATAAGGGGCCTCTCACTACTATCATTCATTGTACAGCTGATAATGGCCCCAATGCCATATGCATTAAGTTAGTCTGGTAGCTTTCATTTGACAAGAACATCTGCAGGTGTGAATAGGCTTTTTTAGATTTTGCAGATTTTTAAAACTGATCCACTCCCACTGTGATATTCATGGTGAGATTTTGAAAACCGATCACATGTTCATCAAATCTGTCCATTGACTTGAGTCCTAAATGGATGCTGAGCTCTTATAAAAATTTGGCCTACAGTGCCCATGGATTTCACACCAGTCTAACTGGATATAATGCAGACACTCAGGACCAAGTAAGGGAGGCCATCCATTTTCCACAGCATACAAATCCAGTTCTCATGTACACTTTATGGAAACACTCCAGATTATGAGGTCTTCTCCAGCATGTCATTATCCGAGGGCTAGAGTCAGTCAATTTGCATTTTGCCCTGGAAGTACGGAGTAAACACCTATTGTGGAATGAATGATACCTCAGATCTTCTATCCAACTCATGTCAATAATACTATAAAAACTTCTTAACTTTTCTTTGTAATGCAGATTGGTTGGATTGTCTTTTGTTTTTCAGCTTTAACACATGTTCCAAACACTGGGGACCTAATTCTTGACTACATTACTCCAGTTTTATGCCAGTGCATTTCTGCTGGAATCAATGGAGCCTCCCCAGTGTAAAACTAGAATAACACGGTGGGGAATCAAGCCTTAAGGAACTCATCAGAATGCAACTCATTGTCTGGCCAATGATCTGTTGCACAGAGATTCTTTTGGTATTCCTGACCCCTTTAGTACTCATCTTGCCTCTTCTCTTCTGGCATCGTTCTGTACCCATGCTATGGATGTGGCCTTTACATTTCCGTAAGATCTCCAAGCAGAACTCACATCCCATCTCATGGGGATTGATTTTACCACACTTCATACATGGTTACACACTATCCATTGGCTATAGACATCTACTCAGCTCCTTGACGTTTCCAGCTTCTGTTGACTCAGCGATAGCAATTGTTTTATGATCGGTCAGGGCCTTTTCAGACAACAGTTTATTTTGGCTGCTGTCGATGCATAACCTATACCTGAGACGGTCCTTTAATGAGTCATTTAAATGTGCTTCAAGTTCTCAAAATTCTGAGCTGCTTCACATTGACCAACAGCCTCTCTGCGCAGGGATTCTCAACCTTTTTCTTTCCGAGGCGCTCCCCAACATGCTATTAAAAACTCCATGGCCCACCTGTGCCACAACTGGTTTTCTGTATATAAAAGCTGAGGCCAGCATTAGGGGTTGCAAGCAGGGAAATTGCCTGGGGCCCCACACAAAAGGGGCCTCTGTGAAGCTACATTGCTCAGGCTTCTGCTTCAGCCCCAGGTGGCAGGACTTGGAACCCTGGGCTTCACTCCCATGTGGTGGGGCTTCTGATTTCTGCCTGGGCCCCAGTGAGTCTACGGATGGCCCTGCTTGGAGGCCCACGTGAAATCTGGTAGTGGGCCCCCCCAGGGGGGCCATGGACCCCTGGTTGAGAACCACTGTCTGTGCGGATGTGATCACAATTATGAAATCAAAATTTCCCTGCTATAATAAGTGGCTTAGGAGAGATATGGGCCGTAGTATTGTCCTAACCCTAATCAATGCAGGCGTATGTTCTTTGCTAGAAATACAATCTGCCATAAAAACAGTTGGTTCTATAGATATAATCTGTCCACTTTCTTTTCATTATATTTTGTCCCAGGGCCAATTGTTGCCATGATTGCAGTCACTGAGAAGAAATCATTGAGAGCAAGCAAAAGAAAAAAAAGCACTCACTATTTGTGTCCAAGACGCTGATGCTTCTGTCCAGTGATTTTTTTTTAATCCAGTTTTGTGCAGTACAGGTAGCTAACAATGCCTGAGCACAAAGGTTGGAGAGAGAAATATAATGAAGCCCACACCAGAGCTGGTGCAAGATGCGCTCCATTTATTCCAAAGCCAATCCATTAAGTCCTATGTAAAAGATTAGAGTAATCGGGACAAGGTACACCAGGAGTCCCACCGGCAAAATTAATATTACATATATAACAAACCTCACCTTCCTGGAACATCAGGGGTGTTGGGACCTAGGTTAGACTTAGCCTCCTTGGTACATACGGTAGAATTGGACTAATGATTTACAGTGAACAATTTTATCATTTGTTTATTGGTGAGTTGAAGGATCGGATGTCTATTTTTTAATGATCTAGAAAGTTTGAAGGGCTTTTTTATTATGGGATTTTTATAACCCCTGTGGAGCTGAATGGTCAAGTGCCATGGAACATTATGCTTATGGCATGTTGTTACCAAGTGTCACGGGGCGCACACTCACCCCTGCGGCACCTCCCACTGGTCGATCGGGGAATCAGCTCTCCAACGTCCAGAGCGCCCTCCACAGGTTGATGTCCCGCTTCCGTCCCGGCCCCGTGTCCCTCCCGGACCCCGGTGCCCTCTTACCAAGGGTGCTGCATCCCCACAGTACCCCCACAGGTCGTAGGGTCTCCCCTCCCTGGGGAACCCTCCACCCACTATCCCCACCTTGCCTCAGACTTGGCCACTGCCAGTCACCATTTTCCCCTGCTCACTGAGGCAGACTGCAGTATCATGGCCTCTCATCACCGGCAAGGGGGGTTGGCCTGCTGCTTCTAACTCTAGCCATGGGCTGCCCCCTGCAACCCTAGTACCCCTGGGTCAGGCCTTCTGCCAGGCCCTACAGCCTGGGGCTCTCGGGGTAGAGCCTCCCCAGCTCCTACTGCCTTGCCCCAGCCCTGCACCAACCTCGGTACCTTGCTCCGCCCCAGCAGCTAGGCCTGTCTTCTTCTGGGTACAGAGGAGACTCTCTTCTCTCTAGGCCCCTGCCTCTCAGCCTTTATACAGGCCTGAGTGTGTTTGGGGCATGGCCACCCAGCTGTGCCTATTGCCCAATCAGGCCTGAGCCTGCTAGCTCCTGGCCTCAACCCCCCTCCTGGGCTATTTCCAGCCCCTTCCAGTAGGGGGCGGGTGGTCACCCCGCCACACCAAGGAAATGTGGAATGCAAATTCTAGAAGATCTTTTAGGGAGAAAGAACAACTTTTCGCTTTTCCAAAGTGTTGGGTAGATTATCCTTTGCTGAGAATGGAAGCAAAGTCCCAAGCTGCCCTAGTGACTGGACTGAAGGGCTAGTACCTAGCCTAAAGGTGCTGATTTGTCCTTCCTAGGGAATGAAAGGCTGCTGAAGCGGAGTGTTTCACTATGTGAGCTACTGAAGGGTGACATCTTGCACTCTTAAGTTAAGGCTGGGTTAAGATAGCTCAAGGGTGGTCATAGTAGCTGATACTATTATGTTGATTTAATTCAAAGATGCCTAGCCAGTATTCTAAGCATATTCAACATAAATTACCAAAACCAACTGAAACTAGCAGCTTAACTTTTACCAATAGCTTCTGACAAAATTCAACTCACAACAGAATTCCTGCAAAACTCCCCATCTGCTATGCAAACTTCAGCCCACATTCTTACCTCAGTTTCCCTAGAAGCCAACCCAGAGTTACACTTATATTGGTTTTATCAAATGCCACTCTTGGATCAAAGAGAAAAGGGATGGATCTTATTCATCACATCCACACACTCATGCAGGCATAGAGTTACCGGAGTCAGCAGAGGAAGCTGAAGCATAGAAGATGTGGTGTGCTCAGGGATCTGGGCCGGCAAGCGGGTTAAGAAGCAGAGGACTTGTGTGCATGCCTTCTTCCTTTTGCTGGAACTGGGTTGCTCCTGTCATGTATACTGAGTTTTCCTTCTGTGTCTGTCACTGAGAAGCATTCCCAGACCTTGTTCCTTTCATGCATACCAGGTTCTTTTCTTTACAGCACCGGACCATTGCCTTCTTATGGTAGATTGCATCAGACACACCTGGCTCCCTGCTCTGGGCTCTTTTCTCCTTGCAGTTCCTCTCCACCCAGTCCCACATACACTCCCTTGTTCACACTCTCTCTGATTGCATGATGGACTATTGCAAAGCTTGGAGGTTCCTACAAACGGTAACGGAAAAGCTTGCAAAAGTGACAAAACTTAAAAGGCTATGCTAACAATAACTAAAGTTACAAAGTTTGCAAAAGGTCACAGAACTTAATGATCATACTAGCAATGACTGAAAAGTTACAAATCTCACAGTGCCATTCTACTAGATTGAGTGGAGGCTTTACATAACACACACCAACCCTACCAAAAGCCTGAGGCTTTGTTTACGCACAAGTTGTCCTGCTTTAGCTGTATTGATATAGTTAAATCAGTGCCATGTCCTAATTCAGATGCGATTCTAGCAGTACTCATAACTGAAATCTCGTGCTGTGGCATGGGTGCAATTTGCAATATCAAAATGGCTGAAAACTTAAAAATTGGATGGTGACAGACCATAAATCTCAGTGATGTGATTGAACCTGGTACTATTCTAAACCAAAAGCTCTCAACCATGCTTGTAGCGGTTTCCATCTTTCATATTGACTCAACAGACATTCTAGGTTTCAGAGTGACACACAGACACACATTCCCGGAATCTTCTTATATAGATAGGGTGACCAAATGTCCCGATTTTTATAGGGACAGTCCCAATTTTTGGGGGTCTTTTTCTTATATAAGCGCTTATTACTCCCCCACCCCCGTCTTGATTTTTCACACTTGCTGTCTGGTCACCCTCTATATAGATAGAGGTAATTTAATTGGTTTAGCTATTCCTGGATAGGAGTAGGAATAAGCTATCCTTGTATAAGGCACTGTAGTGGGGTAGTCACCTCTTCAGGCCAAGGCTGGGTAAAAGCCGCAGGAGAAGGAAGCCAGGAGAGGCGCTAGAAAGAGGGAAGCTGCACTAGAGAAAAGGCAGTGAGGGGAAGCAGAGAGAAACTCTGCTCCTCCTCTCTCTGGCTGGTGGACTGTAAGAAGGGGACTATGTGTGTGGTGGAAAGGTGGTGGGAACACAACCTGTAAATAAAAGCACCAGGTGAGCACTGCACCAAGGTCCCTGTGTGACTTTCTTAGCCCAGCAGAGCCAGGAGGGCCCTGCAGAGACCCTGTTACAGTCAGGAAGCATCCAGTGCAGAGAGAGCACCCTGGAGTGGGGACATCCTTACTTCTGCCTTACGTGACATGACAAGGGTGGGGGTCAAGCCCCCGGGAATCCTGGGCCCAGTCTTGTTGGGGTTACGAGGACTCCACCAGACAGGAGAGTGGAAGGGTAGCCTTTGAGGTCAGGGAGGCCTCTGGGTAAAGGAAGTGGGAGCGAGGACTCAGATCCTTCCGCTAGCCCATTTCACCAGGGTAGTGTATAAGCCAGGAAAGTTCCCCACAATAGCGGGACCATTTCCCCGCTTACAATAACATACATGACATGACCTAATTGATTACAATCCCAAAGCAATTCATCACAAAATCCTTCTTTTCACTTAAGTCTTGATCATTTTTAGGCATCAGTAGGGAGACAAAAAGTCTAAGAACTAAACCTTTGGATCATTCCACCGCGGGGAATCTGGTTAAACGCAATGCTTGGTGACACCTTATATGCTATCGGAAGTGTACCCATAAACTGAATTTGGCAAAGTTGGATAGAAAGTACATCAAGCAACAGGAAAACTTTGGAAATGCGGAGACAAGTGCCAGTGAGACTCGCTTCATACCAGGGTCCTTTGGCACGTGTTTCAAGACAAACACCTGCTTCTCCTGTGGTAAGCCAGAAGCCCAAAGGTATCCATTAAGCACAGTTTCAACATGTGAGAAACTGAATTCTCTTACACTTGGAGAGAATGCTGCATGGAAAGTAAGTGAGTGCATTGACTCAGAAGACTCTTACGTGCATATGACATTGCATGTCACACAAGTGCTACCCCACAAATGTACGTAACGTATTGCGTCCAATGTACGATCCAATGTACGAGCACGAGAAACAAATTCCAATTTTATTACTCCAAACAATGACTGCTGGAGTTCATAAGTTGCCTTGCAGGTGCTCAAATGGATGGGAAAGTGGTGGTGATGGCCAATGCAGAGGCTAAGTTTAGATAAATATGTACTTTGAACAGGAGTGAAGAGGAACAAATGCTTAGCAGAAAGGCTCTTATGGCACTCATTGAAGACACATTGTGGGATATGGACATTGTTTTTAGCAATCCTCTCTGAAGAAATGAATCACAGTGCATGTCCCTAAAAGCTGCAAAAGAAGAAAGGGCTGATGTCAACGGTAATATGAAGACTGTTCACAGCTGCTACATTTTTACAGAAAAGCATTTTGTCCTGCAGTACATGGAAGTTTCAGGTAGCCGTAGCTGCTGCCAAACCTGAAGAAATAATGCCATGTGACCTGCACTACTACTTTAAGTGGTGTATCGGTGCTCACAGTGACTTCAGCACTAGCAAGTATGACAATAAGCAATGGTGCACAAGGTTGCCATTTGATCAGAAAATCTCATGTACAGGTACTTGACTAAAAGGCAGGTCTCCAGCACAAACACAAGAGTCATGTGGCTTATGCTTAATCTACCACTACAAGTGGCCGTTAGTGTAACAAGTCATTTAAAAACTAGTAGTGCGTTCCTCATGCAGTTTGTGGACAGCATTGTCTCCTCCATTGACTAACACTTGATGATCCCCTGTTCTGTTCATTCGCTACGGGGCATCTGGCATTGGGCAATGTGGGAAGACAGGATACTGGGTTAGATGGACCTTTGGTCTGACCCAGTCTGGCTGTTCTTATGACTACAAGTATTCCGCCTAGAGACTGCAATATCAAATATGGCTCTTCATACGGTTCCATGTGATGTTCTTCCAAGCCTCGTCAAGGGTAGGTTTGCATCTTGTGCTTCTGTTAACATAGACTTCATTGAAGATACAGCAGATGTGGTAAGGAGAAAGTGAATAAGGAAAAGTTATTTACTTGTTCCCATAATATAAGAACTAGGGTGCACCGGGAAATTGATGGGCAGCAGGTTTAAAACAAATAAAATGAAGTTCTTGTTCACACAGTCAACCTGTGGAACTCCTTTCCTTAGGAGGTTGTGAAGGCTAGGACTATATCAGGGTTTAAAAGAGAACTGGATACATTCATGGAGGTTAAGTCCATTAATGGCTATTTGCCAGAATGGGTAAGGAATGGTGTCCCTAGCCTCTGTTTGTCAGAGGGGGGTGATGGATGGCAGGAGAGAGATCACTTGATCGTTACCTGTTAGGTTCACTCACTCCAGGGCACCTGGCATTGGCCACTGTCGGTAGACAGGATATTGGACTGGATGGACCTTTTGGTTTGACCGAGTAGGGCCATTTTTATGTTTTTTATATTCATAGATGGCAAAGATGCATAGAAAATTCCTTAACTCCTTATTGGACAGTGTGGGGTTTGTATACCCCATCACACATACATACACTCAAATGATCTGGACCCCAGGACATATTGGACCACATCTCTTCAGGAGAAAGATACATTTCAACATGGTCAGCCTTTAACTTGGCACTACACAAGGTGCCAGAGCAAATGATCTGTGTGTGCATCCTGTCAATCATAGAAACTTCCTGCTTTGAAGGTGCTCAGGATGGCTGAGAGTGTCCCAGATGGGGTCATAAATGCACTGGAAGTGTTCATGTGCTGAGTTTGCCATTCTGAAGATTAATATTATGACACTTGACGAGCTGCAATGGTGACTGTTTTCCAAGAAGCAGACAAATGGAGAATAATTGCCGCTGAGATGGGGTGCAGTTCTACCTGATAATCAGGAGGGTGAATTATCAAGCAATGGAATGGCTCCAGGATGATCGCATGCATCCAAAACTATCCTCTCCTCTTGAGCATGGCTGGGGCTTGGAGGATGGACTGATCATACCAGTGGGGTGACATGCCATCTGCTTCTGAATTGATCCTTCAGCTAATCAAATGCTCATGTGCGAAGACCAGGTGCTTTGCACCCTGCAAACATTTGGCCAGGAGCCTGCCTTGTACGGAGATGTGTGAGTATGGATGAGGATCACTGTGAGAACATGCCAGCCGTGGTGCCCTAGATGCAGACAACACTGACGATGACTGTGTTGAATACTGGTTTTCAGTCCCACATGTCCAGGCTAACTTTGTCTCTTTTCTGTAAGCAATGAATCCAGGTGTTGGCATATAATTTTAAAAAGTTGATTTAAAAAAAAAACATTTATCAAATAATATCGACATAATCATGTTAGGTTTGTCATATTGGGAACCATTTTGCTCATGGGAGAGGGCTTTTCAAGGATACCCAACTTGGCCCATTTCCAGCCACAATGTATTATCAAGTTTCACCAACCAGGGAATTTGGGAGGGCAACGAGTCCTCCTGCCACACTGAAGCGTGTGACACCATTGAAATTAGGATTCCGTCGTTTTTTTGGATTTTTTTGTTTTTAAACAAATCAAATGACCTCTCCCTTATCTTCCTATCACTAATTTGCCCAGGGAATAAGAGTTTCCTACACTATGCTTCCAGACTAATATATTGGTTCTCCTAAGAGGTAATAGGGACAAAAAAAACCCACCAACCCCACATTCCTTTGTTTGTTTGTTTTTGTTTTAAACAATCAAAGCCTGGACTGGTGAGAGCTTTTATTCCGGGCTCACACTGCAAGAGATTGCCAGTGTCTTGCATTCTTCCTATTCTTTTTTTCCCCATTCTTTTATGGCCCCTAATTGTCTATAAAGAGCTGCATTCCCCTATGGTGCTATATAAATAAAATAACTAACAACAATGCTCTTGAATTAATTGGGTGCCTTTGCATACCGTAGTCTCTTGTAATAGCCTTTCCTCTCTACAGGCCCTTAACAATTGAGGCCTCCTGATCCAGTTGCTGCTGATACCTCAATGTTATGTTGTCCACATGTGTGTAACAGATCCAATTTTGTTCTAATGATGCCTTCTGGATCTTCGACAGGGGAAAATGTTTTTGGCATTAGAAGTGGATATATAAGAAAATTGCTCTTCCTCCTTCCACATACACTTTTAAAAAATCTCATTGTCGACGTCCATAAAATGCTCATTCCCTTTAAAAACTCTCCCTGAGATTTTTCTTTTGCTCGCTCCAAGAGAGTGGAGCATAGCATCCCTCAGCATTGCCTGCTGGATGAGAGAGATGTTTGTCTGCTTGCTTCTATTGTTTGGGGCTGTCACAATAAAACAATCCTTGCCAAGGGCTTAAGCTGATAATACCCCTGCCTTCCTACACTTGGTATCTTATTCAGATGGGAAGACAACAACTCTATTACACCCCAGGGAGGGACATCTTATACAGTACCTCCCAGAACCAGGCCTCAGGCAGATGCTGCACTGTTTTGCAGCACCCTGATTCACATGGCTTCAGAGAGCAGTTTGGTTTATTTATTCCAGGAGCCAGTTCACACCCTTTGACTGGCAGCCTGTTAAGAGGCCGGGGACGTTAAGTGTGTAGAATGGAGTTAGATGAATGAAGTTTAGTGTAATTCAACCAGAGTCCTGTCTAATTTCTTCTTCCCTGTGTGCAGTGATTGACGGTGTCCAGATGTAAGTTGAACAGCTATGAGCATAGTCTTTAACTTGAGCCCGGGCAGTCATTTGTTTCCAAGGAGGAGAAAGAGAAGGGAAGGAGGATAGGAAGGGGAACAGTGAATCTTGTTGTGTCTCCTTGCTGGGAGGAATGCGTGACCTATCCCACCCATGAAAGGACAGCAGTCTAATCATAACAATACCTACCTCCATTCATTGGACAGTCTCAAAACACTTCACAAAGCAGGCCATTGTACTGCTGGGGACACTGAGGCACAGAGAGGTGGCATGCCTTGGCCAAGGTCACCCAGCAAGCCAGTGGCACAGCTGGGAGTAGAATGACAGGTCTCCCAGTCCAGTACCCTAGCCACTAAGCATCCCTATGTGGATGGGAGCCCTGGAGCCCTCTTCCCTCACCTGGGGAGTAGCAGCAGGGCCAGGGAGAACTGTGGAGACTGCACCGGATGCAGTCAGCAGCAGGGGAAGTATAGCACTGCTGTCTTCTGCATTTCCCCTGACAAGGAAGCAGGTGCATCAGCGGCAGTGGGAAGGGGAATACAGGAGCTTACTGCGTTCCCTGACTGCCCCAACCCCTATCAACCCCCCATCTCCTGACAGACTCCCGGGACGCCCATGCATTCTCCAACCCCCCACCCCTTCCCCATCCCCTGACTGCCCCTCCAGGACCTCTGCCCCATCCAACCACCTCCCCGGGAGTTCCTGCCGCTTATCCAACACCCAGCCACCAGCATGGGCCTCGGAAAAAGGGGGGGGGGGGCTGGAGCATAGACCATAGGTTGGGTGACAGAGGAACAAGGGAGCTCCTGTCCCTCCTGTGGGAACAGCCCTATCTGGAAAGTACTTTACTTACACACACACACACACACAATGGCTGAGCAAAAAAAAAAAAAGAGTAGTGCAGCAGTATGGTGCCCCCTGGATTTGGCACTCAGGGCGCCCTCCTTGCTTGCCCCTAGAACTATACCTGCCCTCCAGGCCAGAAGAGAGAGTATGTGTCGCTGTTCCCTTTAAACTAGGTGCATGAGTGAGCTCATATGTAGTATCAAAGGACTGAAAAGGATCATTACTCAGTCGTCTGCACTCAGGGCAGAACTAAGTATTATCTAGACAAGGAGTGGGCAAAATTTTTGGCCCGAGGGTCACATTGGGGTTGAAAATTGTATGGAGGGCTGAGTAGGGAAGGCTGTGCCTCCCCAAACAGCCTGGCCCCGCCACCTATCCGACCTTCACACCACTTCCTTCCCCTGACTGCCTTCCTCAGAACCCCGACCCATCGACCCTCCCTGCTCCTTGTCCCCTGACCATCCCCTCCGCCCCCAACCACGCCCTGGGATCCCAACCCCTATCTAAGTCCCCCTGCTCCTTCTCCCCTGATTTCCCCCTTCTGAGGCCCCCCCCAACAGCTCCCGCAGGACCTCACCCCCACGTTTCCTGTTCTCTGACTGCCCCAACCCCTATCCACCCCCCACCTCCTGACAGAGCCCCGGGACTCCCATGCCCTATCCAACCCTCCTGCCCATTCCCCATCCCCTGACTGTCCCTCCAGAACCTCTGCCCCATCCAACCACCCCCCACAGGACTTCCTGCCCTTTGTCCAGCCACAGGCCCAGACCCCTTACCATGCTGCTCAGAGCAGCGTGTCTGGAGGCCACATGGCCCACCAGAGCTAGACATGCTGCCCCATCCCCCAAGCCGCTCGGAGTGGCAGGCGGCCCTACCAGAGCCAGCCACATCACTGCAGCTCTGCCTAGGAGCAGCAGGGCAGAGCACTGGCAGCGCAGCACGCTGAGGCTGTGGGGCAGGGAGGAAGGCAGGGAAGGGCTGGGGGGAGCCTCCTCAGCTGGAAGTTCAAGGGCCAGGCAGGAGGGTCCCATGGGCCGGATGTGGCCTGGGGGCCATAGTTTGCCTACCCTTGATCTAGACTGTTCCTGAAAGGCGTTTGTCTCACCTGCTCTTAAAAATCTCCAATAATGGAGATCCCACAACCTCCTTAGGCAATTTATTCCAGTGCTTAGTGAACCTGACAGGAAGTTTTTCCTGATGTCCAACTTAATCTTTGCAGCAATTTAATCCCATTGCTTCTTGTTCAATCCTCAGAAGTTAAGGAGCACACATTTTCTCCCTCCTCCTAACAATCTTTTATATACATGAAAAGTGTTCTCATGCTCCCCCTCAATCTTCTCTTCTCCAGACTAAACAAACCCAGTTTTTTTCAGTTTTCTCCCATAGGTCATGTTTTCTAGACCTTTAATAATTTTTGTTGCTCTTTTCTGGATGCATCTGACGAAGTGGGTATTCACCCACGAAAGCTTATGCTCCAATACATCTGTTAGTCTATGAGGTGCCACAAGACTCTTTGTTACTTTTGCCGATCCAGACTAACACGGCTACCCCTCTGGTACTTTTTTTGTGACAGTGTTGCCCTGTTGACTCATATTTAGCTTATGATCTACTATGACCTCCAGATCCCCTTCTACAGTACTCCTTCCTAGGCAGTTAGTCATTTCCTATTTTGTATGTGTGCAACGGATTGTTCCTTCCTAAGTGGAGTACTTTGCATTTCTCCTTGTTGAATTTCATTTTATTTACTTCAGATCATTTCCCCAATTTTTCCAGATCATTTTGAAATTTAATCTTGTCCTCCAAAGCACTTGTAACCCTTCCCAGGTTGGTATCGTCCATACACTTGATAAGTGTACTCTCTATGCTATTATCTAAATCATTGTTGAAAATATTGAACAGAACCAGATCCAGAACTGATCCCTGCAGGTCCCCACTCAACATGCCTTTCCAGCTTCACTGTGAACCACTGATGAGTACTCTGTGGGAACATTTTTCCAACCAGTTAGGTATCCATTTTATAATAGCTCCATCTAGGCTGTACTTCCCTAGTTTGTTTATGAGAAGGGCATGCAAGACTGTGTCAAAAGCCTCACTAAAGTCAAGATATACCACATCTACCACTTCTTCCCATGCACAAGGCTTGTTACCCTGACGAAGAAAGCTATTAGGTTAGTTTGACATGATGTATTCTTGACAAATCTATGCTGACTGTTGCTTTAACAACTTATTATCTTATAGATGTTTGCAAATTGATTGTTCCGTTTTCTCTGAGCTAGCATGTGTGCATTCAGCTTAGAGGGACCATTGTTCTTGACCTTCAGGTGGAATGTCCTCAACATGGATGCTAGTTCCAATTTTATCAGCTCTTACGTGGTAATCAGGATTGGGTATAGAAGTATTTGGACAGGGCCGGTGACAGAAATTTGGGGCCCCCCTACTCTGATCGTTTGGGGCCCCCCCCCCCAGCCCAGCCGGCGCTCCCCCCCCCCCCCAGCTGACAGCGGCTCCTCCGGGAGCGGCGCGAGCCGCCCTTGCTGCTCTTCCTCCCCCCCCCCCGCGCCCTTTTTCCCCCGGACTGCACCACTGCCGCCGGCCGGGCTCACTGTTCCTGCCGGGGACACGTGCGCTCGTCCGGAGGAGAGCCGCGCCGCCTCCCCGCCCCTTCCCCGCTCTCCAGGCCCGGCGACAAGGGGGGATGACTAGAGGTACTTCTGTGTACTGGGGCCCCCCTAAAGTCCGGGGCCCGGTACAGCTCTACCCGTAGTACCCCCCTGTCGCCGGCCCTGTATTTGGATAGGAGATCCCAATAGTGTTAGGTCTAGTCTACACTAGAATCTTTTGCTGGTATAATAATGTCAATTAGGGGTGGGATTTTTAATGACATTTTTATACCAATGAAAGCTGTAATGTAGATGCAGCTTCTACTGGCATCACTCTGGAGGGATGCAGCAAATGACGGTGGGGGGCCGATCAGGGAGGGGAGGAAGAGAGGAGGGATGCATGTGGCAAGTGGGGGGGATCACCGGGGTGGCAGAGAGGAGAGGAGGGACACACTTGGTAAGTGGGGGTGGGGAGATGAGCAGGGAGGGAGAGAGGAGGAATGCACGTGGTGAGTGGGGGGGGCGAGCAGGCTGGGGAAGAGGAGGGGCGCATTTGGCGAGTGAGAGGGATGGGGGGAAGGGGAAATGAGGTGCGCATGTGCAAGTGCTGGGGAGAGGGCTGAGCAGGGAGGGGGAGAGGAGAGTAGGGATGCATGTGGCGAGTGCGGGGATGAGTGGAGAGGGCAAGAGAAGAGGAGGGATGCACATGGTGATTAGGGGAGATGAGCGGGGAGCGGGAGAGGAGGGGGGCACTTGACAAGTGGGGTGGATGAGTGGGGAGGGGAAGAGAAGAGCAGAGGAGGGATGCAGATGGTGAGTGCAGGAGGACGAGCGGGGAGGTGAAGAGGAGAAGAGGGGCACACGTGGCGAGTACCAGGGAGGGGGCTGAGCGGTGAGGGGAGAAGAAGAGTAACTGGCGGTAGCAGTTTAATGTGGGGTGAATACAGCCAGTATGGGTTCTTACCTCTACACTGTACCAGCTTGCTTTCACCCCTGCATCTGCCTATCCTGTTGCTCTATCATTTGATCACTGGATGCTGCTCATTGTTTACTGTTGTCCCAGGCTATGGTCCATAGGTCAATACATGGCTGGGACCAGGGCTGCAATTGGGGTGAAAGAGAGAGGAAACAGTACTGAAGTCCCATGCAAACTCTTGGTGCAGTGTTTGATAGCCGCCTGGGATGTGAGTCATAAATCCAATGAAGAATGAACGATAGAGCTCCCAAGTGAGTGAAATGGATGTGTTGTTGGAAGTCAGGGTCCCTGAGACTAATACGCACAAGAGAATTTTACTTTACCAAGTTGACAGAAACAGTTTGGGCTTAATTTTATTACTTGTCCCCTCAGACTCCTCTTTTCTTCTCCCCTACTTTATGTTACGTCATTCCTTGTCGTTATTAAGATTGTAAGCTCTACTTATGTTTTGTGCAACATCTGGGGTGTTACCAGAGTATAATATTATTATAATCAATTACTATTATTATGTCCAGATTGAGAAATGGCCACCAGGAGTCCTATACTTTAACCTTAGGATTACCCTTTCTCCAATAAATTATGTACAAGAGAGAATATTTACCCCCAAAAGAAATTTATATGAAGATTGCACAGGTAAGCACTCAAAAGTCAGGAAATGACCAGGTTAAAGTCACCCAGGCCTACCATTGTGATATAGTGTGTAATTACATTGTTACTGTATTGTTCAACTAATACAACAGCATGTCATCGAATATTTTCTTCTTATAGCCTTAAATGTATGTGTTGTATCCTCTCTGACTGTCTAGTGCTCTGTGTGGGAGAGCGTTTGAGAGGCCCAGTGGATCAGCACAGGCCAGGGACTCAGAGCACCTGTGCTCTATTCTAGCTCTGTTGGCAGATCACATCATCTCTTCCACCCTGTTTTGATTCCAAGCTCTTCAGACCAGGCACTGTCTCTCGCTATCCATGTGTGCAGTGCCTAGCACAACAAGGTCCTGCTCTCAGACAAGGTCTGTAGACAAGGCTGTGAAAGAAATCGGTAACAATAACAGTGAGAGAAATGTATATATATAGTACATAATCAATGAAGGAAAAGGGCACTTTTAGAGACTTAATTAAGAGGCTGTTCCGAAGCCTACAATCTTTTCACTGACTTTAATGGGCTTCGGCTCAGGCTCTCCATGGCCCCTGAGCATACAGTAAAATAAAGGCTATTATGGAACCCTTCCTCATTCAAAACCCATGTGCAGTTCTAAAATACTGACCGCTTGCACTCTGCATGGACCAAGTGTTATTTTCAAAGGCACATGCCTCAGCCAAATCAGCCCCCCAATTTACTTCAGCACAATCAAAGGCACTATTCTATGCAACCTATTTCTATCTAGCTGGGTAGGCACATGGCCCTCCTCAGCATAAAATCTAAGTGCCCATTTCCCTTTCAATTCTCCACCCCCAGCCATGTCAGCCCAAGCGCAGTTCACAAAGCCATTCATTATTTCTAATAACAATGCTCCTTCAGGCCCAATATCTAAAACAGTTGAAACCTTGTTTGCACAAGCTTTCAGATATAAAAATAAAAACATTCAAAATCTGCCCTTGGGTAAGAGGCTAAGTCTACCAAGTATCAGCCTGGGAGTTCATAAGTTTGGAAAGGTATGAGTCATCGGTAGCAGAGTTGGAGAGTGGGAATGCTCACGCAGTCTCTGCTATAGCTGTTGCACCTAGCCTAGATTTGGAGCTTGTCTACATGCATATTTAGATTGGGGCAAGATGGCTACCCCCACAATAGCCTGCTGTACGCTAACTCTGCCTGTAGACCCAGCTCATGCACACTAACAGTTCCTTAGTGTGCTTTGATCTAGACTCATAGGCTTTAAGCTCAGAAGGGACCATTATGATCATCTAATCTGACCTCCTGCACAATGCAGGCCACAGAATCACACCTGCCCACTCCTGCAATAAACCTCTCACCCATGTCTGAGCAACTGAAGTCCTCAAATCATGGTTTAAAGACTTCAAGGTACAGAGAATCCTCCAGCAAGTGACCCATGCCCCACGCTGCAGAGGAAGGTGAAAAATCCCCAGGGCCCCTGCCAATCTGCCCTGTAGGAAAATTCCTTCCCGACCCCAAATATGGCGATCAGCTGAACCCTGAGCATGTGGGCAAGACTCACCAGCCAGGCACCCAGGAAAGAATTCTCTGTAGTAACTCAGATCCCATCCCATCCAACATCCCATCACAGGTCACTGGGCCTATCTACCATGAATAGTCAAAGATCAATTAATTATCTAAATTAGGCTATCCCATCATACAATCTCCTCCATAAACTTACCAAGCTTAATCTTGAAGCCAGATAGGTCTTTTGCCCCCACTGCTTCCCTTGGAAGGCTGTTCCAGAACTTCACTCCTCTAATGGTTAGAAACCTTCATCTAATTTCCAGTCTAAACTTCCTGATCTAGTCCCATTTCAAAGTTGTAGGTATCTCTATAGAATCCCTGCCCCCTAGTTGGCCTCCTGCAAAAAAATTAGTCAATAAATAGACTCTCTTCCATTTACAAATCTCTTGCCATTCAAATACAGCTTCTGCTGTTGGGCACCATCAAAAGTCAGTGAGAGCAGGATAGCACACAGTGCCAGCATCCAGTGGAAACTGGACAGGAGAAGAAAGAGAAAGAAACACAACGTATCTCAGGGACAAGGTGTATTTCAGTACCTTCCCCCACCCCCAATGAATCAATTCTGGTGAAAGACTGCAAGGCCTAGGCCTAAAAAGAGACAGTGTGTTCTGAGTGTGTGTACAGGCTGCTTCAGATGCACACCAGGCTGCAAATATGCATCATAGACTTTAAGGTCTGAAGGGACCATCATGATCATCTAGTCTCACCTCCTATGCATTGCAAGCCACAGTACCTAAACCTCAACCACAAAGAGGTGGACATTGTTTCTAGAGCCTTTCTTGCTGAGACGACTAATGAGGTGTGCGGTTATAGTGCCGAGGGTAGGGATAGGTTTATGGTATGCTTGCCTACCCCATTGGAATGAGAGTCCATCAACTCATTCCTAAAGCTGGTCAGAAAATGATGCCCTCCCCACTAAAAATGTCAATTTATTGTAGAAAATACAAAAACTGAAAAATTTCTGCCAAAAAGAGATAAAATTGTCAATTTATAACCCCCAAAATGGGGGGTTTTTCAGGCTTTTGGTTTTTCCAGTGAGAAATCAAAGACAGTCAAGGAAAACCGGCACTTTCCACAAAATGTCTGTGTAGGTGTGTGCTCTCAACTGCAGTGCGTGAATTCTCTGCTTGGCATGACTACAGCACAGTTCTGATGCTGGCAGGGTTTGATCTCTCTTTATTTTGCCAGTCACAGGGCAATACAGGTGCATATGTAACCTACTGGTTAATGTGTGTTACAGGTGTCCCACTGTGTCTGATTTGCAGAGGATATGACTTTGTTATAGCCATAGTAGAAAGCCTGGCTCTTTAGTTCAAGCTGTAACAGCTCATTATTTTAGCTCTGGAGGTCTGTGGTGTGTTGGCCAAGTTGGCAGCTGTCACACATGCACTGACAAAGGTGAAGGCATCTTGTGACAGTCTGTTACCTTTATTACTCTATCCCTGGCATCACATGCTCCCCCCCCGGCCGCTTCAATGCCACACATTGTTTGTACCGTGCTGCTTCACTACATACATGCACTCCAACCACCCACGGAGGCTGGGGCCCTCTCAGGGACAGTTGTGCACCCACCCTCTCAGAACTGCTTTATGAGCGGCTCCTTGAAGTCAATGGATCCAAGGAGTTCAAAGGAGAGTTTCCACTGACTTTGGAGGAGTTTGGATCGGGCCCTAAGATATTTGTAGGGAGAGATCAAAGGAAGACAGGGATGGAGGAAGTGAGGAAGGAAAGGCAAGAAGGGGGTAGAAATACAAAAAAGGGGGGGGGGGGATGGGGAGAGAGAGAAGAGAAGGCTCCAGACAGAGAATTAGGAAGAGAGAGAGAGAAAAGAAAGATAATATGGAAAGGTGGGAATTCAGATTCTGTAGGGCTGGCTGTGCTTGATGTCCTGGTCATGGGTGAATGGGAGACCGGAATGCTGTTTTCTCAGTCTACATATCTGAGCCTGACCAGGTGTGAGACCATTTATCAAGCTCTTGATGCACCGTGTACCCATCTGTGAGGAGTCTCAGTTCTGGACATTCTGCAGTCTTTGACCTTGGACAGCTCTAGGTGTCATCCAGCCATATGATAAATGATCATTTCTCCTGAAGAATGCATTTTCTTCCACTCCCTCTGCGCACACACACACACACACACACACACACACACACACACACACACACACACACACACACACACACACACACACACACACGTCCCATATCACATACTGCACCTCCCACAACCCACCAAAATTCTGTGTTCATCATAAATACACAAGACACATTGAATAATGCACAGATACAACATTCAATAAAACACACAGCAATACTTACACAGCAGAGACAGATTGTAGCAGGGTGGCTACCCCGCTCCTAAAATAAAAAGGCTAAAACAGCCCTGAAGAGGGCTGTTGCTGGGAGAAAGCAGCAAACTTGGACTGAGTGGGAAAGCAGCTGAGTGTGTGGCTGTCCACAGCTGTAACCAGCTCAATCAGAGCCCAGCAGGCCCTGATAAAAGGGCTGAGAGTTAGGAGCTGAGGCAGTCTCTCTCCCGGCTAGGAGGGAGCAGGGCCTAGCTGCCTGTGGGACAGGATACCTGAGGTGGAACAATGTTGGGGGACTAGGCAAGGGAGTCCCAGCCTCGCAACTCCCCAGGCTGCAGGCCTGAAGTGAGGCCTAAGGAGGGTACTGGGGTTAGGCAGAGGCAGCTGATCCAAACCCCCCTTGCCTATGATGATTGGCTCTTACACTGCAGACTGCCCCAGGCAGTGGGGACTCATTGTTGACTGGCAACCCTAGACTGAGGCAATGTGGGGATTAGAGGGTTGGGGGTTCCCCAGGGAGGGGAGACCCAGAGGTGGAATGTGGGGGTATTGCCAGGGGGCAGCACCCCAGATAGAGGGGCACCGGGGTCTGGGAGGGACATGGGGACCAGCGACAGTGAGACAATGGCCTGCAGAGGGCGCTCCTGGTTGGATGCGCTAATTCCCAGGACAACTGGCAGGAGGCGCTGCCGGGTGAGTGGTCACGTTGCTACACAGATGTATCAAGAACAGTACACTAAATCTCACACAAACTACACGCCTCAGCAATGCACAGTTCTCCCTTTCTGCCCACTCCACCATACTCTCCTGGTTTTAAACAGCCGAACCACTCATTTTCCGATGTAAAGCCTACAGAATTTGCCTGATCAACTTGTGTCTTCAGTGCTAGTCTAATAAAAGTTGTGACCCCTTTGCACAATAAAAATAAGACTGATTTTAAAATAGTACGGTAATGGAAAAGTTAAAGTTCCTGAATCAACTTTTAAGTTAGCTATATAGGGCACAATTTTACGGCCAATACAACATAAAGTAGGGAGAGAAAATGCTCTATATGTGCAGCACAGCCAAGTTAACCTTGTTATGGGTAAAAGGCACTATAGCTAATGCATAGATAGAATAGATGGCCTAAGTGCTTAAACAACTAATAGCATAAGGCACATTTATAAAAGAATGGACACACGCACATGCACAGTGCATCTAAATGTGTACACTCAGACTTAATTAAAATGTTTATTATGCATTAAAAGTAGCCAGCTTTCAATCCTTCTGAGCTTTATTAATATCCAGCCTTTTTATTTTTTTCCCCCAAAATGGTTGTGGAGGTACTTTTCAATAACTAGCATTTTCATGCCAGCTTTCATGGTTCATCTGGCTTTTGAGTCCTTGGGTGGATGGAGGAACTTTTCTAATCTTTTAGAAAAGGAATAGTGCCCGGGTTTTTTCACTTTCTCAGATCTCAAGTGTCTGAAAGGATTTTGCTTAGTCTTTTTTTTTTGGGGGGGGGGGGGGCGGGGGGGGGAATCACTTTTGGCCTGAGACTGACCATGGAGAATTTCAGCCAACAGATTCTGATTGTCTTCAGCATGAAGCAGGGTCTCTCCCACTGTGGGAAACCCCATTAGTTTAAATTCAATTATTTGAGTAGTAAAATGCTATTCAGCAGGAGTAAGTGTGCAAGAATCTGACCCCAAATCTTCCTGAAAGTCTGGAGCATGTCAAAATGGGATTATCATTGCACACAAGAAATTATCTTGCACCTGTACCAGATGCTGCTAAGCAAGAGCTGCGATGTAGCTATTTTGCATGTTAATACAGAAAGTAGCAATACATCTCCTCAGTCACACTAGCTTCACAAAGGAAGTACAGATGCGGTGACCTCAGAATTCCAATTTCATTGTGTCCTCCATCAGGGGCATCTTCCAGATGGGACAGAGTCCAATTCAGGATCTCTTCTATTTCATATGCCACGTTCTGGGTAATACCATGAGAGGACTCTGTGCTTGTAAAATTAATCAGTCTCTTTATTAAGAGAATTATTTAAAGAGGTGCTGCAACTGGAGCCAGCATTCCTGCCATGTGCACACAGACAGGCTTCCAGGTGTCTCCTCCAAATTCTTCCCTCCTGCAATCTGTGCTCCTTCCTCCAAGTTCCATGCAGATTGCTACAGATCATTCCAGAGTGGTACAGAAATCCATTTCCAATATTATTATTTCAACATTTTTATTACAGTAGAGCTCAAAGGCTCCAGTCAGAATTGGAGTTTCATTGTGCTAAATGCTGTACATACCCATAGTGTAACATGGTCGCTGCCATGATTGAGGTTCTTTTTCTCCCAGGCATTGAACCTAGAGCCTATTCCAGCTGAGTTCAGAAATCCAGTTCAGGTTCTTTTTCTTAGCCTACATCAATAAACTGAGAGTGCATGGGACAGTCCAAAGGAAATCTCAGAGTGAAGTTAATGTCCACATGGCATATCTTTAGGGCATACCTTTAAGTGATATGAATTTACTCAGCATTTAAGAGAGGGAGACAATGAATGGGAAAAGTGCTCCTCTATTTATTTTCTTGATATTAACCCACTATTTTCTTTTTAAAAAAAGCTGTAATAGGATTTTTTTTTAAATGGTGCTATCTCTATATTAGTAAGAATCCCTCCCTCCCCCACAAAGCCTCAGCATAACATACTGGGAGGGTGGCACAAGACCAGCGTGGTTTTCTTAACACACATATCTAGTTGCATATAAAATAAAGGATTTTTAAAGAGTTGTTAACACCTCACAGAAGTCTTCAAGAAATGTTCTATTTAGAGATGGTGTGGCTGCTACAGCATGTTATAGCTGATGTTAGTTCTCTTCCCCGGCTTCTATTACCGGGGCGTTGGCACTGAAACAAAATCTTCTGTTTGGAATTATTGCTTTAGATCCCCACCTGAGGACCAAGTCATTGTGTATATGAGATGCAAGGATCATTTAAGAATTCTCGCCACTGTATGCAAAGCTTGGGGTGTTAGCCCTGGTCTCATGACCAAATCCAAATATTGAGTAACTGCATTGTGCCTCCCTCCACCCTGTAATTTTAGCTGTGAAAGGGATTCACTTCCTTACTAAACTAATGTGCACTTTGCCGCTCTTTCCTCAGCTGGGAAAAGATACCGTCTTTTGTGAAAGGCTTTGAGACTGACAGGTGGGGGATGAGCAGCTGGAGCCAATAAAGTCTTTGGGAAAAAGTTGCTGGTGCCATGGCAATACTCTTCAGTAACAAAACAAAGAAGAGGAAGGGAGGTGTGGGACACCTCCTGAAAAACATATATGTTTGCAAGCAGAAATTTCTTAGCAGAATGGGCCCAGCTGGTCCTTGGTGATATTGTGCTACAGTGGAGTTCCAACAAGGATGAATGTGGCCCTGTAGCAAAGCAAAGAGTCACTGGTGCGGCACCTCCTGCTGTTCATCTGGGAATTAGCCTGCTTCCAGCTCAGAGTGCCCACTGCTGGTCAGTATCTCACCTACCACTGGCCCCCTCCCAGACCCTGGTGCCCTTTGCCCTGGTGTTCTGCCCTAGCAATACTCTCACACTCTGGGTATCCCCTCCCAGGAAAACCCCCAACTCTCTGTCCCCACCTTGCCTCAGTGGCTACTGCAGTCAGCATCTAGCCCCCGTTCACTGGGACAGACTGCAGTCTGTAAGGCACTCATCACTGACAAGGTGGGTTTGGACCAGCTGCCTCTGCCTAACCCCGGGCTGCACCTCTGCAGCCCCAGTGCCTTCTTTAGGCCCAACTCAAGGCCTTCAGCCTGGGGAGTTGCCAGGCTGGAGCTCCCCAGCTCCTCTTCCCTTTTCCCAGCACTGCTCTGTCTCAACCTGTACCCTGAGCTCCCCAGCCCCCAGGTCCTTCTCTCTTGAAAACTAGAGTGAGACTCCTCCAGCTCCTAGTCCACAGCCCCTTTTACCCCTGCCTACTGGAGTGGGACAGCCACCCCACTACAGACCCAGTGCTTCAAACATTTCATAGGGGCATCAGCATGTCTGTATCTACAGTCAACATTCCTGAGTCTCCCACTGGCCTCCACCATAGTGACTCTGGCAGGGCTGGCCCTTTGTGCTGGAGTTCATAATGCAGAACTTTACGGCCCTGCTGCTCTCTTTGTTGTATCAATGGGGAAATTATTCCCCCGTCACTCAGTAACTTCCCCCACACCACTGGGGTAAGAGCCCGGAGCAGCAGTGAGCCCTGCACTGTCCATGCACCTGTGATCTGAGACGTACGTTGGATGATTTGACCATATTTCCATAATATGTATAAAATGGTCTGGCTGGCAACACTAGGTGGCAGAGGTGAGATCTTTTCTGCTCTGAGCGCTGTCCTATAAGGCATTGCTTGTTTAAGTACAGTCGCATTTAGTTGGAGCTGCCGGAGAGAGAGACAGAGAGATTCTCTGTGTTTACAGCCAGCGCAGGCTACGACAAGCATCTAACCTGCCCCCCCCCCCCTTTCTCCATCACTTGAAGGAGAGAGTGTGAGGTTATTTGGGAATCTGGCCTTCGTGGGTCAGCCTCCTCTGCACTGGATTGTCTGAGCTGGTAGAACACAGCCCGGGGAGACAGAAAGGAAACAAGAATCCCATCTTATTTTTTTAAAAAGAGAGTGAGAGAGCCGGAGAGCGAGGAAGAGAGAGAGAGAGAGACAGACAGACAGAAGCATGAGGACCTACTGGCTGCACAGCATCTGGGTGCTGGGATTCTTCCTGTCCCTCTTCTCCTTGCAAGGTAGGTGATGAGTTCATTTCTTAATGCCTCCCCCAGCCCCCTTGTTTGATTTGGGGCTGATGAACTGAGGGTGAGTTGGAACATGGAGATGTACCTATTTAAATTCACCCTCTACCTCCTTCAGGAAATAAGAGCCAAGGAGAGATTATTGCTGATGACTCCTCTGGTTAGAGGACACCTCCTGTGCCTGACTTGCTGTTGGGTTTGTGTTCTTTGCAGGGGTGGGGGGAATCAGCAAATGAAGGGGCTGGATGGAGCTCGATATCTCTCTTCTACTTCCATACGCAGCCTGTGTTGCTTGGCACTTTCAGTTACTAGTGCCAATGCGCCTTTCTGTGGAAATCTCTGTTAAGTTTTTAGAAGGTGCCTTTGTGGCTCTTTGGTGTGTCTACACAAACACTGCCTACTCCCAGTGGAAAAAGGAGGGAAGGCAGAGATGGGATAAGGAAATGCTCTGGGCATTGGCTCTTGCCAAGTGAGGAATTGTCAGCTGGGTTTCATGCTTATAGAGCTAAGTGTAAGTAGGATATAGTTTGAAAGGATGAGAGACGTTTTTGGTTGGTTTACAGGGGGTTTCTGTAAACAAGGAGTAAGGGTGAATGCATACTGTACAGTGTGTACCAACTAATACACTCTCCTCCACACACACACAGACTTGCATTTCATACACACAACACACTCACTCAGACATGCTAATAATCACACATACACACATTCCCGTAAATAACATACAGTGAGCGTAAACTCACTCCAGTTCCCTGTGCCCCACACACTTCTATCTCCCTGTCATGTGCAATTCCTACAGTGTCGCACACCTGCATATACTCACTTCCATAGCCCTCTGTCTCATTTGCGCACACACACTCATGATCCATCTCACCAGCCCGGTTGGTTTGCACACACACTTTATCTACCATGCAGCACCCCTTTTGCACACACACACATACATGCTCTTTATTATCTGTATGTCAGGTCTATTCTCTATCATATGCTGCCTCGCATGCACTTGATCTCTCTCTCTCACTCTCTCACACACACACACACACTCTCTCACACCTACACACACACATCTCTTGCTCTGGGTCTCTCTCTCACACACCTTCTCTGTCACATTTTCTGACACCCTGTCCTGCTTATGTACACAATTTCCCTCTTTTCTCCCTAACTCACACTTGTGCACACACTGTCCCCCTGCCTCACACACTGTATCAAGCACCCACGGAAACCCCCACACCCATTCGCTCCCTTCTGCACACTTTCTGTCAGACATAATAACACAATCGTTCACAGGCTCACCCTTTCCCCACCACTGTTGCATGCTCTCGCTCCCACATGCTTCCCCTCTCTCTGCTGCACACGTTATCCGACTGTTCTCTCTCGCACGCTCTCTTGCTCACTGTCACACATACATGCTCTCACAGATTTTCTCTCAGGTTCACACTTTCTCAGCTCTGGATTGGGAAACAGGCACTTTCTTCTCCCCATGTGCCCATTTCTGAGGGAGGAGGGAGAATTTTCCAACACACACACGCATACATTCTCTCCCCCCCACCCCCAATAACTGCGTAGCCACTGTGAGCAGTGTGAGTGTCCCTCTGCTCTGGGAGAACTGGCACAGACCCATCAAGGAAAACGGACACTGCCAGTTCACACGGACTCCAAACACCTCCTCCTATCCCTGATGCGTATTGTCCAACTAAAGCCACTGGTGCTTGAGCCGTACGGTGCTTCCAGTACACAAGCTGTTGTGAACCGTGACATGGAGATCCTGAACCTGGCATAGTTTGGAGCTGCTCTCACCTTTCACGCTGACTCCAGCCCTGTGGTCCCACCACAATTCATGCTAAGCTTGGGAGCTGCGATCCTTTAACCCGTTCCCATGCACCAGTTACATAAGAATTGCACAAACCCCCCAGACGCTGGGTTTCCGTGATGCAGCCAGAGATAATTAACCCTTTGAACACTGAGCTACCATGTCTCCTCTAGAGAGGGGGAGAGAACAATGCTCTGGGACCACAGCTACTATTCCTCCCTCCTCCCAACTTTTGAATAAACTGGAACCCAGATTGGAGCCACTCCTGGTTCCAGTTTTGCGGACCTGAAAGGCAGCCATGGAGTTTACATCTCTAGTCCTCAGGGAGTGAGAGCCTGCAGAAGGCAGGGTGTGGGGACTGCCCAGGAGAGGCAGGGCGCTGTGGTGAGCAAAGCAAAAGGTGTTGAAGGGGTTAAAAGGAAAACCGGTGCCCTCCACAGTAGTCAATGGTAATGAGCGGAGAATGTGTCAGTAACACTGGCAAGATGTTTTCGGACCCCCCCCCCTAAAACCGGCTACCCTCAGTGGTCTGTGGGGGGCAGGGGGTATACAGAGATGACGTTTCCCTTGTTCCAGTCTCCCCCCCTGAGCTGAGAGCAAAAGGGAACTGGGCTGATGATGTGGGCACAGCCAAGCTGTGATTGAACGGAGGCAATGGAGGGAGAGGATCGCAGCTGAGGCTGGCAGGAGAGCTAAGGACTGCACAGTGCCTAGTGACTCACACTGGCTGTCTCCTCTGGTGCCTTTGCCAGGGTACATGAAACAGGTTGAATGTCCCCTCTCCTTGGCTGGGCTCAGGGGCATGGAGATGGAGAGGGGGCTTTGCTCTTTTCCCCCTTGTCAGGGCTCGAGGCTTACAGCCTTGCACTGAGTTTCACTCTCCTCACTCCCGGGCTTAGGTGGGTGGTTCAGGTTTCCTGTGTTTCTCTGCTTCTGCTTGGTGGCAGGATAGGACTCCCATTCTCCCTGAACCTCACCTCAGGCTGGGCAGCACCAATGTTCCCACATTTCCCTGGTGCCGACCCAGACCCCCAAAGTGGGGTCATACAAACCTTGCCATGTGTTGCCGTGGCCCCGCTGCCCTGTTTGAGCTGGAGGCACAGAACTCCCATGCTCCCCAGCACCCCACTCCGGTTCGAATCCATCAGACTGCCTCTTGGATCACACCGTGCCCTCACATCTGCACAGCCTTCAGTGTATTGATTTATTTGCCAGCATTTTATCCAGACAGCCTTCCTCAGTAGATATCTTATTAGCCAGTGTAGCATGGTGTGTGTGTGGCACGGGGGGTAGGGTGTCGAAGGGGAATTTGGCAGCATGGCATAGGGGGTTTAGTCTGTGGTGCCTGTGTCCTGGTGAACATGATGGGTTTGTGCAGTATCAGTGCGACACTGAGGCAAGGGAAAAGTCTTTTCCCACTTCCCTGGATATACTTTTCTTTCCAGTTATTTTCAGAGTGCCTCATGCAATCAGGCTACACTTCCCACCCAGGGCTGTATTGAGGAGATAAGGACTCGCTCAGCTGGCTTACATTCCCTGAAGTGATGAAGCTGTGCAAGGCCCCTGGTGAAGCTGAATTTTACTTGCAGACTCCAAATGCAGGCAGAAGGCAGAAAAAGCTGGTTATTTGAGTACTTAAAACAAGGATTTTTCAGTCAAACCCCGTGAGTTTGCTCTAGCCTTGACCCAGTACCCACAGACCAACTGTAATTCAATATAGACAATATCCCCTCCTACTCAGGTAATGACCCAGTCCCTCCACCAGTTATATGCCTCCATTCTCAGTCATGTGATCTGAAGGCTTTACTATGGCAAATGCTCCAACTCTCAGGCTCTAGTGCCCCTCTCCTTGTCCTGAGACAAGTGTCATCAGAGGGGCTTGGGACTGGCCAGGGGGTCTCTGTCACTAGCATGGGTTTACAAGGGCAAGGGACCTCCTCATTCCCTGCCCCTTCCACGGGCTGTGGTGATCAGTCCCCATGCTTAGGGTCATGCAGCGACCTTGGGGGCATTCCTGTATCTTGAGTGTTCAGGCAAGAGAGCAAACAACTTAAAGGAGCCACCAACTACATTTCCTTTCACCCCACAAACAACAGAGGCTTCTTGAGACACTTCCTTCCAACACCTCCTACTTCTCCCCTGCCTCTTACCGTCACTGATCAATGGGAGAGGCAGCCCTTTGGAACTTGAGCCGTCTTGTCCTGTCAGCAGCGCCTCCTGCAGCCCCCTTTGGACTACTGCAATCAAGGCACCAGTGGGATGGGATTAACCCTCATTGGGAAGGTGAGACTCCACATAGCGGGGACTGGGTGAGGGGTAGGCTCATTCTGATGTGAACTTCAAGGTCCAGGGCTAGATATAACCACTGGGATGGAAGCCTGGCCCTTTCTATGGTATGCAGTTCTCTAAGCAATCAAGCTGTGCTGGGGCGGTGGTGAGTGGGTGGGTGAACGAGAAGGGTGCTCACTTGGCAGGAAGAGGGTACTTCTGGGATCAGTCCATCCCTCCTGCTTAATGCTGTAAAATGAGAACAAAGGGTGCTATAGTGGGATTAAGAGCCAGTGAAAGGGAAGTCTTCTCCACTGGGCCTCTAGACAACCTGCAGAACTCCCTGCTGGAGGAGAGTCATTGGGGTTACTGAGACTAGGTTTTGGAATGGGTCGGATGATCTTATGACCACGAGTACAACTAGCTGAAGAGCACTGAAAACTTGTGCTTCAGGGAAGCATAAGGTGATTGCCATGGGGATGTGTGTGGAATTTACCTAGCCACCCACAGACAGCATTGCACAACTGGTCAGGTATCTTAGTAGTGGGGCCCCATTTTCTGGAAGATGCTGCCCGTGGCAGGAGATTGAGTTCTGTGACCCAGTGGCAAATTCCCCCTCTTTAAGAGGTTCCCTTTTCCTTAAAGAAAAATGTGCTGTGATTTCATGTGCTGTTCAGACTCAGTCGGGGAATCGTTTTGACAGATGAAGCGCATTCCTTGTTATCGTTTTGTCCAGGAGAAAAAAAATATCCGTCACAGCACAGACCATCTTGTCCAGCTCTGATAATGAGAAGAGAAAATGGTGAGGGCAGAATGGATAGCACTTGTGGTGTGCAGTCTAGACAGTTCCCCTCCGCCCCCCCACTGTGGGGCTCTGATGGGAGAGATACAGAGACTGTCCCTCCTGGTGTAGGACAGGGGGACACTGTGGAAGGACAAGTACAGAGACAGCCTTCCCATTGATTAGGGGTCTGGAACAGCTTCTATATGAGGAAAGACTAAAAAGGACTGTGACTATTCAGCTTAAAAAAAGAGTTGACTTAGCGGGGATAGGACAGAAGTCTAATGGTGTGAGGAAAGTAAATAGTAAAGTGTTATTTACCCCTTCACATAACACAAGAATCAGGGGTCACCCAATGAAACTAATAGGCAGCAGGTTTAAAATAAACAAAAGGAAGTACTTCTTCCCACAATGCACAGTCAACCTGTGGAACTCATTGCCAGGGGAAGTTGTGAAGGGCAAAAGTATAACTTAGTTCAAAAAAGAACTAGACATGTTCATGGAGCATTGGTCCATCAATGACTATTTGCCAAGATGGTCAGGGGTACAACCACATAATCAGTGTGTCCCTAAGATAGAAGATGGGACTGGACAAGAGGGGATAGATCATTCAATACTTGTCTGTTCTGTTCATTCTCTCTCAAGCATCTGATACAAGACATTGCTGGAATACAGGATACTGGGCTCGATGGACCATTGGTCTGACCCGGCATGGCTGTTTTTATGTGAAGAGTGGAGCAGAGGGAATTCTGGGTGGGGGGAAGAGGCACAGATACATACCCTCCCCCAGTGTGGGGCAGGGGGAACTCTGGGAATTAGTGATGCAAATACAAAAGGGTGAAGAAAGAGCGGTAATGCCATGATTTTGTTCTATGCCATTTGTCTTAATGCAGCTCAGACAGAGGACGGTGAGTTATTAGGGTTATGGCCCAAGGAAAGAATTGAGATTTGAAGTTGATGTTTGATATTCAGGGCTCAGTTCTGCCTTGGCTGAAGCATAGATATGGAAGCTGAGATCCTGACCCATGTAGCCTGTCCAGTGGGATTCCTGCCAGCCAGGATAAGGTTCCCCATCCCACTCATGCAGAAAGAAGTGAGGAAGTGCTGTGAAGGGTGCACATTTGCTTCCCTGAGCCACAGTAGAGTTTGCCCTGGCTAGGACTCGCTGATGCTCCCTCCCTTGATCTCCTTCCTCTGAAGGATCAGGGATGACCATGGCTGGGATGGACATTGGACAGGGTGGGGAGCAGAGCTCTGAGGTGGCACCAAGCATGCTCTCAGGGGTTTGGCTGGCTGGTGTGCTGTTCACCTGCTTGGGATCTAATTGATCACCATATGTGGGGTCAGGATAACATTTCCCACCAGGCCAGACTGATAGGGACTTTGGGGGGTTCTGCCTTCTTCTGCAGTGTGTGGATGTGGGTCACTTGCCAGGAGTAGCTGGGTATATCTCAATCATTTCCCTGCCATTGCAGGGCCCTCTGACTTGTTGCACTTCAGTCCCTCTTATTCTCTGGCTGTGGCGCATACGGTAATTCCTGTGGGCTGTAACCTTTGGTCTAAGTTTGGTTCTTGGGTTTAGTGTGCAGAGGAAGGGGAGGGGGGTGTTTGGTTGCCTGTGATATATAGAAGGTCAGACTAGGAGATCTGATGGTTCCTTCTGGCCTTAAGCTCCATGGGGTTTACAGCATAAGCAGGCACCTGATGGTCCTGAACTTACCCCCTTCTTAGGGCTGCACCCCAGTGCTTCCTGAAGCTCTATGGAAAAATCCTGCCCTACTGTCTCCATTGGAAAAAGTGTCTTCCTGCCCCATCTTTCCCACTCATTCATGAGCCCAGGGCAAGGTTTGGAGCTGGCTTGTGGTGCTGCTATTACTGGATTCTATAGCTTTGATTTCAAGGGCAGGAGTCCAGGTTTGAGGGGAAATGGGGACATTCATGTTAAGGCTGGAGGGATGGGATAGGATAAGGTGTTTGGATCTGAAGGTGAGTTTAAGGTTAAGGGTTTAGCTAAAGTCGAGGGAGACATAGATGGAGGTCTGGGCTCAGAAACTGGAGTTTGTGAGTTTGCTGTTCAATTAGAGCCACCCTAAATTAACTCCTACGTCGGAAGCCAGCCTATCCTTGAAATCAACTCCTCTCTGCAGGGCTTGGGCTCTGGCTGACCTTGGGGAAGTCTCTTTTTTCATTCCTTTCAGGGCTGGAGGGGATCTCTCTTAAATAAAAGGATCCTTAGTTTTTTTTGTCATTTCTATAAAAAAATGAAGAATTGCCGTGTGAAGGATGTGTGACAGAGAGAGAATGTGAACGATGAAGAGGGGAATGAACAAGGAGACAAATGGAAGGCACTGGCAACTGCCATAGAGTTTCCAGCAGGGAAATCAATAGCATATCAGTGCACAGCCATCCGGGTGTGAGTGTGCAATGCCTATGAGTAATCACAGGTTTCCCACTCTGCCCATTAGCACTTATATATAGTGGGTTGCAGGCGGGAACCACTTAATCCTTACAACCCATGGGAACAATAACCATTAATATCACCCCTTGTACCCTCCCGCTCATGCACCTGCATATGGCTAGGCACAATCTGGCCCTAAGTGACTTACCCAAGGCCACACCACAAGTTATTGGCAGAGCTGACTCAAAGCCTTACTGATTACTAGCCTTCTGCCCAATGCACAGAGCCTTCAGGTGTTTGTAAAAATGATCATGTGACCATACACTTGTGGGTGTATGTTGGTCAATGTGTTTGCAGGTGAGGATTCACATGAACTCACCTCTCATGTATCCACAGATGCATCTATGATTTTTGCATGTATAGATATGTTCCAATGCACATGAGTGTGCATCTGCCTTTGAGCGTGTGGGTGTGTGTACATGCATTTATGTCTTGTAAGTATATATTGGTGCATGAAGTGCTTGCATGCATTCCTGAGCATGGATCCAGGAGTGTTCATGTCTGTGCACACGTCTGGGTATGAAGTCATGGATAAGTGCATTTCAATGAGTCTTCTCTTGTGTTTTGAAGAGTGCATGCTACAGGCAGTGGATTAGAGAGATGGAGGGAGACGGTTAGTGTGTGTGTGTGTGAGTGTGTGTGTGTGTTAAAATGTGCATGATGCCTGTTTGTGAGGTCACCACTGGTAAGGATGCTTGTACAGTAAGTGTGCGTTAATAACTATGGTTGCTCAGAGTATGTGTGGAGAGTATTCCTGTATAGTTCAATGGGTGCACATTAGTGTGCAATTAAGGCCAAATTTACCCTAAAAGTGTTTTGCGCCATAGCTATACCTGTATCCTACACCTTTGAAGTATTCCACGTGTGAACATGACTCATACCAGCAAACTGCACTTTTGCCAGTATACCTATTTATATATAATTATACCCAAATCTCAACATTCACTCAAAAATATCAATAAATTTCTAGCCCATATAGATATGAAGACAGGGTTGAAAATGTGAACTTAGTGTAACCAATCCAGGGTTGTGTGCCTGAATCTGCAAACAGCTGTCAACAACAGCTCTGGATGTGGTGAACTCTTCCATTCATCTCAGATGGGTGCTAACTCCCAGATTCCCCTCTGCCAATACCACCCCAGATGATGGCTTTTTGTGAAGCTAAAGAAGATGGGGTGGGGCCAGGTCTATTACTGTCAGGCAGATATATCTGGGTGTTGAGGTAAATATTAGGGAATACACTCCTGCTACCATGCCTGCGTTGCCTGGAGAGGTGGGGAGTGATGCTCCTGAAGAGAGTAAGAAAGCCTATGCTGCTGTCTCTGCCTCTTTGAAAAGGCTGGGAGGCCCTGCTACTCTAAGTGAGGGGTGGGCCCAGAGGAATGGAGTTGTGGGGATCTCATGTGCCTAGGGCCTGAGTGTCTCCACTTCTGGAAGAGACCAAGGACTTCAGGGCTGTATGAAAATGGAACAAAAACCCTCCTGTGAACTTTCTGAAATGTCCAGAGAGGGTTTGCATTCTGATTCATTTCTGGCCTGGAGCAATAGTTAGGGACTTTAATCTGAGGAGGCTCAGACTTCTCCTTCGGGGAAATATGAGTGCAACTGGCACCTAAATACATAGAGGGAGAGAGTGTATGTGTAGAGCACCTGTGCTCTGATAGCTGGAATTAGCGTCTAGCCAGATAATGAGCTGTTGTTGTTTACTATGTTCAGTTCTGGGCACTTCAATTCCAGAGAGATGTAAACAAAATTAGAGTGAATTCAGAGAAGAGCAACAAAAACGATGAAGGGGATGAAGGGACTGCCTGACTTATGAGGAAAGCTTTAAAGAGCTAAACATGTGGCTAGCTTGGCCAAGTAGCTACAGAGGAGATGTGCTAATGATCTCTGGGTTAACGAGGAGGAAGAGGGATTGTTTCAGGTGGCCTAAGGAGTAGAACTAGAAATCATGAGGCAAAATTAAGAAAAGAGGAAATCTGGGCAGGAAAAAATATCTTGCACTGAGAGTTGAATTTGACTGTGGAATAGTTTCCCCAAGAGAAATGAGGGAAGCCCTGTCATCTGGGGCATTTAAAACTAGACTGGGCAAAGCCTTGGAGAATAATTTGTGCAGAACAATCCTGCAAAGGTCTCTCGGGAGATAGTCTAGATGCCTTAATAGATTCTTTTGCAGTCACTAATTTCTATACACTTAGTGAACCAGAACAGATTCCCCCAATCTGGAAAATAAGTGTATTGCTTGTCCTTTAAGTCATTTCTCTTGTATTATATTATTCTGCTGTGAGGAAGACATTGGAGGTGGGCTAAAAACCCCGGAATACTCTCTTACTACAGTCACTAGAGCAAGAGATTAGCTTTCATGGGTTTGGTTTCAATCCCCCTCTTTCATTTAGTGGAAGTTAAAAATGACTGTCAGGGGCTATTGGTCCTCAGTCTACTAGGTAGTTGGGTGGAGGTGATGTCTAGGTTGACCCCCAGACATCTTTGAGGTGAAACCTCATGGCCAGCACTCTGTTCTCCAGGATCTCTGACCAACTGAAGTTCTAACTAATGTCCCACCCTGACCGTGTGATTTGCATATATCCCTGCCCCTGCCCTCCTCTGTACCATCATTTTTCCAAGCAAGTAACTGGACAAAGGAATAGTTAGTCTGAGGCCAGCAGTGATGTGGCTGAATTCCCTTGTGTGAATTCACTTCTTGCGTGTCACAGGAGCAGAGATCAAAACAGATCCTCTGTAACCTGGAGGTAGTTGACCTGGTGAGTGAACCAAAAATGGAGCCTCCATATGCCGAAGCTAGAAGGAGATTTGCTAAGCTGGTCTTTGGGGGATGTTCTCAGTTGTTTTGTGCCTCCTTCACCCCTCAGGTAATTAACTGGATTGTGAGTGATCCACTGAAATTAAACAGGTGCCTTCGGTTGTTGAGCTTTGATTGAACTGGTCCAGTGACAGTAGCCTGGGAAGCCATTGTGTAGTGACTGCTGTGTTGGTTAGGATTGCCAGGCGTCCGTTTTTTGACAGAATGTCTGGTTGAAAAGTCTGGTCAGCAGCACAGAGGGGGCCTGGGGCTAATGCAGGCGCCCTGCCTACCCTAGCTTCACGCGGCTCCTGGAAGTGGCCGCCAGGTCCTTGCAGCCCCTAGACACATGGGCGGCCAAGGAGTCTCCGTGTGCTGCCCACTCCCTGAGTGCCAGCTTCGCTGCTCCCACTGGCTGGGAACCAGCAGGTGCGATGGCTGCATGTGGAGCCTCCCTGGCCGCCCATGTGTCTAGGGGCTGCAGGGACCTGAGGGCCACTTCTGGGAGCTGCAGTAAGCACCGCTGGGACCGCAAACCCTCTCCCACACCCCAACCCTCTGCCCCAGCCCAGAGCCCCCTCCTGTACCCCAAGCCCTGTACCCCAAATCTCCAACCGGAGACATCACCTCCCTCCTCCACCCCAAGCTCCTCATTCCCAGCACCACCCCACAGCCCAAACCGGAGACATCACCCCCCTCCTACACCTCAACCCCCTGGTCCAGCCTGGTGAAAGTGAGTGAGGGTGGGAAAGCATGAGCGACGGAGGGAGAGGGGATGGAGCAAATCAGGGTGGGGCCTTGGCGAAGGAGCGGGGAAGGGGACTCCCAGAAGGGGCGGGGTAGGGACAGGGCAGGGGTGTTCAGTTTTGTACCATTAGAAATTGGCAACCCTAGGGTTGGCTGACTAGTGAGAGACCTCCAGAGCTAAAAACACGAGTCTCTACAGTTTGAGCTAAAGAACCAGGCTCTGTAGCTGAGGATGTAAGAGTCTCCTCTCCTCTATGGAGCAGCAAGCGGGAGGAGGGAGCATAGAATGCACGCTGAACAGCGGGTTACAGCTCCACTCTGGGAATGCCTTTGGAGTTGCTGTGGCTTAATACAGCAATCCACTGGGATCCCATGCGTGTGCACAGGGTCTCGAGATAGCTGCAAAGCCAGCCTGCATTGCTGGAAGTGTGTGGAAAGACTTGCCTTTCACTTGGGTTGAATCAGAGGCGAAGCATCCCTCATTCTGTCTTGTTGTGGTTAAACCACAAAATCCCCTGGTTTGCACAGGGGAGGAATCAGAAATCCCCCTCGCTTTGGTCAGGCACCGAGGGCACTGTTTTTGTGGCAAAACCATAGTTTTCCAATGAGAAGACAGGGGAGACACGGAGTCAAGAATGATGGTTGTTTTGCTTTTCTCAGTGACTGGCAAAAGAAGAGGGGAAAGGACAGATGATGCCTGCTGGCAATTAGAAGCTATACAGGCAGGGGCTGTCCTTGTGACATAACTTTGCAACTATAGGTGTAGTTGGAGGAGGGCTATTGAAATGCAAGAACATATTACTTTTCATGATCTGGGAATGTAAGTTTTTTGAGGGAGGAAACACATCCACCTGTGTGTCTGTCTAGCCAAGCTGGGAAACACACTCCCAGCTGTGATATATCCCAAGACAATTCAAGGGAGGGAGACTAGCTTTGCAACAGGTACTTTAAACTAGGGCCGGTTAGTAAGCATATCACTAGCCTGAATAAGGTCTGTCTTTGCTTCTTGTGGCTTGTTATTTGTGTGTGGTAGGGGGTTGTTTTGGTTCTTTTCCATAGAGTAGGAAGGATAAATGCATTTTATTTTATTCTGGTTTTGACCTTGGCTTACCTGGAGTGGCCTTATTGTTATAAACCGACTAGTCCACGACATATGGTGTTAGCGGTGGGATTCAGCTTAAGAGCTAAACAGGAGAAAATTTAAATCGAAAACTAAGCAGCCCAGTGGGAGCATTGTGCATGACTTCTGACCACCCAAGGGAGAGAACAAAAGCTCGATGAAGCCACTGATGAGCTACTCCAAAGAATCTGTGTGCCACACAGATACAGAATGGAACCCAGGCTGCCAAAGCTAAGGCGCAAGATGTAGTATAAGTTCCATGTTGCCCAGCTGCAGCCAGGTGGTGACCCAGCTGGCCAAGTGGGGCACTACTAATATGACTAGTGGTCCAACAAGCTGAGATGAAGAGGAGACAGCAGATGGCCGGGAGAATTCCCAATATTCCAGCAGTAAACAGCTGCAGTAAAGGATGGAATAGCCGTGGGCAGAGGTGCAGCAGATGGAGTAGCAGCAGTGTAAATGAATTGCAAGGCTTTTAAACAAAGAGTCCTGCCTGGTTCCAATGTGGAAAGTCTGAGGTGCTAAAACTAACACCAGAGGATGACATAGAAGCCTATTTCTTAGGAGCAATGGATCCATGTTTAACTGCTGTTCACATGAAACCCTTGTCCACTTTGGCCTTTATGCTGGTAGTATCCCCAAGCGAGGAAATTCCACCTGGCATGCTGATGGAGTGAATTTCCCTTGAGGGCCTAAGGTAAGGCAGTGGGATTGCACAGGTAGGACTAGAGCTATACGTTAGCCTGCAGAACCTATAGAATTGGTGAGGGAGCATGAAAAGGTATGTGCCCAGTTTGATTCGCAGAACCAGGTAGCCTTTGCAGTGCGAAAGTCCCTTTTTACATGTAAGCTGAGCACCTGTGCATTGCAAACCAGTGAGAGTCACCTTACAGAACAGAAGAGCGCACTCCCCTCACTGCGTCATCTATGGCCAGAGTCGACGCTGCAGAAAATTTTGATAATTCCACATTTAAAAATGTAGCAGCAAGTCTCATTCATACATCTTCCCTGAAAATTTCATGAACTGCGCATTCCCCAGTGTCGGATGTTCAATAAACCTAAATAATGCAGCTATTTACGTCCAGAAGCTTTGCTTCACAGCCACAAGGATTAGATACTTCTTTAAAAAAACCAAAAGACAGGGCAGGAAATTTTATAAGCCCCCAGAAATGGCTTGTGGCCTACGCTTGACTCATGATCCCAGGGTAGTGAAACCTTGATATGAGGTTTACACTGAAAAACAGGATTCCACGTGCGCCTGAAAACCAAGCACCTTCCTGTTTCCTGGGCCTGAAGTCGTGCCCTTGTCAGTTATACAAGCACCGGTGTTTTTTACCCGAGTTTTATAACCCCTGTGCGGAGTGGTTGCCTGTATGAGCTGCTAGCTGGCTGAAACTGGTGGCACACTGGGTGAGGACATGTGCACATCCTCCGTCCTAAGTCTTGTCCTGTATTAATACCCTGGCTTCCCCTCCCCAGGCTTCCCTCTGACCGTCCCCTACTCCAGGCCCTTGAACCATCCTTCTCTGGCATGGAGAATCAAATCCATAGGGTGGCAAGGTGGGAGAGGGAATATGGTTGCCTGCATGAGGAGAGGGAGAAATGGAACATCCTCTTCCTTTCACACAGGCAGACCCCCTTGATGCTGCCAGGGCACCCCTTCCTCACATCCCAAGAGGTGTCCTGTGTCTTTCCCTTCAAAATTCTGATCCTGCCCTAGATATCACTGACCCCAAAGTAAGGAATAAGGGAGAACATTACCCAGTGTGCTTATTTAAACCAAGGCCTCAACCAGGGGGATCCCCCACGGTTGCTGTTGTGAAGCTTTCCTTCTACGGAGTCTTCCCATTTCACAGTCGCTCATGAGCGTCTGCTCCTTTCCCCCACCCCACACTCCTTTATCCACCCTCTTGGGTCAAATGTGCAAATGCCTCTAACATGCCTCCCCCCCCCCACACACTCTTCTGAAACAACTTCCCTGGCCAGCTGACAATGAACACTTGGAAAAATCAGGGAGCCCAAAATGCCCACTCTGCAGTCCAGAGAGAACAATGCAAAAGATTTCAGGTGCAGTTACATGACAGTTCATCAAGGAACCTGCTGGTCTTGCACTGTGGGTCGTGGCAGAGTCCTTTACAGCTGTTTCAGACGTTCCATGCAACACAGAGAGAGACACAGACACTTCCTCTTGCCATGGCTGCTACTAACCTCAGTGAATTTCCTGTCAGTTCATCTCTCATAATATTAGTACTTGGCACTTTTAATACACGTAATATTTAAGGGCTTTAATATAGGTAGATAAATATTGTTAATATCTCCCCATTTTATAGAGGGGGAAACTAAGGCTAAGTGACTTGCCCAAGGTCACACAGCAAGTCAGTAGCAGAGCTGAGATTAGACTTCAGATCCTAGAACTCTCCAGTCAGGGCTCTTGTCACAGACCCACCCTGGGAAGAGCGGTACTTCTCAAGTGATGGGCTGTGGGTCTCCAAAGCTGGTGGACAAGCAGACAGCTGTGCAGGCTGGGTGAATGATCTAGGAAAGGGACGTTTCCTAATGTGCACAGGGAGACACCTGGAGAAGCCGCTTGGGGAGGAAGAGGAGTGCATTTGACAAGCCTTAGAGTCCTAGTGCCATTAATAAGAGTCCTGCAAAGGGACAGGCAGTGCAAGTCATTAAAAGAAAATAGCTGATAGCTTCTCTCAGGACCCTCTCAGCTACAGTTTCCTTGTCTCTGTTTTCAGCGCCCAAGTGGCCCAGAATAGTAGTTTTGAAAGTAGCACTGTTTAATATTTTCTTTGATGAGGGATCCAATGGGAGCCCTGGGCTCATGTTGCTCGACGTTGTTAGTTTCAGACCCTGCGGCAACAAGCTGTTGCCTTCAAAGTCTAGGAAGGGCCACGTTCCATGTGAAGTGCACAGCAGAAATCCCACTTTGTCAATTCGAATGGCACTCACCTCGCAGAAATGTCTGCTTCTTTGAATCAGCAGTGTGGTGTGTGAAGGAGAGTGTGCGTAGGCTGCAGCATGCTATTGCCTCTGGAGATAAATGTCTAACCCTGATGAGATTACCCTTACCCTCACCCCTAGAGAAACCTAATGCAGGGAGCATTTATCATTATTCTCTAGCATTAATATGCTGGGCCCTCTGCCTCTCCTTCCATAAGGTTTCCAGAAATCTTCAATCAATTAAGATTTTAAAATTACCTGCTGCGGGAGGCCAAGATCTTAGCAGAAGGTGGCTCAAAACATCTCTTGTTGGCTTTGATGAGAAGGAGGTGCATGTGCATCCCCTTGTCTTCTGCATTATTGTCCTTTAGAGACAGACTCCAAACACATGCTCCTTGGCCTAGGTTCCTGTTCTAATCAAACATGAGTCCCTGAGGTCATAGAATCTGTGACTGAAGCGTGACTTTTGTTAGGCCTGCCAGAGATTCTCTCTCTCACCTTCTCTTCACCCAGCAAATAGTACCCTGAAGGCTCAATTACCATAAAGACTAACACCTGGATGTGATGTTCAAAGGGGCTTCAAGTTGTCACGGTTAGGTACCCCTCATGTAGCTAGCTAGGTTCTTATATTGGTGCCTGTCATCCATAGTATCTGAGCATAGCAGATCCAGATGCAGTACAACACAGTCTCTGCATGCAATGTTGAGCAAGAGTGCCGTGTTCTCCTAGTCTGAGCCAGGGATTTGAGTCATGAGCCTAATCTTGACACCTCTCTGTGCCTCAGTTTCCACATCTGTAAAATGGAGCTCATGCAGTTCACCTCACTGGGTGATTGAGAGGGCTAACTAAAGCTAAGGTTGGTAAAACGATAAAGTGCTATGTAAGTATTTTCTTTTTTTTTTTTTGGATGCCTAAAAAGAGCCCAGATACCAGTAGATCTGGGACTGCTGACTGTGATGTTCAATAGAAGCCTCACTAAAACTGAGTCTAAGAAACTGCTGAGTTTTACTGTCTTAAGTACTGGACCGCAGCATGCTGGTTTTACCCTTCCCCTTAATATAAACACTGTAGAGCACCATGCCAGTGGAAAGGCAATATGCCTCTACTGGATCAGATGCAAAAAACCTGGGGCACTTGTTGCCACAGACAGTCACTGTGAGGAATAGTTTAGCAAGAGGGGAACAGTTCATATAGCATTATATAAAGACTAGCATCCATAGCTACGCTGACAACTATGAAATTCACAAGGGCCCATTTTCATCCTTCAGGGTAGATGGTCAGGAGGAAATGTCTCCTTTCAGTATATTATGTCCCAAGAAGGTGCATTGTGCTGGATTTAGTCTCTTTGCAGAGCAACTTTCACTGGTCATTGTCAGAGAGAGGAGACGGGACTGGGATCACTAATCTGTTCTGTTCTGCCACAGCCTGCTAGTAGTGGCTGTTTCTCTGGTTGGCAATTTGCAGTGATCCTGAGCTCCTTTTCAGCTAGGAGAGAGCTCAGTGACAGCACCACTACTACATGATTCAATTCTGGGGTTATCAATGAGAAGAGCCCGTTGCAACAGTTGGGTCTCTCCTAAGAAACGTTGGCCCTATACTGACCTCCTCTGCTCAATAGTGTCTCTTTGACTCTGCCCACAGTGGGGGGCTGAATTTTCTCCTCTGTCCCGAGCAGCAGTTATGGCAGCAGGGATGGCGGGAGGAGTGATCTGGCAGAGAACATCGATGAAGATGAATGGCAAGCTACTGAAGCTGTGTTTGCTAAAGTCAGCTGTACGCTGAGAGATATGGAAGCAATTTGTTGTGATGCAGTGAAATGGACTATATGCCGATTCTGACCACACTTAAAAGGGCACTCTCAGATAAAAGCAATCAGTGTGTGTGGCCTAGTGGAAGCTAAGTGCTCACTCCTGGGTTCTAGTCCCAGTTTTCTCACTGATATGCTGGGCAAGCCATTTCCTTCTCTGTTCCTCAGTTTCCCCATTTGGAAAATAGGGATAATAATGCAGTCTCATTGAGGTTTCATTAATGTTTGTAAAGTGTTTTGAACCCTCAGCTCAAAGATGCTAGAAGAAGACAGGTGATTCATGTTTTCTGTTATAAGAGGCAGCCTTGCATATCTACCAGTCTCCAGGATCAGGAAAAGCTCATCGACATAAGGGAAGGGGGCAAGGAGAAGCAGCTACTTAAACTGATGTCCAAAACGGTACTGTAATAGAATGTTCAATATCCTCACCTTGGATATTACAATACCCAGGCATTAAATCTGCACACACTATTCTATAACCATGCAAACTATGCAATAAAAGCACTAGCCATTAAAATGAGATAGCATAAAATGTTCTTTCACTGTGCCTTCAGTATTGTTTGGTGCTGTCACTTATGCAATATTTTCAATTTCTGAAACCCTAGAAGCTGGAACTGACTGAAGGGAAAGGCCTCAGAGGGGGGCAAGGCCATTCCTCCCCACTCAACCGATGCAAGGTTATTCATGATACAATTACAATCAGCCCCCTTGAATCCATTCCATTAGTAGTCACGCTAAGGAACATGAGAGCAGAACAGACGCACGGGGGGTGGGGGAGAGAAGTTTGGTGAAGGTACGAGGCTGAACCGCAGGAACTCTGGGTTAAATTTCTGGCTGTGCCATAGACGTCACGTGTGACTAGAGCAAGTCATTTAAACAGTCGGGGCCTCTGTTCCCCATCTGTAACATGGGGGAAATAATACTTCCTTTGTCTGTCCAGGCTATTTAGATGATAAAATCTTTGGGGCATGAATGTCTCTGTATGTGTCCAACACCTGGCACAATGGTGCCCCAATCTTCACCGGGCCCTCTAGGTGCTTCTGTAATACAAATAATAATAATAATTAATAATAATTGTTTGTCATGGAAAATCAGGGAAAATGGAGTCCCACCAGACACATATTATTTCATTTTTAAAATATTTTAATGCTATGGCACCATGGAGGTGCATGGCACTTTACAGACCTAAGGAGAGACAAGGACCCAGATCCACAAAGGTACTTATATGTCTAACTTCCATTGAAATCAATACCTTTGAGGACCTGTGCCAAAGTCCCTGCCATGCAGCATTATAAACATTAACCCTATTAGACCATCCGGTCCATCACCTTGCCAATGCAGGATTATTCCGTACAGTAGTTTATGGAATGATGGGAGCCAGCCCACGGTTAGCGATGCAACCGAATTTTCATTATGAGCCTGCTTTTTGTCATCTAGCCCTCCCCCCAGAAAAAACACAACAATGGGGTATTGGTCCCAAAGCTGGTAGGTTAGATCTGAGGCCGAGTTAGAATTTTTCTAACAAATCTGAAGTCAATTGGATAAGGCTTTCCTGATTTTTGACATGCTTTGACATCCTTCTAACTTCTTTGCCATTTGTAGCAAAAAAAAAATTAAAAACTGGGAAGAGAAAAAGAAATACATTTTAGTTTTCTTGACTCGCAGAATCAAAGATCAACATGATTGGACCAAAGATAAATTGATTAAGCTCTAATTTTAAAAGTTAAGATTTTAAATAATGAGATCAGAATGGTTCGTTGGCTTGTTCCAGCAAATGATTGCTGGAGGCAGAAGCTTTTATTTTAAAAAATGTAACTGGCTCTCTCCCTTTTCCATTTGAAGACAGAGCTCACAGTACTCACTGATGCCTAGTGAGGTTTTGCACTGGAGAAAGGGGAAAGTTTCCACCAAAAATTAATCAGCGAAACTGTTTGTAAATTAAGGCCAATTTACAAAAGCAGTGGCCCCTATCCTTTGGGGAAAAAAATCAGCTTTTGTGTGGGAAAGGAAAGTGGGACACCATTAAAATGATGTTGATTGGTTTCATCTGTGTTGAGCAGGGGAGCAGCAGAGGCATTTTCTTCTCTGGTCTGCTTTCTCCTTCTCCCAGCTGTGTGGTTAGCCCACAGACCCGCTCCTATCTCTCTCCTAAGGGCTTGGTTAGACTGGCACTTTATAGTGCTATAAAGCCTCCAGGAGCGCTATAACTCCCTACCCGTTCACACTGGCAGGGCACATAGAGTGCTATAAACCCACAGTTGTACCAGTTTTGGTAATCCTCCCTTCCCCAAGGATTAACAGCTATTGCGTATTGACTGCTCCGTATTATCTTCCGTGTGAATGGGTATGAACACTTCAAGCACTTTAAGTGATCTCTGGAGACGCCCTGAGCCATTTAAAGCAATTGACGTCTCTTCCCTTTGTTTTGAACTTGGCTAGAGGAATGCAGTATGCAGTATGTTTTCAGAGTTTCTCTCTTAACATGGCAGAAAAGCAATACAAATGTTTATGGAGGAAGCCTGTGTGACAGAGAAGACTGTATTTCAAAGGAAACTTGCTGACAGGCTTTCCGAAGGACAAAAAAACACTCTCTCTCTCCCTCCCCATACACACAACACGTCCCCCCTCACCTCCCTTGTTTGAAAAGCACGTTGCACCCAGCTGAATGCTGGGATAGCTGCCAATAATGCACTACTCCCCGTGCCTCTGCAAGTGCTGCAAATGTGGCCACCCTATACCACTGGTGGGTCTCAGTGTGGACACGCTATAGCACTATCCCTATAGCTGTATATGAGGACAGGTATAACCCAAACCACTATAAAGCTGTAAGTGTAACCAAGCTCTAAGATGTTTACTTCCTTAGAGGTCTGTAAGAGAACAGGTAGTGGAGGGTTTGGGCTGGAGGAGAACCTGCAATGTGGGTAGCTGTAGAGAAGGGGAGCATCAGAAGATCTCAGCAGAGTGGGGCTACACAGTGAAATGCGGGAGTGTGTGAGAGTCATTGAATGGGGGCCATGCCACCACTCCTTCTAACTCAGGGGTTCTCAAACTTCCTAGGTTTGGGACCCTTTTTTTACTGTTCCGCGTGTGCTGCGGCCCTGGAGTGTGTCTGCCGAATTGCCGCCGAATGGGACACTTCCGGTTTCGGCGGTATTTCGGCGGACTCGCAGTGCTTCTCTGTGTGCCAAAGGCATAAGTGTTCTGCTTGGGGGGTTTTCGGCAGACACACTCCTGAAGTCAGAGTGGCCACCAAAATGCCGCTGAATGCAGCGGGAGCTCGCGACCCCCCAGGAATTGCCCTGCAATTGTTGTGACCCCCAGTTTGAGAACCCCTGTTCTAACTTCAATAGTCCTGTTATGACCACCTGGGAAGGTCTAGGGAGGTCTGAACATGATGGATTCTTGGGTAATTGGTGGCCCAAGGAGTTTCAATGAAGAGTGTGGAATGATGGCCCTCAGTATGCTATTGCCTAAAAAGGATTTTATAAAGTGCATCTGTGATGGTCTGGGAACTAGGTATATGTACAAGTTGTGAATTCGAGTTTGATTTTATGAACTGTCTGTATTCTTATATCTTATGACTGTCTTGTGTGCTTAAGAGACTGGGAAGTGGTGCCAGCACATCTGTGCATAACTAGGTGGATCATTAAATACTATCAGCACCTGAATAGATGTCACCTGGGAAGAGCAAACGTGTAGCTGCATCATACCTAAAGCTGATTTTCTCCATCCTCTCTGCAAGTGGGTGGGGTTTGAATAGTGTCAGTACAGGAGAGCGAAGAGATCACATGTTAGTGCTGGGTTTTAAAACCTACAGAGCAGATGAGATTGGGGGAGGTGAGGTGGGGCAGATACTACAGACACTTTTATCATTTTATTTTTTGAGAACAGGGATTTTAGTGTGAGCCCCTCCTGTCCTCATGAGTTCTGCTCTACCCAGAGTTGGCAGAGTTCCTCCTCTGCTTGCTGCTTTCAGGGAGGGGGGAGGAGGGAGCAAAGGGTGTAGCAGAGCTTTGCTCCACCCCCCTGCAGCCTCTGGCATGGGAAAGGGGAGAGGGGACCTTGCTGCAGCCCCCCTAGGCCTTGGTGATGAAAAATCCCAGCAGAAGCAGAGATGGGCCAGAGGGTTGGGAGTTGATACCGGTAGCTGAGCAGATTGGGGGGTGGGCTGAGAGCGGGCTGAGAGCTCCTGAAGCGGAGGCTAAAATCAGTTCACCTGATGCATCTGGGAGAGTGGGTAATATTAATTGCCACACACCCGCGTGGACGGGGGAGTTGGAAAATCAAAAGAGATGAAAGGAACACAGTATAGTCTTTAAAAACACACACACATGATTTTTGATCCCGTGAGCTTGCCAGCACTGGGAAATCAGAGGGTCTCATGGTGACAAAAGGAAGCTTGGAAGTGGGGCAGGAGAGAAGAACAGAGGGGCCTGTTTCTGTAGCAGAGGGGTCCTTTCCAGCTGCATGACCAGCTGAGGAGGAAGGAAGCTGGCTGGAGGGGACAGAGAGAGATGCCATGATTCAGAGAGGCCATGTGCAGGAGGGTGAATGCTGGACTGTGAGCTAGGCCCAGAGATGGTGAGGACAATGAGGTGGAGAAATGTTTCCAGGTGTTTGTCTTGTTGGGAGCTGTGTATCTCGTGTGCTAGCTGATGTAGAAAATGATTGGTTTTGGAAAATTCTCTGCAAAGCCTGTGCATCACATGCTTCCACTCTCATGTGTCCTGGGAGAGAGGAACTGTAAACGCAGAGTGCCCACAAGAGCGGAGCTCTGCATGAGGGTGTGTTAAGCTCCTGGAGTGTCTGGGGGGCCGGGTGATGGTCAGCACTGGTCCCCTAAGGCAGCTGGGCTGCAGGGCCCCATTTATATAAAGGGGTGACAAGGAGCCTGTGCCCAGGAAGACTGCCAGAGAGGCAAAGGAAATGAACAGTGCTGGCACCTAATGAAACTTAGGGTGGTAGTTTGCTAACGTTTTACTAAGGTGACCCACCCACTGCAGTCTGTCATTGTTTGCAACCCGCCATTACATAAATGCACCTTCCACCCTGGCACCACACCCATAATCCTAGCCTGATATAGAAGGGAGGCCCATGGAGGTTTGGTGGACATTGACCATGCCCTGCACTCATACCACAGCTAGGGTTGCCAACTGTGTAATCGCACAAAACCGAACACTCCTGCCACCAACCCAGTCCTGCCCCTTCTCCAAGGCTCCACCCCCACCCCACCTCTTCTCCGAAGCCTCACCCCTTCTCCAAGGCCCCCCTCCCACTCGCTTCATCCCCCCTCCCTCCGTCATTCGCTTTCCTCCACCCTCACTCACTTTCACCAGGCTGAGGCAGGAGATTGGGGCACAGGAGGGGTGAGGGCTCTGGCTGGGGGTGCAGACTCCAGGGTGGGACAGGGGATGAGGGATGTGAAGTGCAGGAGAGAGCTCTGGGCTGGAGCCAAGGGATTCGGAGTGCGGTAGGTGTGCGGACTCCGGCCGGGGGTCCAAGCCCTGGGGTGGGGCTGGGAATGAGGGGGATTGGGTGCAGGAGGGGGATTCATACTGAGGCAGGGGGTTGGAGTGTTGGGGAAAACTCAGGGCCAAGGCAGGGGATTCATGTGTTTGTGGGGAGGGCGGAGTCTTGGTGGCACTTACCGCGGCTCCCAGAAAGTGGCCGCCAGGTCCCTGCAGCCCCTAGGTGCATGGGCGGCTATGGAGGCTCTGTGCTGTCCCCGTGTCTGCAGGCGCCACCACCACACTCACCATGGTCGTGGTTCCCAGCCAATAGGAGCTGTGGCGCCTGCACAGGGCTGGCGACAGAAATTTGGGGGCCCCCTACTCTGATAGTTTGGGGGCCCCCCCAGCCCAGCCGATAGCGGATGGGGGCCTCCCCAGCCCAGCCGGGCCCCCCCCCAGCCCAGCCGACAGCGGATGGGGGCCCCCCCAGCCCAGCCAGGGCCCCCCCCAGCCCAGCCCAGCCGGCGCTCCCCCCCCCCCACCAGCTGACAGCTGGCGGCAGCGGGAGCGAGAGCGGCGTGAGCCACCCTTCCCCCCCCCCTCCCTGGACAGCGCTGCTGCCGCCGGACAAGCTCACAGCTGCTACCGGGGCCAGGCGCGCTCGTCCGGAGGGAGCCGCGCCGCCTCCCCGCCCCTTCCCCGCTCTCCAGGTCCGGTGACAAGGGGGGACGACAATGGGTACAGCTGTGTACCGGGGCCCCCCTAAAGTCGAGGGGCCCTGGTACAGCTGTACCCGTAGTACCCCCCTGTCGCCGGCCCTGCGCCTGCACTTGGGGCGCGGGGCAGCTCACGGAGCCTCCCTGGCTGCCCATGCACCTAGGGTCTGCAAAGACCAGACGACCACTTCCAGGAGCCGTGTGGTGGTAGGGCAGGCAGGCAAGCAACCTACCTTATCCCTCGGGCTGTGCAGCACCACCAACCAGACTTTTAACAGCCCGGTCGGCAGTGCCAACTGGAGCCCCCAGGGTTCCTTTTCGAGTGGGCATTCTGATAGAAACCTGGACACCTGGCAAACCTAACCACAGCAGCGGTTCCTGTCTCACAGAGCTGGGGCCAGCTCCCCAATCCAGGCATTGCAGCCTGGGGAACTGTGACCTTAGGTGGCTGCAGGGAGAAGTGAATGTTTGCCTAGGCCAGGGCCCAGTGATGCGTTAATCCAGCCCAGGGTTTGGGGACCTATCTAGAAACTTCCCATGGCCCATGGTTTGGGAAACAGTGGCTTAGAAGAGCACCTAGTTCCCCGCATGAGAGACCCAACTATAGCTTCCTCGTGAGTGTCCAGCAGGGGGATCCCTGCCATGGCTGTGACAGCATCTCTTTCTGTGCCTGGTGTACAGAGCGTGTACAGCCACTGCAGAAAAAGTAACTCATTCTAGAGTTTGTAAATGGTGAAATGAAATAGATGAGCAGTTTGTCTACATGTTCTCCCCTCACCATCTCCAGTATATCAGGTACGGGCAGAGCTAAGATCATTTGAATGCCTTAACTGTGCATTTTAATACTTTTCCTGACATTTAGGGGTTTCAGAAATGTTATTCTTAATGCTAAATTTCCTGGGTTCCTAATGCATAGGGTTTTTAAATACATATTCTTGTATAGTGTTTTCACTTTTAAGTTACTCTTTGGTAATTTTGCTATGACTTCAGCTAAATGAAGTCTTTTGGCTGGGAATGACTATCCCCATTTTACAGATGGGGAAACTGATGCACTCTCTGTGAGCATGCAGTCCCACATAGCGAGTTAGCTCTGGAGTATGACCCCAAGCTTACTGAGCACCAACCCTATGTTTTAGCTGCTAGATCCTGGCTGCTTCTGGGCTTGTAGGTAGATGGTCTCTCTTTGAATGAAAGAATTTTGTGGCAAAAGTCTCCTTTGGGTTCCCTGGGATTTTAGAGCTTACCTGAGAGGAGAAGACAGCCCTATATGTGTTTGGAAGAAATCCCATCTGTTACTCATCCCAGTGTTATATAGAGCAGAACACCCAGTCTACAGTACAGAGCTATCATGCTGGGCATCTTTTGGCAAGTCATATCCAGAAACATTTTCTGTCCTGGCACGAACCCTCATTTCTCACCAACCGGTACAACATTTTGCTTGCTAAGCTTTACATGTAATCATGCAAAAAGTGAATTCAAGGCTCTTCCTGCTATGAAATCTGGTTGAATTGAGCGAAGACAGGGAGAGCAGTTTGAAAAAAACCAAACATGATATCCCTTTTTAATGCAGAGAGCTTCTTGTGGAGCCTTTTCAAATGAGTAGGAGGTTCCTCATTTGAAATGAAATAACCTTTGGAGCCCTGTAGCTGCAATGTGCTGTTGATAAATGCATGCCATGCTTAGCCATCTCTCTGTAACCTGCTCGGTAAAGCAGCTTTTCATGTGAATGATACTACATTTCTTTCAGTTGTACCTTCCTTCATGGAATTTTCTATCCATTCTATAACTGCTCAATCCAGGCCAGGAGTTAGGCAGACCCTGCGTGGTGACGCCAGGCAACATAGGCTGAGTTAGTCAGTCTGGCAGCCAAAGAGCCAGAAAGAACCACAGGGCCTGTCAGTATCAAGCAGCATCACTGAAGAATCCACTCAGTGTTCATTATAGCACAGTCCTGTTTCTCCTTTTATGTAGCACACTGCTCTCAACAAAATACTGAAATGTGCATAGAATTTCACTTGCTTGCTAAAAGTAGCAAGGCCCGTTTTTACCAGCATTGTGAACAGTACATTAAGAGCTAACAAGTGGCTCAAAAAGCTCGTCTTTCTTACCAACAGACGTTGGTCCAGTAAAAGATACTACCTCACGCACCTTGTCTCTCTAGTATTTTAGGATTGATATGGCTACAACTACCCTAAATACCTGCAGTATGAGCCACTCAAACACGCATCCAAAAATGTATTGTGACTTCATCATTACTCAGTGTTAGCCATGGGCCCAAGCCCCAAAGTTCAGATGTGGATTCACGCCTTCCCACAGTTCAAAGGTAGTTGGATCTGGGATTTCAGTCTAGTCCTATCACTGCCCAACATCTACAATGCTCATTATTTGGTGCATCCTCTAGTTGTTGATTCCATTGACACTCTCATTGAATGGCTAACCACAGAGTTTTGCACCAAACCTTCAATAGCAAAAAAAGGAGAATAATCAACTGATTTGGATCCATGCACATCACCATTGTTCTGCTATTTCGCTGTTAGAAAAGGTCACTAAATACCTCTGATAAATTGTGCTCAACAAAGTTGTCAGTTATTGACGATTTCAGCATTTAGGCCCAGATCCTCAAATGTGTTTAGACGCCTAATTTTCATTGAAATAATGGAAATTAGAAGCCTAAATACCTCTGAAGATCTAGCACTTATTGTCTTGGGTTCTTCAGACCTGGACAGACCAAAACTATTTATGCACATTCTTGTTTCCTCCACAGTATTAAGTGTCATTTTGTATTACTCTGATCTTTTAGCACACTCCATCCTTGAGTGCCCATATCCTAAGCAGCATGGTGGCCTGTATCAAGAAGTCAGTGTTTACCACTACCTACCATACAGCAATATCCTAATAGATCCCTACATAGCCTGTAGAAGAGGATATCAATGCTGTAAATCAGATACCACCACTTTGGTAAATATTAATGTTTTAGTAAGAACCATTTTATTGCCTATCGAACAAATATGAGCCCAAATCCTGCCCTTCATTCTTCAGCTATAAAAGCACTGAAGACTCCTTTAGCTAGTTTTTGCCCCAGACTTGCAAACATTAGGGTAAAAAAATGTACCCTAATAAATTCCCGGTAGTCATCTAAACTAACTGCAACACCAGTACTTTAGAGCCTGTCCTGAGGTGTGTGTGTATGTGTTCGTATATAGGATGAGGAAAAGAGAGTTCACATGGAGATCATACTCAGAGTATGTTGAATAGTGTTTATTGCCACCTTAGAAAAGACACTCCTTTCTTGCAGGACAGGAGGAATTCGAAAGGGATAAGGACCGTGGGTAAACTTTTTCAAAGTACCTAAGAGACTGGGTCTACCCACAAAGTTGTACCAATATAATTAAAAGTATTATTTTTATTCCCAGTGTAGTTAAACCAGTGCAACTTTGTATGTGGACACTCATTGTTTTAAACTTGGCTTATATGTATGCTACATTGCTATTACCAGTTTAAAACTGATTATAAGAGAGTTTACACAGTAAAGTTAGATGAGTTTAACTAGACTAATTTAACTTAAATTGGAGTAACTTCTGTGTGTAGACAGTTCTTTAAGACTCTCAGTCCTATTTTCAAAAGTGACTTAGGCCATGGCTAAATTAGAGGGACTATAGCTGCGTAGTTATATTGCCATAGCTATATCAGCATAACCCCCATAATGTAGATATGGTGCATGCCAATAAAAGGGGTTTTCCCATTGGTATAGGACCATCACCTCCCTAGGTGACACTAGCTAGGTCAACAGAAGCACTCTTCCATTAACACTGTTTCATCTACTCTAGGGGTTAGGTCAGCATAAGTATGGCACTTAGGGTATGGATTTTTCACACCCCTGAGCGATGTAGCTATGTTGACCTAAACTTTAAGTGTAGACTAGACCTAAAGCTTGGTTTATGCTTAAGTTAGGTCGACCAGCATGGTTATGCCAACCTAACCCACACTATAAATGCAGCTGGATTGACAGAAGAATGCTTCCATCGACTACTACTTGTCACTTGGGAAAGTAATCTTCTCACACCAATGGGAAAACAGCTTCCATTGGCGTCGGCTGTGTCTACACTACAGGGTTATGCTGGCATAGCTATAGGAATGTAGTTAAACTGGAATAGTCTCAACAATGTAGATGTACCCTACCTCCCATTGGAAATAATGGATCTGGACCTCAAGTCATTTATGAAAATAGGACTTAGGCTCCTCAGCCACTTAGATGCTTTTGAAAATGTCCCTGTAAGTGATTAGTAGCAAGAATGAAGTGCTGCAGCGTGAACCTAAGAACGCTAGAGGGAAGGAGAGGGACAAGATGGCAGGGCTTTAAAGTTCCAGCAGTTTGCTTGAAGAAAGAATCGACTTTAATTCAGCTGACAGCTTCTTTCCTCACTCATATGCCAGTCTAAATATGGCTTCCTTTGTCTAGAAACCCATCAGGCCAGGGGAGCCCTTTGCGAGGTAGCCTTGCTGGCCTGCAGCTTCCCAGTGGTGAGAGCAATTGAAGGGCTAGAGCAAGGGTGGGCAAACTTTTTGGCCCCAGGGCTACATCGGGGTTCCAAAATTGTACAGAAGGCCGGGTAGGGAAGGGTAGGGCTGTGCCTCCCCAAACAGCCTGTCCCCTGCCCCCATCTCCCCCTTCCCACTTCCCGCCCCCTGACTGTCCTCCTCAGAATCCCCAACCCATCCAACCCCCCTGCTCCTTGTCCCCTGACTGCCCCCTTCAGAGACCCCCCCACCCTAACTGCCCCCCCAGAACCCCACCCCCAACCTGTCCCGCCACGCTCTCTGTTCCCTGACTGCCCCGACTCTTCTCCACCCCCCTGACAAAGCCCCGGGGCTCCCACGCCCTATACAACGCCCCCCCATTCCCCGTCTCCTGACTGCCCCCCTCCCCCCCGAACCTCCATCCCATTCAACCACTCCCTGTCCCTGCTGACCGCCCAATGGGGCCCCCTGCCCCTTATCCAACTCCCCGGCCCACTTACCACACTGCACAGTGTTTGTGGCTCCACACGGCCTGCGGGAGCTAGACAAGCTGCCCCGCAGGAGCACAAAGCGCACAGTGCCGCCAAAGCTGCCAGTAGCACCTACGGGCCAGAGCGCTGCCCGTGCGGCACGCTGAAGCTGTGGGGGAGGGGGGAAGCAGGGGATGAGTCACGGGGGGCCTCCCCAGCTGGGAGCTCGGGGGTTGGGCAAGAGGGGCCCATGGCCCGGATGTGGCTTGTGGGCCGTAGCTTGCCCACCCTGGGCTAGAGCTATAGCAGTAATGACAGATTTACCATGGTTATGACAACTGGTGCTCATTGCCTCTTGGTAATTTGTGTTTTGTGGTGATAAGCCCATAATTACAGTTCAGCTAAACTGCCTCAAAATTACAACTCACAGCCCTGTGAGTGTCTCCTTCCATTTGTGGGAAGGAAAACCTCACACACTGACCCTTTCAGCACTCGTTAAAGGCACAAACGGCACTAATAATAATCCTCAGAGTTTCCATAGGGCCTGTCTTCCACAAGAACCTAATTCCCCAAGAGGATTTACCACCCCTCTCCTTCTCGCTTCAGTGGAAGTCCTCTCCCAACCTGGCACAACTGTCAGGAGCCCTGCAGCCTTCGTCTGCTCCATCATCTCTTGAAAAAGAGAGTTGGGCCCCTATTAATTTTAATGCAAACTGGCTGTCCGTGTCTTTAAGGCAGCTTTGGAAACATCAGCTGATGGGTTTAACCTCACTGCATGTGTGTGTAATGCCTGTAAGTAGATGGTCATTTTCTCAGACTTACTCCAGGAATGAGGAGGATGATTTTAATTCTATGGGTTGGTCACAACCTATTCACTGGGTATTTGATACTCAGTATTTAAGCTTTGGTGGTTGGTTGTGATTGATCACATGCTGTTGTTTCTGTTCCCTGAGTGGACGAGCACAACTTTTGTAGGATGTGAAGAAGCCACTGAGAGTTTGATGGTCTTGGTAGAGGGCGTAGCATAGAGAGAAGGATCAGATACACAGCACTAGGGGACTGCTGAAAACATTAAACCTCTCCCTTTCTTGGTCTCGCAGGCCTTACCTGAGGCATCATTCTGAGAAAAAGTAGGCTGCTAGATATACTGATTGCATGGGTGCAGATTTTAAATGTCATTGTCTCTTGTCACATTCATAGGAACACAAAGAAACTGTGTGCGTGTGTGCATATCCGTACTGGTCCTAGCTGTGAAGGGTGTGCTCAGAGCCTCATTTAATTGTCTGTTCCAGGCCTCTGGCAGAGAGTTTTGGGAACCACGCCCCTTTGCAGCATAAAGCATTCTTCTATATAAAATATGCTAATCACCTTTACAGAGCTTCAGCACGCAATGAAAAGAGAGAGCCTTAGGAGCATAGTAAAGAGAAATCTGTCTTCCAAATTGACTTATTTAGATGTCAAGGAAATGCAACTCATCAGTCCTAACAATTCCACCAGTATAGCTTGGTCATCAGAATCTGCTTCTCCTGCTATCCACCAAGCACTCAGTCCCTGTCCACATACACATTTGCAGCATCTTAGTTAAACTAGAGCAAATTGTAGCATGGACACTCTTGATTCTAATTTGAGTGGCTTATTTTGATTTATATTAAATGTGTTCCTAATTGATGCAAGCTGAGCCAGAGTAAACCTGGTTTCAACTGAAATAATAGCATCTGCACAAACTTTGCTCCTGGTAAATCGTTTAAAAACACACCATAGATTAAAATGATAAGAGCAGAGGAATAGTCCTGTGGGCTAGGTACTAGTCTGGGACTCAAGGGGCCTGGGTTTAATTTCCTTTTCTGCCACAGGCTTCCTGTGTGACCTTGGGCAAGTCACCTAGGGTATGTCTACACTGTCTGTGTACCCAGGCTGAAAGGCATGCTCCCAGCTGCCTTGTAGACATATCCTTAGGCCAAGCTCCACAAAGGCATTTAGGCTGGTAGCTTCCATTGAAATTAAGGGGAGTCAAGATCCTAAATAGAATCTGGGACTTTGTGCCTCAGGGACAACGGTAAGGAGATGATAGCACTTTGCTGCCTCAGCGGGATGACATGAGGATAAATACATTAAGTATTTGAGTTGTTCGGATACTATGTTAACTGGGGCCTATGATGGAATGTCTGTTTCACACAGCAGGTGAAAGAGTTAATGTGGGACTGAGAGGCCAATTAACACTCCTGGTTGCACCTGTGGGATGGGTCAGGCCTAATTAGAAATGAAGTCCAGCTGGTGAGTTAGGTGGTGGTTTTCTCTTTTGAGCTAAAGGCAAGTAGAAGCTTAAAGCCAGAATCATCTGTGTTAGGAGACAGTGTATGGGTTAGAGTTGGATGATTCTGAAGCAGAAAAAATTTGGAGGCAGTATTGCTTGAAAGGCAGGAATGGAAAAGCTGAAGGGTCATTTGGATTGAAGGATGAGGGGTTTTATGAAGAGAGGGAAGAACTCTGTAGTTACTCTGTTGGTGGTAGAGAGTGGAGGGGTCTAAGGGCAATGGGAAAGCTCCTGCATTGTGAGGAGGAGACCTAGGGTGGGGTGAGAAAGGAAGATACCCGGAAAACACAGGATTAGAGCAAGTTCCTGTGGCTGACCCTGACATAAGGGAAGGACCCAGACTTCTGGGGAGAAGTCCTAGGAGGTGCTAATTATGCCACAGAGCCCAGGAATGGGCTGGGGGAAAGGCCTGAAAGCAGGAAGAAATCCAAGGAGGCAGAAGCAGAGGCACCCTGAGAGAAGGGTGAAAGGATTATTGGAGTCAAATGTTGGGGCCAAGGACCAGATAAAAAGGCACTGGCTTTTCTGTTGAACTTTGTTGTGCTGGAAGGGGTGGAACTAAAATGTGACCTGGCCAGAGGACCCAGACATGAGATGAGAGAACACCACAGAACCGGAGCAGCTGTTGGCGGTGGGTGCTAAAGAAGAAAGAGCTGTTATTCTACACCCCATGATGAGGGAGCATGCCAGAGGTGAGTCTTCCCTTTTGCATACAAGTATCTAGGAAAGATGGGCTTCTGGGCATAGTCAAATCCTTGGTAACACACACTTTTCAATCCCTTTTCTGGGATTGCTTGTATGAGTAAAATTCTATTGCTGCGCATAGACTCCACTCAGCTCATTTTAATGGGAGAAAATGCTCATGCAGCATTCTATTTTGGGAGTATTTGCCCATTCCAGCTCTTCCCACATCAGTAGGACTGCAGGCCTTGCCCTTCCAAGCAGGATCTATAACCAGTTCTCCTGAGAGACTGTAAAAGGCAAGGTAGCCTCTGGGGTTCCTGGGTTCTGATTTCTCAAGGCCCTTGTGTAGTCAGACCAGTACTTTGAATTCTGTTCTGAAGCAGATGGAGTGACGCAGGTGTCATGTGCCTTTGCAGCTTATTACTTGTCCTGGTGCATGTTGTATCATTCTGGACTCTCTGGAAAGGCAAAGTGGTCTAGAGGATAGGGCACTGGCTGGGGAATTGGACAGCTGAGTCCTACTCCTGCCTCTGTCACTGACCCTAAGCAAGTTGTTTCATGTTGTGCCTCTCCCTTTGTACCGTCTGTTGATTAAGTCTGAGCTTTTTGCAGAGGGACTGTTCTGATATTCAAGGTGTAATCCAGACCTGTCAGGGGCTGTGTCACTCTTGCCCTGTAACTGTAACCTGGGGTTCCTCACAGTGCCTTGCTGCTGTAATTCCCATGCTGAGCCCCTCACAAACACCATGCAGGTCACACCCTGAGTGTCTGTGTAAAGCTGCAGCTCTGACCACAGCAACCTGTCAGCAAACGGCCAAATCTGGCTTCCAGTAGTCTTGGTTACTACTTGCAGGGAGATACCAACACCCTCCCATTCCTGGATTTTCCCCAAACTTGTGTTCAGTAATGTCCAGCCCTCTGCTGGGCAACCCAGTTATATTCGGTCCGATGCCCCTCTAAGAGGTTCAACACCGAACAGTCTGCTATCTTAAATGGAGTTCCCCAAATCCTGCACAACACTGGATTAGTTTTAATTGACTAATAACAAGTTTATTTAACTACAAGAAAAAAGATTTTAAGTGCAAGTAACCTGGCATTAAAGTTAGACATGCTTACAAGAAAAATAAAGATAAAATGCTTTCTTAACTTTGTTCAAGGTGAAGTCTTTACCGCAGCAGCAAGGCTGACCTGCTCCCAAAAGTCCATAGTCTGTTTCTTCTCCTCTTAGATGGAAAAGGGAGAGATGGGTATGGACAGATAAATTGTGGTGTTTTTGGCCATCACTTTTGTAATTGTTACCCATTGAAATACATTTTCCTGAGGGGTTATCGCTAGTTAAAGTTCATTTGAACAGTAAAGAAGGTGACATGGTGTCTGATGGTGAACAGTGTTCCACGTTGTTTCTTCTCACCTGTTTGCTGAAATGCATATATTTCTTGTCTACTGTCTTTCTCTCCTCTACAACTTGGTAAGCTGAGGTACCCCCCCACACACACACCTTTGTTTAAGACCTGCTTGACCAGCTCTGCCTCTGAGGGATTATGTGGGTTTGAACATGTGCCACCAACATCATTCAAGGGGAATTCATAACTTTACATATAATGCTACTACACATTTTCTGCTATGATGTATTAATCAGTCAGTTCCTAGTTTTCAAATGAGACCTCACCAGAATCTTTTTCAGAAAGATTAATACAAGTGTGTGTAGGGGGTGAATATAGTGGTGTCAAAACTGTATCTTTCTACATAGATGTGCAGCCCCTAGCGCACCCTGGCTCCCATCTCAGTTGGGGCTCTAGGTGCTACCATGGCACAGCTAATAACTATGGTTGTGTTCAGCTCCAGGTAGCAGTAACAAAAGTGTAGGTGAACTTGGTGCTTCTGGCTGCAATGAGTTACCACTGCAGCAAGGGCTTTGGAGACAATACTCCCATCTAGCTTAGGGGTTTAGCCAGCGGCACATCACCATTGTACACAGAAGGTGCTCGGATACTATCAATAGTGCAGTGCCTAGCAGGCTTCATGGAGTCTCTGTGACCTTTCCTGGTTTTGGGGCCAAAACTCTGCTGAGGGAGGTGGTTCAGAGTTTTCAGCTAAGATTGAATTAAGTTGACTTGTTTCAGGGTGGAAACCTGAAACAAGTCACCCTGTAACAAGTCAACTTAATTAAGTTTAAAAAGTCACATTTTTATTGTGGTGGGTTTTTTTAGAGGCTTGCAGGGCAGTGTTGTGAGTGGCATTCTTACAATGGAAAAAGTCTCTTGTTCTCCAATGCTACAGTTGTGACTCAGTCAGATTTCCCACTGATGTGCAGGGGGAGTTTTATCTGCCTGAGGTAAGGACTGAACCCAGTTATATTCCATGACACTTTACATAGCAATGGAATCGTATTTACTAACCAATCAAAGACACAGCCTGGCCACAGACTGCTTGCGATCTAATTTCCCCCATCACCCACCTGCATGGAGGAGATACCACATGTAGCTTCTGGTTGTTTTTCTTGGTCAATTCTAGCCCAGCAGTCTCTCTTTCCAGGAAGAAAAGTTGTCCATTCAGCCTCCAAATGTCTCTCTCTGTTTAATTAGATTTGACTTGGGAAGCTTTTAGAGGTAATTGCCATTTGTGGGGAGTCGCGTGGGTCAGATGCAGCTCTTGCTAACTCTCTCCAGCTGGCATTTAAATAATGGTATTAATAGTTTGAAATCTATACTAGAGGCCTGCTCTCTGCTGGAATCCCACACCAACTAACAGGAGGGATTTATTTACTTGTCCTCAATCAGTTTCTTTCGTCCGCTTTCCTGTTTTCTCCCTTTTTATATGCCGCTTCTGGCCAGTGGGCACTTGCAACAGGTTGGGAGGGAGAGCAATGAGGACAGAGGCCTCTGCTCTTTAGAGTAATGTGGCTTATGATGCCCCTAGCCAGGACAAGGAAGTTAGGAGAACACCACCCCAGCTGGCGCCCCCCCCAACCCAGCCGGCGCCCCCCCCAGCTGACAGCGGCTGACGGTAGTGCGGGGTCCTGCGGCGCAAGCCGCCCTTGCTGCTCTCCCCCTCCCCCCCCCCCCCGCACTTTCTCCCCTGGACTGCGCTGCTGCCGCCGGCCGGGCTCACTGCTCCTGCCGGGGACACGCACGCTCGTCCGCTCCGGAGGAGAGCCGCGCCGCCTCCCCGCCCCTTCCCCACTCTCCAGGCCCGGCGACAAGGGGTGATGACTATGGGTACTGCTGTGTACCGGGGGCCCCCTAAAGTCTGGGGCCCGGTACAGCTGTACCCGTAGTACCCCCCTGTCGCTGGCCCTGATGAAGAGTGATCGGACACGTCCATCCCTCGAAAGACAGCTGCAGAGTGGCCCTAGCAGTGTGCGTTTGCAGCTGTAGAGCCTGTGACTCCTGAACCTCACTCCATCGCTGTCCAGCTGAAGCCGTGCCGGGTTGAGTCATCACTGGCTATCTCCTGCACCTGTCGGGTGGATACCTTCCCCTTCAGGTTGCTCCCCATTTTGCCAGCCCTTGGCTTCTGCCAGGGCATGCAAGCACTGCATTTATTATGCAGGTATCGATCCCAGCTGCGGTCAGGGTGGAAGCCTGCAAAGAGCACCTTGGTCAACAAGCAGCCAGGGAGTGGGGCGGCACCAAAGCCTGTATCGATTGGCAGCTGAGAAATCAGTGACCGTTTTATATAATTATTGATGTAGCTGGAAAATGCCACGGGCAAAGCACAACGCACTGTTTGTTATGCTGTATTGTGTCTCTAGTCTGCATCGGGCCTCTGTGTTCGCCTCTCGTGTTCCCATTCCATGTTTATTTATATAGTGTGCCTTTAGCTTTCATATTTCTCTTGCAAATCCCACTTGGAAAAGCCAGCCGTAGTTTTGTTTGGAGGGGGCTGTGAAGAAAATGAATTCCTCCAGACTATCTCAAAGGCCAGTGCTGAATGCTAAAGAATGGGAGGAGCAGTGAAAGGTGTTGGAAGGCGGCAGTCCCTCTTTGTCTTGCCACAGCCTGGGGAGGCTGCCAATCTTTCAATGAACACACAGATTTTTTAAACACTAAAAACAACATGCAGCGTCATTCATTCCACCACCGGGGCAAATGGGTTGGGGCCTGATGGATACCGAGGTGCTGTGTGGCCACAGCTCCCTCCAAAATCTATTGGGCTGTCGGGGCAAATCAGGGTTGGATGAGTATGGCAGGCAAAAAATCTTCGCTGGAGTTTGGTGGCACAGTAAGTTAGAGTATCACCCTTCCTAGGCTGCAGCACCAGGGTGAAATCTCATAATGGTCACGTGGAAAGAGTTGGCTGGCACTAGCTTACGCTCCCAGGGGCACCCCCTGCTGGACTACATACTTGAAGTCTCCCCTCAGGGAGGTCCATATCCGGGAAGGGCACTATGGGGCAGGAGTGGAGTGCATCAGCAGAGCTGTGAGAGAGATGCTGGCAGTGTCTGCCCTCTGAGTATCCTGGCTCTAGCCCATGTCATGTGTCCTTCATTTCCACAAGAACAAAATGTCGTTAGTCAAATTGTTAAGATAATACTATCTGCAAGATTAAATAACTGCATGGATTCCAAGCACCTGCACAAAACAATCCTGCCCCAGTCAAAGGTAGATGGACTAGCTGATTTACTGGTGGGAGGCTTTTCCTTGATTCATTTGTGTTTCACCTTCAGTGTATGGAACAAATAGATGGCGTGTTTGTGTGTGGGGGGGGGGGTGTTGGTAAAGAGAGAGACTACCCTCTCTTAGGCCAGTTTTACACTAGCATGGAGTGTCGACCTAAGACACAACTTCAGCTACGTGACTAGTGTAGCCGAAGTCTGTGCATCTTAGGTCGACTTACCTGGCATCCTCACAGCGGCAGCAGGCTCCCCCATGAACTCCACTTGCGCCTTTTGGTGAGCTGGAGTTCTAGAGTCAATGGGGAGTGCCTTTGGGGATCAATTATCGGATCTAGATGAGACCAGATAGATCGATCAGTATCCAGCGGGTAGCGAAGACCAGCCCTTAGACAAAACTGGATCTGCTCTTGTATTCATGGCAGCATATCTGCTTCCTTAGCTCATTGCTCTGTTCCTTTGAGCCAATGGCTGCATGCATCACTGAAACTAGTACCCACAATGCGGTATATAATGTGTTTGTATTCATGGACTGCTTAAAAGATTGGTGCTAGAGAGTTGGTTCAGCTCCTTTGGAACCCTATAAACTGTGCACCGAACACAGGGTTCGCCTTACCTGAGACAGGGACGTAACTCCACCATTGGTCTCTATATAGGAGACCTGCCTCTAAACCTACACTCTAGAGCCACACATCCCTGAAGCTGGAGTTAATTTGGATCTGAGTTTTGATGCTTGGGCCCATCTCCACATTACTAAATATTCTCTCCCCTGCCTGTCTATTGATGGGATGATAAATGCCCTCTGTGACTCTGCACATAAGTAAAAAAATCCTTGGGTGAAAATGGTGTGCAGTGTGAGATTTTGGGGCTGTGAATTAGCTTGGAATGAAACTGCATATTTTTGTGATCGAAAATAGTCTTTATCAGTTTTGCACAACCCTGGAGTCCCCAGGGCTGCCAACTCTCACAACTTTAATGTGAGTCTTGTGACTGCTCCAGCTGCTGGAGTTAGGTGATTGGGCGAGAATCTTGGTTTGCTTTTTTTCCCTGACCATGGAAAATATGAGATGCTTGGAACCTAAAGGGTGAAAACAAAAACAACCCTTTGCATTAAAAACCAAGGTATTTTTTTTAACTTAATTTTTGTGGGGATGAACTCATGAATATTAGATACTTGGGATTAGTGATGCTGTGTCCTGCCAGTTCTTTCTGTGACCCCATTTTCAGCTCTTTCCCCACCCCATGAACTCCACACTTGGCTGATTCCACCCTGTCCCCTTCAGCTCATGCCCAGAATCCTTTGCTCCGATTTCTGAAGGGTTTCATAGGAGGCACTGTGTGGGTTGCTGCAATGGATTAAGGGATATGCTGGCATATGGAACAGGGAAAGGGAGTAGGCTGCTCCCCCTCCCCCCCGGGACCAGTTATTACAGCACACTGACTGACACTCAGGGCCGGCAACAGGGGGGTACTACGGGTACAGCTGTACTGGGCCCTGGACTTTAGGGGTGCCCCCTTAAGTCTGGGGCTCGGTACAGAGCAGTACCCGTCGTGGTCCTCCCCCCCCCCCCCCCCCTTGTCGCCAGGCCTGGAGAGCGGGGAAGGGGCGGGGAGGCGGCACGGCTCTCCTCCCGAGCGGACGTGTCCCTGGCAGGAGCAGTGAGCCCGGCTGGTGGCAGCGGCGCACCACCACCTGCAAAGAGGGTGAGGGCGGGGAGGCTCCGCAGCACGGTAGGGCTCCGCAGCATGGTAGGGCTTCCCCTGCCGGGTCCGGGGGAGAAAAGGTGCTGGGGGGGAGAGCAGCAAGGACGGCTCGCGCCGCTCCCTGGCTCGCGCTCCCGCAGGACCCTGCACTGCCGCCAGCCGCTGTCAGCTGGGGGGGGGGGGGTGAGCGCCGGCTGGGCTGGGCTTCCCTCCCCCCCCCCAGCCGCTGTCAGCTGGGGGGGGGGAGTGCTGGCTGGGCTGGGGGGGGGGCCCCCAGCCGGGGGGGCCCCCAGCCGCTGTCGGCCGGGGGGGCCCCCAGCCGCTGTCGGCTGGGGGGGAGCACTGGCTGGGCTGGGGGGCCCCCAAACAGAGTAGGGGGCCCCAAAATTTCTGTCGCCGGCCCTGCTGACACTCATTTCTTGGGTGCAGAAAGAGGAACAAATTTTACTCTGCAGTTGCCTCTGGACAGAGTTTGAGGCCTGTGCCTTTGTTTTTACACAGGGCCTATTCTCCCTGAATTAGGATCACCGTGTGCCTCCACCAGCAGCCAGAGGAGAACACCCATTGCCAGCCCCACTCCTTAGCACAGTACTTTTTTGGTAGGAGGCATCAAGCAAGCTGCGGAGATTCACTGAGGACTACGATGTTATAAAATCACCTCTTAGCACAAATCCAGAGAGGCACTTACCAGGGTGACAGGGAAACTATACAATTCTTTTTCAATCCATTAATCAAAGCGCCTGCAATTCCTACGTCAGCGAGGCAGGTGAGATGATAAATATTGAGCAGAGAAAGCTGATCCATATCCAGGCTCCTAGTGTATTTCATAAATAAGAAGTGTGGAGGGAAAAGGGAGGGGGGAAACTGTGGATCCCAGTGGCTCTTGCTGCCTCCTATTTACGGTTCCAAGTCTCCTCCCATTCAGGCTGTAGGATGAGGAAGCCAACACCTCTATTTAAGTATCTCTGGGTGAATAAGTCCCTCCTAGAAGTTTGTTCTCCCTTTCCTCTCCCAGGTACAGGTGGATGTGTGCCCTTTAATTGGAGAGCTGGGATGTTCTCCTAGTCAGCACGGACACTCCTTTGCACCAGGTTGATCTGACTGTTAGTGATGAGTTAAGAGGAGTCACTAGAGACTTGGCTGCACATCCCAGCAGAGTGAAGGGCTCAGGCAGAGAGAACTTGCTGTAGGCATGACCCTGCAGTCCTTATTCACTGAGTAATTCTGTTGATCTCTGAGGAACTATTTACATAAAGCTCTTCCTTAAGTGAGTTACTTTCCCCTCCCCTCCTGTGAACCTCTTCTGCTAACTGCCCCTGTTTCTCAGATTTTTGGCAGCCCTATTTATCTTAGGAATGTGGAATTTTCTTTGTTGGGTTATTGGTCCTTTTGAGCTGATGCTTTAGAACAGGGGTGGGGAAACTATTTTGTGCCAAGGGCCATTTGGACATGTCCTTCGCGGGCCGCTCCCCCTCCCCCGAGGAAGCCCAGGCTGGCAACGGGAGCTGAGACCCTCAGCTGGCATGGGGCCAGTGGGGGAAACCCCAAAGCAGTGGCAAGCGGAGTGCTTAGCCCTGCACTGCTTTGGGGGTTCCCCCGCTGGCCCCTTGCCAGCCAGGGTCCTGCCGCCTGCCCCAGTCAGCTCCCGCTATCAGCCTGGGTGTAGGGGGTGATGTTGCTTTACCCCCGCCCAGCCTCCCATCTAACTGCCTTTCCTCCCCCACCCCTGCCTGGCCCGGCCCACCCCACCGAAGCTAACCTCCTGCCCCCCATGCCTGACCCACCCAGCCCAGCCTCCTTACCTCCTGCACCCACACCTCGCCCACCCTGGCCTCCCCCCACCCACCTCCCCACCCCACCCTATTGACCGTCAGCTCCCCGCGGTGCCGGCGGCCCCCCCAGGTTTGAGCCGCCCCCGCCTGGCGGCCCACACGCATCCCTGGCCGGCAGCTCCCCCAGGCGCTTGCCGGCCCCAGCGCGGAGCCACGCCCGCGCATCCCTGCCCGGCAGCTCCCCGAGGCGCTTCCGGCCTCTTCGCCGAGCATGGAGCCGCCCCGGGCCACCGGGGGGGGCTCCACATTCGGCGAAGGGGCCGGGAAGCGCCTGGGGGAGCCGCCGGCCAGGGACGCGCGCGGGCCGGACGGAAGGCTTTGGCGGGCCATATAAGGCCTGCGGGCCGGAGGTTCCCCACCCCTGCTTTAGAAGAAAGTGAAGAATACCCCATAATGCACCTGCCAAAGGATGTATTGTTGTGGGTGAGCAGAGCAATTCTTTACAAATCCACTCAGATTCCTGAAGGCTGGGATTTGATTGCCTTTTTATCCTAGCTTGCCTAGTGGTAGGAAGGCAACAAGATCCTGTAGGCAGAGCACAAGACTGGCAAATGGATGTTTGGGTGTTCCAGCCATCTCTGCCAATGACGTGGGGTGTGCCTTTTGGACCTCTCCATGCTTCCACTTCCCCATCAGTAAAATGAGGATAGTGATGCTTAATTTTTTTTTGCAAAGTACTTTGAGACTCCTGAATGGAAGGTGCTGTAGGAGAGCAAAGTGTAATTATTATTCCTGTGATCTATGAATGTTATTAATAGGTATGACATTTTCCATCTCTGTTAAAAATTCAGTCATGGTATTTGATGCTCTGCAGCAGTTTGAACTTCAGACTCTGAGTGCTCCCTTGCATCAGTCTTGAAATTTACCAGCCTTTTCAGCGTCACTGTCTGTCCAGCTTATTGCAGTGCTGTTTGTTGCAGGCAGATTAATGGTAACCAATGAGGGGTGGAGTCTGAACAGGTGGTTGGCTGATAAAATAAGAACAGCTTGGGCTAACATGACAGTTGTTTGATCTTCATGCATCTTGGGACAAAGGAGGTAGTTCTGTCTGGGTATTTCCAATGAGAACAGAAGCAGGGCTTACTGTGGGAGCCCTTTGGGAAATCCCTGGCTGCAGGATGGCCAGTCCTCAGGGTTAGAAGTTTAAATAGGCTTCTAAAAAGTTTGGAAGCTTACATGACCTGAATTTCTAAACCTTCTGAGGTCCACCTGTTCTGATATGGTTATTTGCAGTATGTTGTTTAACCACTGGATGTCTCTGCGTTGCAGAGTTCCACACCACAGGGTCATGGTCCCTGGTGAATGAAATAAAGTTGTGAATCACACTATGGGGATGGAAGCTTGTTTGTTTCTCTGTAAGTGGTGGTTTTGTTTACTAAACACCTTGGACCAAATCCTCAGCTGATATAAAATATCCCCACTTCCTTGACTTCATTGGCACTATGAGGATGTATGCAGTCTGAGGGTCTGGCTCCTCATTGATATGAACTGCAATTTCATATAGCCGGACGCCTGCATTTATTTATTAAGAAACAAATGCTACCCTAGGAACTTGCTATCCTAGCAACTGAGTGAAATGAGTTGGTGCTCTTATTCCAACTATTAGGGGGGGAGGGGTATATTGTATCCCAGGTGACATGAGTCTTGGATTAAACGCTGAGCTAGATCTTCACCCAGTGAGAGTTGATGTTCAGCACAGCCCCGGTGCAGGAATAGGTGAACAAGGATGCTTCTAAACTACCTTTGCAATCTGGCCAGTCCCGTAGCTGGTTGAGGACTGCAGTTACCACAATGTAAGTTTACTGAATCGCAAACAATTCAATCAATAGTTAGTTTAACCCTCTATCTGGGGATTTGCTTGAGGGTATTTGGGCTGTGAAAAGGAAAGAACAGCTAGGAGAATACTCAAGTGGTTCATTAGGTCTGCTTCAGAGGGGAGTTTCCCTCTAACAGGAAGTGGGCCAGGAAATGAGGAATAATGCTGTTTTGTCTGGATACAGTAAAAAGTTTAGGGAGGCAGAATTTGAAGAGCCATAGTAGGATTTGTCTGGATGCTACGGTTGATATTATGGAACTTTTCACAGGAATATCTTCAGTGACCATATGTTGTCCAGACTTGTGCCCCTGTTTGTAAACCAAGCACTCCCTAACCCCACACTAGGGCTTTAGGTTCCACAAAGAGAGTGATAGGGAAGAGTGTGCTTTGCTGCATTACACTTCCTCCAGCATTCTGGGTTTCCCTTGATGGGATCCCATCCAAGTATTGACCAGGCGGAGCATTGCATATCTTAGGAGATCAATGAGAAGACATCCCCAGGGGCTGCAGTAAGGACACAGGCAGGGAGATATGTATCTGTGTCAAACTTTCAACCTCCATGAAGATGTTCATTAATCCAAAGGCATTGTTACATTGTGCAGTAACTCCTGCAGCTAGATCCATCTCCTTTGACTTAATCAGGCAGTTCTGTGTTAAGTATCAACTGATCATTAAAAGCATATTTGCTGAGATTTACAAATCCACATAACAGACACACAAACAGTTGTTCACTCCCAGGTTGTTAAAACTCTGTGACACAGCTTAGTTTTCTTGCAATCAGTATTTATTTAAAATGCAATGACCATCCTATCCCATTAAAACTGAATGTGTTAATTCTCTTTTAGGCATTTTAATTGTAAAAAGCTTTCCCTACCCTAATACCAAGTAATTACAAAAAGTCATTGTCCTTACGGGTGTTTGATTCTGTAAAGAAGTATTGGCGGGAAGGGGGCATAGTCATTTCTCCTACCATGGTGTTATCTAAAGTTATGATGGATGGATGCAACATCATGGTGCATTGAGTGTGATGGAGCTTTCTCATCAACTGCTAGTTGGGATTTTCAACACCTATGGCTTGGTAGTCTGGCTCGACTGCTCTCAGCTACCACTGCCCTCATTGGGAGTTAAAGGGGCTGAGCACCTTGCTGGATCAAGGTACCTTAGCCTCTTGCAAGCCTATGGGAATTGGGACAGAGTAGTAAGGCACCTGCTTCCTGACTTCCCACTCCAATCTCTTGGGTGACAAGATATCTAGAGCCAGCACCTCTTGGACAAGTGTCCAGGGATGGAGCAAAACATGGATGTTGTGGGGATGGTAAAACCCAGAGTCTCAGAAATATCTTCTGTACCTGGTTATTTAATGATGAACAAAAAGTGCAGCTGGGGGAAGTGGATGTCTTACAGGGCTCTTGACAAAGGGCAGGTAAATAGTCTCTGTCAATCCACAAGTGTGTGGGGGTGGGTGGGTTGGCACACTGAATAGGCAGGTGAGTTGGTAAGATGGTTTGGGGGGGAGGTTGTTTTTGTTTTGACTGTGTGGAAACAAACTGGCTGTGGAACTCTGTAATGGCAGCAGGTACAATGCGCAGAAGACTTGCCTGCAATCGGCACAGTTCAGTCATTGGCCAGGAAATGGGGAATTTGAGACCATACAAAGCCACATGTGCACAGCAGGATGTCAGAATTCAAGGTGAAGGGTTGCATGTGTCCTGTTTCAGGTTGCATGTTTGCAGTGTTTGATGCTGTGCTTGCATGTGCTGGGATGGTGAGGGGGTGAATGTGTGTGATAGTGCACTTTGGGGGGGTGTAACGTGATGGTGCAGGTTTATGACTGGTGTGATGTTTGGGGATAGAGGGTTGGGCAGAAGTGATGCATATTGAGGAGGGGGGGCAATGGTGTATATGTGGTAGGGCCTTTGTGAGACAAGTTGGAAGACCTTTGCTCTATTCCTGATAGTACATCCCCACCTTTCTCTGCCTAATACAGGCCTGGGAGTAAAACAGCAGCAAGGATAAGTTTGCTTAGCTGTATGGCCTGCGTTCCATCTGCCTGCCCTTTGTAGAGTCTGCAGAGCCTGCTTGCAATTCCCTTACATTTCAGAAGCAAATAAATAAATATTTGCTGAGTTATTAAAGATTTATTGAAAACGCTGTATATTTAAACCATCTTCCGAAAAATAGATGACTGAATATTTATTATTTACATGTTAGGCAACCTCCTGCATATCTATTTATTCCTCCTTAATCCTATCAGTGTGTTATAAATATTGCAAAAGATCCGTCAATAATAGAATATGTTTTCGTTAATCTGGAGGAATAATTAGGAAACATTTTAGGATAATATTGCTCTGTACAAATAGCGTACACGTGCACTGAAAGGCATGCCGGGAACAGTAGCACTTTCTCTTGCGTAAGGTTTCTCTGGTGCCCATCACTGTGCTAGCAAACAGATTGGAATCCTTCTATGCTTTCTAGCACCTGTCCAAGTTACAGGGTAACGGCACCTGTATTCCCCCACTCCATGGTCCATCCCTGGAGTCCCCAGTTCAGTCTCCAGCTGTCACCTCTCTCTGGCCTGCGACCCTTGTGCCATTCCCTCCTGACTGGGGTTTTTAAGGGTACACAGCCCCCTGCCATACCCAGTGATGCCCCCAGTAAGCTGGTCTGTAGGGTGACCGTATGTCCCAATTTTATAGGGGCAGTCCTGATTTACAGGTCTTATATAGGTTCCTATTATCCCCACCCATGTCCTGATTTTTCACACTTTGGTCACCCCACTAGTCTGCAGGAGGGGCGAGCACCTGTTTTGCTTCCTTTCTGAGGGCTATGAGCAGTGCATTGCCAGCAATTACAAGTTACCACCCAGTTCTTTCTAAGCAAGCACCTTTGTTGTGGAGGTGTAAGCATGACCAGGAAACCATATAAAACAATAAACAGATTTAAACATACCAGGAATCACCCACCCTTCCATCTCATAGGGACCTATTCCGGCCAAAATCTTTCCAACCCTCTCCAAGGGGTGAGAGCCCCCATTGCACAGACGTTCCTATGTTTGCTGAACCAGGAAGAAGACCCTCAGTCAGTTTAAACATGGATTTTTTTTAAAAAACATTTTTTTGTCTCCAAAGCTCTGTCGATCTGTAGGAAACTCAGTGTGAATCGGTATGTGCAAGCCTCCCCAGGGGGTGGTACATATCTGGAGGTGTTTATAAACTGAGTCATCTTAATCCCACCCGACCCCCCACACACTGGATTTCCTATAGAAGCTGAGATAAACCTCCCCCCTGCACTGTATATAAACTCTGGCCCACAGTAATACATGAACCTAATACGCATGGTCCCCAAATATATTACATGGGGTTGTAATATCTGTCACACTACCTCTTTGATTTACATGCTAATTCAAAGCTGATATTATCAGAATAATGATAGCAGGCCCAAAAAGAATTTGAAGAGCAGCTAGAGAAAGGCACACAAAGTAATAGAAATTTAAGTACATCGTCAGCAGGAATCCTGCTAAACAATCAGTAGGGCTACTGAATGATGTGAAGTACTAAGGGAGCATTCAAAGAGGCTGTTGCAGAGAAGCTAAATGAATTCTTTGCATCTGTCCTCACTGCAGAAGATATGAAGGAGATTCCCACAGCTGAGCCATCCTTGCTAGGTGACAAAGCCGAGGAACTGTCCTGGACTGATGTGTCCATAGAGCAGGGTTTGAAAAAAAAATTGATTAACTGAAGAGTAATAGCTTACCAGGACCAGATGGTATTCACCTAAGAGTTCTGAAGGAACTCAGGTTACATACCAGTTAGTAGTTCTACAATTTCATCAATCCGCTTCTGTACCAGGTAACTAATGTGAGGGTGGAGGTGGTGTGTGTGTGTGTGTTTGTTTTTTAATGGCTGCAGAGGTGATCCTAGCAATTACAGGCCGGTAAGTCTGATTTCAGTATCTGGCAAATTGGTTGAAAATATAGTAAAGAACAGAATGATCAGCATCACAGATGAATACATTCCGTTGAGAAAATTAATACCACTTTTTGCAAAGGGAAATCATGGCTTACCAATCTAGTAGACTTCTTTGAGAGGCTCAACAAATGTGAACAAGGGTGATAGTAGAGCAAGTCCACTTAGATTTTCAGAAAGCCTTTGACAAGATCCCTCCCCAAAGGGGGGAGGGATAGCTCAGTGGTTTGAGCATTGGCCTGCTAAACCCAGGGTTGAGAGTTCAATCCTTGAGGGGGCCATTTAGGGACATGGTGCAAAAATGGGATTGGTCCTGCTTTGAGCAAGGGGTTGGACTAGATCTCCTGAGGTCCCTTCCAACTCTGATATTCTATGAAAGGCTCTTACCAAAGTAGGCAGTAACTGGGATAAGAGGAAAGATCTTTCCATGGATCACCAACAGGTTAAAAGACAGGAAACAAAGGGTGGTAATAAAACTGGTCAATTATCGTAGTGGAGAGAAGTAAATAGAGGGATCTGTACTGGGACTAGTGATGTTCACCATATTCATATATAATCTGGAAAAGGGGGTAAACAGTGAGGTGGCAAAGTTTTACAGATACAAAATTACTCAAGATTGCAGTCAGGTTTGAACTTTACTAAGTTACAAAGGGATCTCACTAATCTGGGTGACAAACTGGCAGATGAAATTCAATGCTGATAAATGCAAAGTAATGCACAATGGAAAACATAAACCCAACTAGACGTATACAACTATTTGGGGGGGAGGGGGGGAGAGACTAAATTAGCTCTTACCACTCAAAATAAATTTTGGACTCATTGTGGATAGTTCTGTGAGCACATCTGCTCAATGTTAGGTTTTTTGACTGCCACTACACAATATCAGGAAAGGGATAGATAAGAGCAAATAACACAATGCTACTGTCTAAATCCATGGTATTTCCACACATTGAATAATGTGGGCAGTTCTTGTCAACCTATCTCAAAAAAGATATTAGAATTGGAAAGGGTACAGAGAAGGGCAACAAAAATGATTAAGGGTATAGAACAGCTTCCATATGAAAAAAGATTAAAAAGGCTGGGATGGTTCAGTTTGGAAAAAAGACTAAAGGAAGGTCTGATGGAGATCTATAAAATCATGAATGGTGTGGTGAAAGTGAATAAGGATGTGTAATTTACCCCTTCACATAACGTAGGGGTTACCCAATGAAATTAATAGGCAGCAGGTTTAAAACACAAGGGGGTGCTTCCTAATATAAAGCTTATACAGGGCAAACTCCTAGATTGTTTGCCCTCTATAACAATGATAGAGAGAGATGCACAGCTGTTCTCCCTCCTCCCCCAGTACTAACACGTACTCTAGGTTAATTAATAAGTAAAAAAGTGATTTTAATAAAGGCAGGAAGTAGGATTTAAGTGGTTCCAAGTAGTAACAGACAGAAGAAAGTGAATTACCAAATAAAATAAAACCGAATATGCAGATCTAACTCAAATACAGTAAAAAGCCTCACCCTAGATGTTTGAACTCCTTTCAGGCTAACCTCCCTGTTAGCCTGGGTCCAGCTATCACTCTCACCCGTTCCTGCAGTCACAGTCCTCTGTTCCGGTTTCTTCCAGGTATCCTTGGGGGGGGTGGAGGGTTGTTCTTTGAGCCAGCTGAAAACCAAAAAGGAGTCATCTCCCCAGGGTTTATACAGACATCCCTCTTGTGGGTGGAGAGCTCCCTTATCCTTCCTATGCAGAGTCCACTTGTAAAATGGAGTCTCAGAGCACATGGTCTGTCACAACTTTGAACCAGACTCTGCTCATTACCAGCCAGGCCACATTCCTGGAGAAGCTCAGGTGTGGACAGGCATCTACAAAGTTCATTGTTAGCTTGATTGGTTCTTGATTGGGCTTAACTGAGAATAGTGTTGTGTTTTGTTTTTTTTCCTCTGAGAACTGCTCAGTTGCTTTCCAAAGTCTACATATAACTAACCAAGCACATAGCCAATGTTCATAACTTTGAATACAAAACACACACGTACATACAAATAGGATGAACAGATCCAGTGGATCATTACCTTCACATAGATATGTTACATGGCATATGTAGCAAAACCATATTCCAGTAATATACATATATTTACAGGCACCCCCCACCCCATAAAGCTTTATGGGGTACACCATCACAGTGTGTTCCTGAATAAGTCATTTAAGAATTGTGGCTAAATAACTTGTTTATTCTCTTAAATAGTTTTGAAGGCCGCTTGACCCATTTTACAGCTGGGAAAAGAGAGATGGGGAGGCGGCCAACAAGCTTCTACTGAGCCATGGCAGAGGCAGAAAATGGCCTTCCCCTGCCAATGTTCAGAAAGTTTGTCCACACCACTGTTATAGCAACAGTGATTTTGCTCACTCTTTAGATAATCAGTTCTATGCTGGTTTTAATTCTCATTTCTATTATTGGAGCTTCAGTTACAGGATCCAGCTACAGTCAGGGCCCCCATTAATTCTAGGTATTGTTGAAACCTATAGTAAGTCAGGAACTGCCTTGAGGAGCTTACAAATGAGAACGGTGATGCCTTTCTCTTGCATCTCCAAATGTAGGGTAGAGAACTGAAATAGAGAAGATTTTTTTTTTGGGGGGGGGGTTGATTTCAACACCCAAGATTATCCCTAACCAAAACATAGCTGTCCAGATAAATAAGCAGCAAAGCGCTTGTAGACCGCTTCAGTAGCTTGTCGCTGCATTCATTGCACAGTGAGCTCTAGTATTTGCATGTCCATCCTGTCTGCCATCGCGGCCAGGGAGGAAGCAGTGTGCAAGGCCATTGGATGGGTAGCCCAGAAGCCATTTGGGCATCCTACACATCTACCTCTTCTTGCCCGAGATGGTACATGCTTAAATTCCCTGTCACCTGACTTTTCTTACTGAGCCCCTTGTCCCCTCCCCCCCCCCCAGGTGTGTTTGGAGAGTGTATGAGACCCCAAAGGGGGGGTGGGATATCTGGCTTCTAGGGATGTTCAGTAAGAATCCCCATGGCTAGACTGATTCATGGAAAGAGCTTAAAAGGGAATGGGCTCGAACTTAAAGTGACTATGGAACAGCCCTAAGCTTGGATACAAGTAGAGAGCAACCCCTCGGTAGGAGGTTGGCAGACATGGCCCTGTGCTTGAGGGGTATCTCAACCCTCCACAATGCTGAATGCCTGGGTCCTGATCCAGCAAAGCCTTATCTACTGAACTTTCAGCTCGCGGTCGGTGTGGCTGAAGTCAAGGGGACCATTCCTGTGCTTACCGTGAGCACATAAAGTGCTTTGCTAGGTCTGGGGGCAGAGCGCTCAGCAGGTCATAGGAGGGACGCTCCCATGAAGCAGCACCGCAAAAAAGGGAGATCCTGTTCAAGGAACAAAAAACAGATATAGCCACAAAATGTCAGTGAATCCATCTTAATCAGGCACTCGAGCCAATGGCAGCACCACAAGGGCTGGAACAATTTTTAATGTGGGGGGACTAAGAACCATTGAACCAAACGGAAAACCCAGTATGACTGGAAACCACTTCAAGCCAGGGGGTGCTGCAGCATCTCTGGGTCCAGCACCTAGGGGCAGGGCACAGAAATCAACATGAGGCCTGGATGACCCAGGACAGCCACCTCACCCTGCTGAGCTCAGCATCTCAGCCCGCCCATCACACCACACCAGGCAGCTCAGTTGTTGGCTGCAAAGGGTGCCAAATGAGGTCTCAATGTCTCCATGGAAGGGCCAAGGTCACTGTGTGTATGGCATGGTGATCGGGCCACTGGGGTAGCAGAGGGCAGTTGTTTCTGGACAACCCCGCAGCCATCAGAGCTTTCCACATGCTCTGGCTCTATGTAGTGAGCATGAAGTACGTTAGCAGGAGGGAAATGCTACAGGGAAAGGAACCTGTTCCAAAGATTGTCTGTAGTACAGAGGCAGCCCTTCGCAGTGTGGGGCAGAGGGGGCTCTGGGGCTGGGTGGGAAGAGGTATAATGACAATCCCTATCAACCTGAGGTGGAGGGGAGTCGGGGGTCTGTACAGAGGCAGCCCCTCTGGGTGTGAGGCAGAGGGAGCTTTAGGCCCGCAAGATGGATCGTAGGTGTATTCCAAGCATTGGCTTTTTTGGCAAACAGCTGAGTCTGGATTAATAAAATGTTCAGATGCAAATCAGACTTTTATTAAAGTGTGCTCACACAGCATCAGTGCCCAGCCACACTCCCGGTACGTGAGCAGGAAGCCTGCCAGCCTTGCCCAGGAGTGCAGCGTATCACATCTGATAAGAAGGCCCTGCTGAGAGAGCCAGCATGAGGAGGAAGCTGCCAGTGCCTGCTACTCAGCCCAAGTCTCCATCTGAATCCACTAGCCTGCAAAGGTTTGCCCCCTATAAAACTAGTGCAGGTTGGAGAAGTTGCACACTGAGGCTTCCAGGAGAACAAACAAGGCCAATTGCTCCTTGCTGCAATTCTTCTCTCCCCTCCCCCCCAGCTGCCCTGCTCAGAATTCAGCTAGCTCAGCCCAGTATTTCAAACAAGACTTTTTCTTTACTTTGTCTCTTCCGTGTGGGTTTCTCCCTGCCAGATTTTGGAGCTAATTAAAAGGGGCACAGAGGAGGTTTACATTTTTCCTTCAGTAGCGAGCTGTTGGCAAGGTTTCTGAGCTGCCAGGATGAAGCCTCTGAAAAGCAAGTTGGTACCGAGTTGGGGGGTGAGGAGCCAAGGCTACCATTGTTGTGAGCAGGAGAATGAAGAAAGGATAATTGTAAGTCAGTCAGTCTCTCTCTCTGTCACATACACCCTGTTCTTCCTCACTCCTACCTCCGTATGTCCATTGCTCACAGCCTGCATCACTCTTCTCTCATCCTGGTGCCCTCTGCTCACACCCACAATCTCACATACCACACTCATGTTCTCTTTGACTCCCCCACCACATATGGATAGCCTTTGCTTGCATACAGCTTTTACTCCTATGCCCCCACTACGTGGGCGCAGGCACACTCACACCCTACTCAACAGCACTTGGCAAATACTGCAAACCCTTAGCCACTGCAGAGCGTTAGAACGAATTCACTTTGCTCACGCTTCCAGCCCCCTTCAGTTTTTACTTGGGCTATGGGGATGCTCAAATTTCCTGGCAAAACTGTTCAGACACAGTGAATTGTAAGTGAATGTGAGAGGCTATTTTGTAGAAAGCAAATGTTGAAGTCGTAAATCTGATTCTAAGGATTACACTCCTCCAATCAGGCAATGGCAACAGTACCATGGGGCTTGCATGGCCAGTGTTAACTAAGCAACACAGCTTGGCTTTCAAATGGAGTAAGCAGAATTCTGAGGTATGGGGGACAAGGAGGGGTGAAAACTTTTGTCTAATCAACAAATACAATTGAGAAAATGGCAGACACAGATGAAATTTGGCTCCAAATGCTGGATGATCTATGTTCTGATACATTCACTCAGCTCCAGTAGCCTAACTACTTCTATGTAAGATGTAGACACGAGGCAGTGGACTTCTAGAGAAACTGAATGTGTTGGTGGATAGGGCTCATGCTGTGCACAGCACAGACAATGGGGAGCCAGGAGTATGGCCAGCTAGTGGGGAAACGGGGTGGTGGTCATAGATGTAGTACACATTCTGGAAAAGGGGGGAAAAGTCCTGCAAATCATAAGCAAGGGCCTTTTAACAGCCATGAAAAACACAGCAGGGGCCCTGTTTTAATCTTTGGGGATGGGGAATCGACCGCTGCTTTGATTCCTCCCCAGCCCTTTAACCAGGCCAGTGACACTTCCCCAAAGCTGGTTTTGGCTCTGACCCTGCCAGTGAGGGAGGTGGCTCAGGAGAGGGATCAGGTAAAGATTTAGTCCATGAAAGCATGATTGAGGGAGTAATTGGCAGTGCTGGGTGGGGGAGACATGAGGAACTTTACTTGTGACCTTTACTGCAACCTTTCTGTGCTGCCCAGAACCCAGTGGTGGAGATACGGGGACTGGGAAACACACTCAGCGCTGTTTGCAGGGACCTGTTGCACTTAGTACCAAATATCTTACCCCAGTAACTTCATGGGCCAAATTCAGCCCTGGGGTAAGAGTTCAACTCCCACTCTAAGCATAGAGCCACACCTGCTTGTGTGGCCCCATGTGTTTTCTATCCTGTGGGTCTTCATTGGGGTGACAGCCCCAAGATAGTCCTACCTTGTCATCTTAAAAAGATCTCCTTCCGCTTTGAAAGGGAGTAGGATTAAATCTTTGACTGGCAGAGGGTAAGCAGTGTTCTTAAATTTGCTGCCTCCCTGTAGGAGAGTCAGCGAAGAGAGGCCAGGCAATTGGTGGGAGGCCCATGAGTCTGCCAAGACATTCTCTTCTCTCACACACAGAGCCCTGTAAATCTGATCGGTGCTTAAACACCAACTGCCACTCATCATTGATTTACCCTGAAATTGAGTCCTGTTGTGCTCCCAAGTCCAGAGAGCCTTGAATTAATATGCTGAGGCTTAGTATGAATGGGAAAACCTAGTGGCTTTATTGAATGCATCCAGCTTGGCTTTATAGCCACACACCACTAACTAAATATTCCGCACACTGTCCCTAGCCCAGTATGGTATCTTGTGTATTGCTGCCTGTGTACTCTTTGGGGACAGCTAGCTCTGTTTCACATGCTCCAGTCAGAAATAAGGATCAGTAAAGGCTATACAGAACACAACCCAGCCCTTGCCTCAGTGAAGCAGCTGAATCTGACTTTTGTGGGTGGGGTGAAGGGGTTAACCCCAATGAATAATGGAGCTGTGGCCCCAGTGTCCTTTGATAAATGGAATCAAGAGAGGCATTAGGCTCCTTTCCCATAATCTGCATCCTCCTTGGAAATTCCAGCTGAGTTGCCTGCAGTTCTGTCCCTAGCCTGCCCTGTTTTTCCATCTGCGCATAGCCCACCTACTGTAGAATTCACATTGCTTTGTCGGGGCTGGTGAAGGGTTGTCGGGGGTTGCACTAGTGAGCTAAAAAGAGCAGCGTGGACATTGTGGTTTGGGCTTTCAAGTCTAGGGGGTCAGTTGGGCCTAAAGACTGAGTTGCAGCCTGAGCTACAACATCCACACTACTAGTTTTTTCCAGGCTAGCTCAAGCCCCACTGGGGTGAGTCTGTCTAGGTAGACTAGCAGGCTTTTTCCCAGCTGTGGTGTAGACAAACCCCAGATAGCTATCCCACTGCTTGGCAATTTCTCACTGCTTTGCAGCTTTCCACATCCTCATCTGATTGCATACCGCATCTAGCCCCCTACCCTGCTTTCTCCCCTCTCCCATCTGCCCCCTAAATACATTTGTGCTGACGGGCCCATCTTTCCTCCTACACAGACAGGAGATGTGATTAGAGGGAATCTAATTTGTTTGGAGTGCTCCAGCGATGGAAGGAAATTATTCTGCAGCAATATTTGCAAATGCATTCATCTCCGAGTCACGGGCAATCCGTCACCGCCAGATGATGACTTTGTGATCTTCATGAAGGTCTGATTAAAAGAGCGTTCTAATGACTGGCCAAACTTTGCACCTCACTCTCCTGACTCGTGCCTGAAGCAACGGGGATAGGGTAGGGGATTGTAGAAGACTCGGCAGTCCATTCCACTGCTGCCAATTCTAGGCCAGGACTTAAGGGACACCCTGTGTCACAATATCAGTGGGGCTAGGGGTGAGAGAGCTAGACAGAATTGTAGGGTCTGTCTGTGTACAGCTGCCTCAATAAACAAACAATCCCCTTGATATCTTTATACTTCAATCTTCTCTCTGTCTGTCTATACACACACACAGAGCAGATTTCACTATCTCCAAGACTTAGAGCTCCCAGTCTGTCCAAGCATTGGCCTCTTAATGATAGGGACCCAGTTACCTCCTAGAGTTGTACGTTGTGAAAGCAGGAAAGTGCTGTGTAGGCCACCAAGTGGTCAGGAGAGGCTCTCCCAGGACAGGCTGGGTAACCTCTCCTACCTTTATTCTGAATTGGATACAACAGTAAACACAGGCCATGATGTAAGAAGGCACCTTTGTGTGTCTGCTCAGCTGCCCATCAATGCTCATCACAAGCAGGGTCGCTTTGGTAGCCTCCCGCTGACTGAAGGAAAGTATGCCTGGGTAGCAGATGCACGTGGAAATGGCATACTGTAAGAAAGTGGCTGAGGAAACCAGGATGGGAATAGCTAAAACATTGATGGCTGCACAGCACGCTTCCTGTTTGGAACTCTAGGAGCATCTGATTATACAGCCGAAGGCAGCCAAGCCTCAGGAACTTTTGTATGGACCTTTGCTTATTGCTGCGTATGTGCCATGAGTGACTGGTATGTAATTGCCTCCGAGATTATAAGGGCCTTTTAGGGCCAGAAGGGACCATTATGAAAACTGAGTCATAACACAGGCCAAAGAATCTCACCCAATAACTTCTGCATCAACCATATTTCCCGTTACTGTTGGATGAATTGCGATTAATGAGCAACCAATGCATGCATGTGGGTTCTTGCTTCTACACTCCCACATGAGGCAGAAGGCCTTACTGGGTTGTTAGGTTCTCCAGGTTGGTTATACCTTTCCCACACCTCTGTGCTATAATGCAGATTTGTATTCTGGGCTCCCCCTCTTCTTTTCCATCTGCCCATTTTACTCCACTTGTATTTTGGTTGGAATCGGTAGGTAGGCATATTCAGGTAAAATAAATTCTTCCTTTTCTGCACACTTTCAAAAAGTAACACACCTCCATCTTTCAATCTTTTCCCCCTTTCCTCTCCTTTACTCCTGCTAGTGTTCACAATGTGTGTTAAGGCTGATTTTCCTAGTCTGGCACTTTGACTGCAGAATGTGAGGGCCCTCAAGGATTCTAAAAATTAATACTGGCCACTCCAGGCTTGTATTAAATTCCCAAGGTTGCAGCTTCTCTCTGACCTTGGATGGGTAGATGCTGCCGCCTCTAGGCTGACCAGGTAATAAGTGTGAAAAATCGTGATGGGGTGAGGAATAAAAGGACTCTATATAAGAAAAAGCTCCAAATATCAGGAGTGTCCCTATAAAATCAGGCACCCTAGCCGCCACCCAAATGAAAAACCTCTTGGAACCCAGGAAGGTGCACTTGGGAATTCCTTCCTGTGTGGTACCCTTTAACCCCCCCCCCCTCCCCGCCAGCCTCTGCAGAAGAGCTTAGAAAGAAAACAAAGGAAATTAGCTGTTGCCACCAGCTAACTAAACATATACACACACCCCTTTGGACAGCAAAAATCCAGTCCTGTTTTTAAAGGTAAATTTTATTAGGAAAAAAGAAAATACATCTGGAATTTAAGCTTTTGCTAGAATTAAAAAACCCACTTCCAAAATTAAACATAAAGAATAACCTTCTTGAGGTGCAAGTTAAAGATTACAAGCAAAACAAAAAGCATTTGAGGTTAGCACAGACGAGTCTGCAAGCCAATAAGAAATAAACCTAATCACATCTTTCTAGATATTTTCTGATTTATGGGTAGCTTTTAGGTATGATTTGATTATTTCCATGCCTGACAGTTTTTTATAGCTTGGTCCCAGCCCTGGGAAAGTTGTTTGTTTTTGTTTGTGTCCTTCCCCCGCCCCCCAACTTAAAAAAAGTTCTAGCTCTCCCATTGGCTCATTTGGTCAGGTGTCCATTCCTTTCCTTTTACCTATGGACTTTTTTTTAACCTTTTACAGATAAAGCAAGTAGAAACAGCTACCAAGAGGGATTTCATAGCTGGCTGGGTGTCCATAAAAGGAAGCTACCCTTCCCCGCCTTCATTTATCACGATGGGTATTTCATTTCCTCACTCTAGTGCTCATTAGATACTGTGACTATAGATTCTCTTTACAGCCTATGGTTTCTAGTCTCATGTTTTGATCTACCAAGCAGATTTGTTTTCTCCCCCCATAAACAACTTTCCTGGTATCCATATCTCTGTTTTGGTGGGTGGGGTAAAATTGCTACCCATCACCTGGCACGGGGGTGTATGATATGGCTGCTCATTGATGATGGCTCTGCCCATGCTCTTCTTTCTACTTTCTTGGGGATGATCTGGTGCAAGATGTGGTCTCCTGTTTGCATATATTGGACTTGTGCATTTTCTTGTCCTTAGCAGTGCAACATAGAAACTTTCCTATAGGCCCAGGTTCTGCCCTCAGATTCACCTGTGTAACCCCTTTAATTTCAGTGGGGGTCATCAAGAGTAAATGAAGGTAAAATGTCACTTGGTGTCTTGCATACCCTCTAGTGGTAGTTCTAGTTCTTGTATTATTTAGTACAAGAAATGCATGTACCCAGACTCCTTAGCGGGGTGTGACAACGTGTGCAGAATAAGAATGAAACCTAGTAGCTTGTTAGCAGTGAACCCATGTCTTTCCTTACAGAAAGCTACAGCCCATATGTGAACAGTCTGCAACAAATTGGACAATTGGGCATGAGGTTTTTATATGTACGTCCTTTATAATTTAGGGTGCTGTAGCTTCAGGGCTGTATACATAGGCATGCGCATGGGATATGCTGGGTGTGCCCAGGCCCACCCTAATGCAGGGTGGGCCGGTGGCCCCTGAGCTCTGGCTGGGGAGGCTGCTCCTCCCCCTTCCCCCACTGTTCCCCCTCCCCCGCAGCCTCAGCTTGCAGTAGCGTGTCTGGCTCCGAGCGGCAACGTGTTGAAGAGGCTGGGACTGGGACGAGCGGTTGGATAAGGGCCAGAGGGTCTCGGGAAGGTATGGGGATGGGGAATGGGGGTGTTGGATAGGGCGTGGAAGTCCCGGAGACCTGTCAGGGAGCAGGGATGTGGCTAGGGGTTGGGGCAGCCGGGGAACAGGAAGGTTGGATAGGGAGTGGGATCCTGGGGGGTGATTGGAGGCGAGGGGTTTCAGGAGGAGGCGGTCGGGACAAGGAGCAGGGGCTTAGGTAGAGGGTAGGGTCTGGGGGGGTGGTTAGGGTGGGAGGTCTTGGGAGGGGGTAGTCGGGACAGCGGGGGGGGGGGGGGCTTAGATACGGGGTGGGGTCCTGGGGGCAGTTAGAGTGGGGGGGGGTCTCTGGAGGGGGCAATCCGGGGATAAGGAGTGGGATAAGGGGGTTGGGGGCTCTGAGGAGGTGGGTGAGGGTTGGGTGGGGGTGGGACCAGGCTGTTTGGGGAGACACAGCCTTTCCTGGGTGCACACCCATTGAAATATACTGCCTATGCCAAGCCATCATGGCACATCATTTCATGATGCGTTTGGCTTCCTTGTTATGGGTTAGCCGGCCGTGCATAATATCACTATTTCTCATGGGAGAGTCCGGGGCTCCTGGCACATCCTTTGGGTGGGATTTCCAAACACAAGAGAGAGGCAGCTGAGCCAGGGCAATGGGAAGCTACAGGCATTGCAAACAGCTCTGGAAGGAAGCTTCTGTCGGCTGCATCCACTCAGTCAGGTGTGCACTGGAAACCTTGTCCGGGCTGTTGCAGCTGAGTGGTAACACCAATGCTTGTGAACCACGTGGGTTGGCTATTGGTAAGGATGCAACAGCTATTACAGGTGTCACAAGGTCAGTGTCCCAGCCAAGTATGTTGCAACATATGTATACGTCATGTGGATGGCCCTCCTTCCTTCTGCCTCTGCAGAGTTAAGACTCGTGAGCGGGACTCTTGGGTTAGATTTCACTTGCAAGGCCCTAGGACACTCATTCTCCCCCTGCAAGGTGCAAACAATTCCTATTGACGTCCGTAGGCGTGATCCCCAACCTGTGAGAGAGGCCCTTCTACAGATCTCTGTCGTGCAAATCCTGCATTCAGTGCCCTGGACTCCTGGTTTCCGATGCTTGCTTATGTGCACCCCCCCACACTTCCTTTCCTCAGGCTTCAAGGACCAGGCACTCCTCATTTAGATTTCACACACCACTTTCTTGAACACTTAATGAAGCTGTCTCTTCGTTCAGCCAGGTGGAGGTTCAGTGGCATGGGCCAGAAGATCATACTGACTGATGGGAAAGAAATGAGACTTGGAGAGAATTTGATGCTAAACCAAAAGGAAAGGGGGAGGCTATGGAGTAAAACAGCAGCCAGCAGAGCTCTAACCTGTACTCTCTTGTTAAGCTAGCTCCTCAGATAAACAAGAACAAGGTTAAAAGAACAGGTGCCTCCCTGAGTGACAGAGCTGGGTCTGAGACAGGTCTGTAAGCTGCGGCTGCATCCCCCCAGCCACTTGCCATCCACGCCTCGTCTTACAGAGCTGGGGCTTGGTATTTCAGGTGCTAATTTAATAGAGGAAATTGCAATCCTCCGAAGAAAGTCCGAGTATAATTATATAGATGTTCTTCTGCAGCAACCTGGAGGGCCAGTTGATACAGCAGTGAAGCACTAGGAAGGCTGAATACCCCAGCAGGGAGACATTACGGCTGCAGAAGGGGTTTTCAGGGTAGTGTGCCCAGTGAAAGGGCATAAAATGTACTGGCAGTCTATCCAGTTATGCCCCTTTTCAGTATAAAACTCTGCTGGCTGAGCTATCTGGCCCACCCTGGTCTTTAAGAACTCCCTTGTCACTACAGCCTCCTGCACTTCAGAGGGTAGGAGTGAGGGTCTCTCTGCTCCCTCCATACCCCTGCCCAGAAATGCACCCAGAGTCAGCTACATTTTGGCTCGAAAGCTGGGCAGTTAAATTCACAAACAACCAGGAAATGCAAATGTAAAGGTTCCCACTGGTCCATTAACCTGACTGGTCGATATTCAGCATGTACATTGAACAGCTTGGAGCTAGATCCTGCTACGAAGTATGGGGCTGGGTAAACCACAGGCCATCTTGCTGCTCTGTGGTGCAGCTGTAGAAAACACTGTATTGCCTTGAACTGGGAACAGAGTCGCACATCCAAGCCCTCTGTGTGAAGCAAAGAGGGGACATAAAGGCAGAGGACAGTAGGCAAGGCAAGAAATGTTCATATTCTCCAACATGGAGCCAAATGTCTGGTTTATAATAGCCCTGACCAAGGTCAGGAAATAGTTAACTCCTGCATGCTAGTTAGAACTGGTATTTATGCACCCAGGGTAGTTGGTTACCAGCTGTCTGTGTCTAGCATGGGGGTGAGCACTAATGTGTGTGTTTGCACTCCTCTGGTTTTGGCTATTGCTGTAACCTGTTGACTCCTGGTTTTCCTCCTTAAAAGATAACAGCCAATATTACATGCACACAGTATGCCTGAGTTAAAGCTTGCTGGTCTACTTAGCTTTTCTATTTTCTGATTATCATTTTATGTGGGGGGTGGGGTAGTAATTTTAATAATGTATTGGCATGGATTTGTGTTTGCGTTTTATTTCCTATGTTTTTAGAAATGAGGGGTGGGATTTTAAAACATAAGTGACTTAGGAGCATTTTCCCATTGTTGAGGGAGATGTGTCCTCCTAAATCACTTGAAAATCCTCAACCCTACCATGCCATGGGCCGCCCATCCCGAAAGCGGCAGTAAAGCTTAGATGCCACAGGCACTGTCTCTGAAATTCACACTCCTTCAATGTCTCCATTAAAATATGTGGACATCAAAGAGGGCTCTCTCAACAGAAGCACTTGTGGTCCCTGTAAACCCTAGGGTTGCCAGTTCTGGTTGACGGTATTCCTGGAGGTTTCATCACATGACAAAAGATGAATATTCAATTCAATATTAGATTCCTGGAGCCTAGGACAATCCTGGAGGGTTGGCAACCCTAATAAACCCAGCACATCCAAGCATAGGGTGACCATATTTTCCAATGCGGTATACAGGACACCTAGTCAAATGACTCTTACTCAAGCCAGTTCAATAGCAATCAGTCTGAACTCATTCAAATTAACATCAAGTTGATTGAGCCCCTGTTAAAAAGAAATACCGTGTAGTGGGATTCTTTGTATTTACCTTATTTTTAAGGCTCTAGGGCTCACAGAGGGAGGAGGGACACACACATTCCCATACATCTCAGAGGGGAGGGTGACTGGCTGGAAACAGGACAGGGGACAGGTCCTATAGGTCGAGAGCCAGTCTGCAGCAGGGGCTGCACTCATCGACCAGCATGGGAGTGGCCCGGCTCCATGCACTGCAGCTTTTCCCCACTACCAGCTTTGCTCACCTACCCCCATCTTTGGCCAGTAGACCCCCGCCCCCACCCCTGGGCAATTGGTGAGCAGGGATCTGGCCAGCAGCAGGACCCACCAGTACTGATGCGGGGGGAGAGACGACCGAAAATATGGTACAATTTTCCCATTTTTAAGAGAGTCAGGGCACCTGCAGAAGGGCTTAAATACAGAACTGTCCCCCTCTGTCTGGTCACCCTATCCAAGTGTCTTCTGCACACTCCGAATGGAACTAGGGCTTGGGCGGCACACCTCATGAGAGTGGGGGCAGGGCTCAGGGGTATGTTTGGGAACCTAGTTGCCAGTCAGCAGAAGCAGGCTCTGGAACTACATCCTCCCCAGAGTGCAAGAAACTGGAACCGAATGTGTTATCCAAGGGTCACAGGTTGGGATGGGAGTGGAGGAGGAGGTGGCCAGAGAGCTGCCCACAATGCAGGAGAGTCCAGGGTTAGAGGTGAAGCCTGCATGAGGCCTGGCAACAGGCAGTTGTGTACGGAAGCAGCAGTACATGCATGTGTCCAGGATCCATCTTTAACTGCCCAGCCCATGATTCAGCAGAATCTTTTCTCCTTACCGGGGTTATGAACAGTTGTAGGCATGTTAAATCAAGAGGATGATGCTGGTAGGAGGGGGCTAGATAGCAAAGTAAAGACCCCTAGGACATGAGCCAAGCAGCCGGGGGAGGTGGGTCAGGGTGATCTCCCTTGGTGTAGGTTAGGGTAAGGTGGATCAGGTAGTGTCATGGGACTTGGCCCAGGGATTGCAGGGTTTCCTCTCCACACAGCCCTTGCACAAGCAGCAATTTGACTAGCTTCAACACCAACGTCTGAGGACAAGCCCAGGCACAGGCTGGTGGGGGGGATTCCTGCAGTGCAGGCTTGCCTGGGTCCTGCATCCACTGGAGTCTGGGGCAATCCATCAAATACTTATTTACTAAAAAGGTAATCTTTCCAAGGGTGCCGGTGCTGGCAAAGCCATGTATTCAATACATGCTTTCCATCTGGAGCAGGATATACAGGAATCCCCGCTCCTCATATGCGAGGACATCCCCATAAATTCTGCATGGGCCACTCCCTTTGATACATGCTGGGGCAGAAATAGCTCAATGTGCTTAGAGGCCATGGAAGATGTTCCTGGCAGCTGGAGAGAGAGCACAGCCTGCCCTAAATCAGCAACTGGACAGATACCAAGAGCAGGACTTCATTAGGCAAGGCCCTTCCCTATGGTTTATGCCAGTCCTGCCTGGAGTCAAAGCCCAAGAGTGCCACTACGGTTCTGTGCTTCGGTCTCTTCCCACAGTACAATAAGGTCCTGCTCCAGGACTAGGGCTCTGAGGTGCTATCATCATACAAATACTACCACTAAGAATGGGGCAAATGGAACAAGCCTAATTCCCTCATTCCTCGGCATCAAGTCTAGGCAGCTGGCATCCCAGGGAGGAGTGGGGCTGGCGTGTTCATCTCAGGCTCTAACACCAAGGAAGGTGCTCACCCTGCTGGGACTGGCATCCTAGATGACCCCCATGCTCTTTGGCACAGTGATATACCAATACAGACCCACAAGATAATCCATACCCCCAAAGAACTTGCAGTCTAAGAGGTAAAGTGGCCATGTAGAACCAGCAGGTTGGGCTCCTCACTAGGGTGACCAGATGTCCCGATTTTATAGGGACAGTCCCAATTTTGGAGTCTTTTTTTTTATATTGGCTCCTATTACCCCCCACACCCTATCCCGATTTTTCACACTTGGTGTCTGGTCACCCTACTCCTCACACACAAAGGGCTGGTCCTCACTACCGGGGGGAGGGGGGGGATCGATGGCAGATACGCAACTTCAGCTACGTGAATCACGTAGCTGAAGTTTGCGTATCTGCAGCCGACTTACCTGCCATCCTCATGGCGGCGGCAGTCAGCAGCACACTCCCCCGTCGACGGCAGCACACTCCCCCGTCGACGGCAGCACACTCCCCCGTCGACGGCAGCACACTCCCCCGTCGACGGCAGCACACTCCCCCGTCGACGGCAGCACACTCCCCCGTCGACGGCAGCACACTCCCCCGTCGACGGCAGCACCTCCCGGCAAGCTGGAGTTCTGTAGTCAATGGGTGAGCTGCGGGCGATCGATTTATCGCGTCTTCACAAGACGAGAGAAATCAATCCCTACCCACCGTGAAGACCAGCCCAAAGATAGAGTAGGTATCTCACTGCATTGGTCTTGTGCTGATGATTTCTGGTGCTTAATTTGTAATGAAAGAGGAGCCAGAGCTCCAGCCATTTTTTAACATTCATAACTGATGCAGCAAGCCCAGTGGTGCCGGGGCTATGAACTACCAAGCCCTAGCACAGATTAAACTGGTGGTATCTCACCCTGAGTTTCTGGTCTATTCCCCCATTTTTACCCTTATGAGAACCATTTCTGGTATGCATGCTAAGTTACACAAGGGGAGAAATTGGAAGTGGTAGAGAAATTTTTCATGCAGAAACTTTTTTGTACTTAAAAGTGTGGTTTTACTGAAAGTGAGGTGTGGTCATGTGGGGTTTTTTGTTTTGTTTATTTTGCAAGATGATTTCATTTCCCATGGGAAAAAACCTTGGTTTTCGAGGGGAAAATGTCTAAGTGAAGATGTTTGTTTTGAATTGACAGTTTGATGGAAAATATTTGGGTTTGGTTTCTTAGTTGAAAAATAGGTGAAACAATGTCAAAGCATCAAAGAGGTAGCCATGTTAGTCTGGAATTGCAGAAGTGACAGAGTCCTGTGGCACCTTAAAGACTAACTAAAGTATTGAAGCATAAGCGTCCGACAAAGTGGGTATTAGCCCACGAAAGCTTATGCTTCAATACTTTAGTTAGTCTTTAAGGTGCCACAGGACTTTGTCAGTGTCAAAGCAATATTTCCACTTGTCATCATGAGCATCTTCATCTACTTCCAGAAAACAAACAAATGAAACCTTGTCAAAGGGAAAGGAAATTTGACAGTTCCAATCAATTCAAAACTTCCTGTGGAAAAAGCTGAGTTTTTCACTGAAATCTCAAAGATTTTTCATTTTTAAATTTGTGGAAAGAAAAACATTGCTTGCCCCCCCCCCAACTCTAGTATAAATACTCCGACACAGTCTGGGAAATGGGTCATAGTGGATTTTCAGCTTTGACTCTTTTTAAATAATAATAATAATAATCAAGACTGGATGTTTTTCTGAAAGATCTGCTCTACGAATTGTTTTGGTGAAAAATTCTATGGTTTGTGGTATACGAGAGGTCAGACTAGAAGATCACAAGGGTCCCACCTGGCCTTGGAATCTATGAATCGGGGCCTACATGAGGTGGCTCCAAACTGTTTCAGTGTGGAACTCTTGGGAGAAGGGGCTTCCCTGCAACCCTTTCAGCACTTGCTGTTTCAGGGCAGAAAATGCAGAAGGAGAATAGACCATCCTTTTCCACCTCCCCACCCCAAGTTCAACATGTCTGCCTCCCCATCCACTCAGGCAGATCAGCATGAAATCAAATACCGAGCTAAACAAACTCCTTTAGATTTGAGACATGCTGTGGATCAAGGGCTGAGTGAAGGTTATTAATAATAATTAGAGCTGGTTGAAAACATTCTGAGGGAACAGGTTTTCCATTGGAAAATACTGATCGCCCCAAATTGAAATGGTTAATGGGTGTCTGGGACCAGGACATGGATGGTGGAGGGTAGTGTTCGGAGCAGACATTGGTAACCAGGGATCAGAGCCCAGAGGCCGGATGCCAGAGTTAAGGTCAGAGCTGAAGTCAGGATTTGGAGCTGAAAGTCAGAATGGTGTTATCCAGCGTGAGACAAGACAGGAGCAGGACCCACCACAGCTATGGGCTCACGCTTTGAGCAGCTGCTGCTGGGCTTCAGAGCCGGTCTGCTTTCTCTCTCTCCCAGCCAATCAGGCAGCGTAGCCAGTTAGGCAGCCTACTATAGACCACCTGCACTCGTCGGATTTCCCAGGGACTGGCTGTGCTGTGGGCCCCAATTCTGGACAGTGGGACTGTATTGATTGTTGACCTTCTTTTTGACCAAAAAATAATCAGTGGTTTTTGTTTCAATGAGGTCAAAGCACTTCATTTAGACGTGACTATCAGATATTTTATTACTATGTAAAGTCAAAATGATAAACTCAAACTGAAGTGCTCCAAAAATGAAATATTTCAGAATTTCATTTTGTGGGAAATTTTTGACTCTTTGTTCCAACTCGAGAAGAAGGATGTTCTGAAATGCTGGCGTTTCCCATGGAACAGAAATGCTCAGTTTGACAGCTCTAATAATAATAAATAAATAAGACAGCTCTTTAATCTAGTTGAAAAAGGCTTAATGAGATCCAACGTCTGGAAGCTGAAGCTAGACAAATTCAGACAAGTAATAAGGTGCCGTTTTAACAATGAGGGCAATTAAACACCGAAACAATTCATCAAGGGAGGTGGTAGATTCTCCATCACTTGAAGTCTTTAAATTGAGACTGGATGTGTCTCTAAGAGGCATAGCTCAAATAGTCATAGACTCAATGCAAGAACGACTGACTGAGGATCTCTGCGCACAGACTAGATGATCATAGCATTGTGTAATACAGTAACACCTACAGTCTCCCAGAGGTGATCAGGGCCCGCTAAGAGCTAGGCACTAGACAGACACGTAATAAAAATATAGTCACTATTCCAAAGAGCCTATGAGTTAAGACTAGCTCATATTCAATATGAATCTTTCTCCTCCTCCCTAAAAACTAGACTGTTTACAGGTCCCGCCAAAGGACTGAAAATAGGAGAGGCTGAGGGTGATCAAGAGGGATGGAGAGGATGCTCTGAAGGAAAAGAGAGAGATGATGTATTGAAGGGAGAGAGCCAAAGGAAAGCAAGAAGGAGGGAGTGGAGAGAGAAAAGACGGGAAGGGAGAAAGGAGGTTGTACAGGGGGGAAGGACAGAGAATGGCTTCAAAACTCATGAGTGAAAGTGGGAGGAAGATGGGCGAGTGCTGGGGTTGAGGCAGCAGCCCCTTGGCAGCAGGTGCCCGCTCGCAGCCTCCAGTGGTTGTGTGAAAAGCTGTGATTATCGAAGCCAAGCCATCCCTTGGACTGTTATTACTTTAGCTCCGTCGTGGGGTTTTGTTTTTTTCCTACCTCATTCCCCTTTTTTTATTTGCTCTTTCTGCCAGCGAGCTCTGAAAGCCTGCGGTGGTTTAATGCCAGCTTAAGTGCTTTTGATTTATTGTCTGAAGCCAGGTGTGCGAGGGCCAGTGTCATTCACTTCCAAAGCGTGAACTCAGTGGCTCGTGGCAATTTCTTTTCTGATTCCCAATGAACAGTGTCTTTGCAGGGCTAGGAAGAGGGGAAAGTCAAGGCCATTGGAAAGCATAGAGGGAGCAATGGAAATAAATGGGGAAGAGCTAGTGAAGGATTCGGGGGACGGGGGGTAAGACCATGCATAGTTTGCCCTTGTGGCTGGTCTGAGCCAAGGACAAGAGCTCACTACTTGCAGTTAATAGTACAGGAACTCCTCGCTTAACATTGCAGTTATGTTCCTGAAAAATGCGACTTTAAGCAAAACAATGTTAAGTGAATCCAATTTCTCCATAAGAATTAATGTACAGTGGGGGTGGAGTTAGGTTCCAGGGAATTTTTTTTCACCAGACAAAAAAAACTATATATACACACAGTGTATACATTTTAAACAAACGAATACTGTACACAGTGATGATGATTGTGAAGCTTGGTTGAGGTGGTGAAGTTAGAGGGTGGGATATTGCCCAGGGAATACCTTATTGATAAATGATGAACTGGCTTTTGGCTGAACCCTCAAGAATTAACCCATTGTTGTTAATATAGCCTCACATTCTAAAAGGCAGCATGACAGACAGAGACACACACCGTGTGTGTGAGAGATGAGCATTGCCCCTTTAAGTATGTTGACCCCACTCTTAAGTACATTGTCTTTTAAAGTGGATCAGGAAGTTGACAGGAGCTGCTGTCCCAAGCTCTCTCTGTCCGTGTCCTCACACTGCCCTATATGGAGAAGGGGTAAGCAGGGTGCAGGAGCAGGCAGGAGGGAGACACCCTGACAGTCCCTCCCTTTTCCCCCTCACCTTCCTCCTCCCACCTCAAAGCAAGCAGGAGGATCCCGGGAGCAGCTCCAAGGCAGAGGGCAGGAGCAGCACATGGCAGTGGGGGAGGGACATCTGAACTGCCGGCAGTTGATAACCTGCTGGGTGCCTGCCACACAGGGAACTTAGCCGAGTGGGCAGCTGATGGGGGGGGGGGGGCGGGGGGGGGTTGCCAGTCCACCCTCTTTCCAAGCCCCACTAGCTAGCTCCAATGGG
>JAVMKO010000001.1:128766351-128916605 GCA_032164245.1 Sternotherus odoratus
ATGTTAACTGGGATGACTTTAAGTGAGGAGTTCCTGTAATCCCATAAACTCAAGTAGCAAGGATGTATGTTTAGGTCTTGTGTCCAATCCTTGCTAATGAGCCTGATGAAGAAAGGATGGCTTAGTTATTGGGATACTAGCCTGGGACTGCAGAGATGTTAGTTCAGTTCCCTGCTCGCTCTCTCGGTGCTTCAGTTTCCATTTGTAACCTGTTAAGGGCCTTGCCCTATACTGCAAGGATAGACATTTTACAAACGGAGGTGCTCTGATCCTATGGTGATGGGGACCAAATAAATATTGGTATGCTTGCCGCCTTGTTTTTTTAACAAAATGACATCCTATATTACCCTAGACTGGAGGGTTGGGATGATCTTGTAAACTGGGATTGTCTCCCTCTGGCGGTTGGCCTCAGCAAAGCCTGTATTGTTCACAGCTAAGTGATTTATTCCCAAGCTCCACCTTACTCCTCGCCTCACCCTGGAGGTGACCTGACAACCACCATGTGGCGCCATGTCCTGTGCTTCCCCTGAGCTGTAACCCCTGGCTCAGTTATAAAACAGCCAAGCCAAAGTTTGCTCTGAAGGCAAGGATTCTGACCAATGTACAGTAGACTCTCGATTATCCAGGATGTGGATTAACCAGGATGTCAAAAAAAATACGCAAAACTCACAGGGCCGGCTCTGGCTTTGCAGTCGCCCCAAGCGCACACACAAAAAAACCCCTCCAGGGTCCAGGGCAGCCAGTGAACCAACACCCCCTCTCCCTGGCGTAGAGTGGCTGGTGAACCAACCCTCACTCCCCATATTTCCTATGGATGGTGATTATCCAGGATTTTATTAACCAGAATTATTTTTTCCCTACCATCCTGGATAATCCAGAGTCTACTGTACTCGGGAGATAGACCTGAGCACCAGCATGCATCAAAGCTGCTCAGCTGCAAGATTGTTCATTACTAAGGTTGTGTTTTGGTCCCCCAAGAGAATCAACCTGGATATTATCCTGCAATGCTAAATTGATGCAACTGTTCCATCACTCAGTTTGTCTCCTCCCTTTTCCTACTTACTAATTAGCTCCCTCTAGGGTTCTGGAGTGCATATTGCATCCCCTCTCTCCTGCCTGAATCAGACCCACGTGCAACAAATAAGCTCTGCAAAGCAGTGCAGGCCAGGTGTGCATTTAGTGTCCCAAAGATGCTTCTTTCATTGCAGGAGGCATCCAGGCATCTACCTCACCCCCTGCACAAAGCATATGTGTGTAACTACCATTGTGTGCACTGCATATAAATGACACCTTTATTAAATAAGCAGGATGGAAGTCCTGTGCCTGAGGAATGTTATTTTGCTACAAGGAAGTTAGAACTCCTATCTTTCCCTTCCCCTCTCTACACAGCTCTGGCAGCTCATCAGCTACTGGGAACTGTTATATGTGAGGAGTAGGTATATCACTGCCCTTTACTAGACTCCTGCCATACACACACATGCAGGTGTGCATAACAGAGCATCACTCCTGGGGACTGGATGCCCTATTTAGTAGCTGGAGGGAGATGGTGCCTTTCAGTGTCAGTCAGTCCCCGTTGGCTCCAAAGGAAAATGTACTATAAACCCCACAGAGCAGCCAGAATCTGTTATGCAATCTGGTCCGTGCCAAAAACAGGGAGCTGTAGGAATGGAATCTCTCTGGCTATGAGGATTTATTGGTAGCCAGAGAACATGTGACTCCATCAGACAGGGACATCGCCATGTGGATTGGTAGTGGGCTTTTAGCAAGATTCTCCCAGGAGTTCCCTTCCTTCTCTGAAGGCGCGCATACCCTCCCTCTCCATTGCGCGCTCTCTCTCTCTAAGGACATACTTGTGAAAATGTCCCACCATTTCAGAGCCACCTCTAGTAGCAATAGAGGACTCCAGGGAACAGTGTTTAAACACTAAACTGAACAGCTTGCCCAACACAGTGGTTGGACCTGGGCCTCTCCCCCCGACACTGCTGAGGGACCTGTTGTGACTAGGCAGCATGATCGAGTTTCAGTTGGGTTTAATTAACCCATGCAAACTAAAGCCAATTTAGTTGGGGTTTGGTCCTGCTTTGAGCAGGGGGTTGGACTAGCTGACCTCCTGAGGTCCCTTCCAACCCTGAGATTCTAGGATTCAATTGTTCTTTTTCAAAGGGGAGGTGCAGAACAGCTAACCTTTAGCTCCTGCATAGGCTATGCTCAACAGTCAACATTGAGGTAAAGGTATTGCCCTGCATCAGCACTAAGAAAAAGATCAGATTTAGCCAGCACAGCTTAGCTAAGACCAACCAAAACTCAACCCTTTTTTCTAGTCAAGACGCTTCCAGTCCAAGCCTCTCCCAGCAAATGCCCAACGATGCAGCAAACCTGGGATAAATCAGCTGCAACCGAACTAGTGGTAGTAAGACCAAAAGGAAGCAGCTGTGGAGACAGGGCTTCTCGCCCATGTTGTCTAACGCTGGAGTGATAATGCTGATGCTCTGTATATGCTACAGCTTCTGTCATTGCGACTTCTAGTGCATAAATGTGCTGACCAATTTTCCTGGGGCAGACAAGGCCTCAGGGACCCAGCACTGTATGGGAAAGGCTCTTCTCTATCGAGGCAGTATCGATTACTAGAGAAAGGGGGAGGCAAGGAGACAAAGCTGTTCTCACAGAGAAAGAACTGACAATTGTTCAGTGAGAATCCAGAAAATCTTGTCAAAGGGCTGCACGCAGAGGGCTCATTGTTGGTGTGTCTCCAGTGAACTCAATAGAGTTATCCTACAGTTTAATTTAACCCAGTCTGCTCTAGTGAGAGCTGCAAAGGTGGTTCCTTCCCAGTGTGGGACAGAGGGCTCTTGGTGTGAGGAGTATAGAGAGTGAGTGCCTCCTAGTGGGGGATAGAGGGGGCTCGGGTGAGGAGAACGCAGTGCAGCCCCTTCCAGTGGAGGATAGAGGGGGCACTGGGGGGCCGAGGTACAGGGACAGCCCCTCCTGGGGGGAGGAGGTACATTCGGGGGGCAGAGGGCCAGGCCCTCCCTGTGGGGAGCAGAAGGGGCTCTAGGGGGACAAGAGGTATCGAGATGGCCGTCTCCATTCCCACTTCAGGCGCGTTGCCTCCTTGGGCAAGGGAGGAGATGTGGCCCCGTCAGGTAAAGCTGAGCGGCCATTGATTGGCAGCACATGACTTTATCCGGATGGAGCGATGAAGATGGATCAATATGAATTGGATTTTTTAACTTTAAATAAAATTTGTATTGGCATGAAGTTAATTAATAGAGAGCTGTCAGAGGGCTCCTTGGCGCATCAGTGAGCACAGAGGTGATGCTCCCTTGTGGGGAGGGGAGTGGAGGGAGTGGATCCTCAGCAATAAGCACCAATAAACCAGCTGTCAGACTCCCTCCCCACACCCAAATCCCGAACCACACAGCCTCTTTATCCCTTCCTTACAGACTGCCTTGTCCCTGCAGAGGTTCCTCCTTTTCATTTTGTCACCCTCTGTTCATTTGCAGTCTGATGTGCTTTTATTTTCTGCCTTCGCTGCTCTTCATAATGGGAACACCCACGTCAGTAGGGATAATCGCTTCCGTTAGGTAGCAGTAACACATGGATAAACAGCTCCAGGCCCAGCTTTTAAGAGGAAGAGCTGCAGAGCCTGGGGTAGCTGGCTGGTTGGGGGGGGGGGGGAGGGGAGGGGGGCGCCGTCTCGGGCTCCTGGATGCTGCTGTCCTGGCCACACACAGCAGGAGATACTCTGGGGAATGTGGCACTGGGGCTACGGCAGGGGTAGGCAACCTATGGCACAGGTGCCAAAGGTGGCACGTGAGCTGATTTTCAGTGGCACTCACACTGAGTCCTGACCACCAGTCCAGGGGGCTCTGCATTTTAATTACACTTTAAGCTTCTTAAACATTTTAAACCCCTTATTTACTTTACATACAACAATAGTTTAGTTCTATATTATAGACTGATAGAAAGAGACTTTCTAAAAACTTTGAAATGTATTACTGGCACGCGAAACCTTAAATTAGAGTGAATAAATGAAGACTCGGCACACCCCTTCTGAAAGGTTGTCGACCTCTGGGCTAGGCCTGTGGTCCCTTTAGGGCAGGGGTTTTCAAACCATGGGTTGCGACCCCTCGGGGGGGTCGCCGGCCGCCTCCCAAGGGGTGACGACCTGCTTGTGCCGCCAAAAATCCGCCGCTGCAATTGCTTCGCATCCGGCAGCTATTTTCGGCGGACATGGCGAGCGCTCCTGAAAGCCGCCAAAAATAGCCGCTGAATGCGAAGTTAATTTATTTGGCGGCTTTTCGGCGGACATACAAGGGTCCGCCGCGCCGAGAGAGAAACTAAAAAGGCGTCGTGGTTCTCAATAGTGTGAGAACCCCTGCTTTAGGGCCTTACTGAGCAGCATGAGCGGGGAATGGCACCAGCTTTTGAAAATCTAAAAGCAAAGCAGCCACTTAATGAAATCTCCAGTTCCTTCATAGCACCGGCCTTCCCTGCACACACAGCCCTTGCTGGGTTGCCCCAGCCTCCTGATGAGCTAACCGAGGGGGGGGAATTCCAGGGCCGCACAGCGGCGCAATGTCTCCAAGGGGCTGGTCCCCACTGGTTCTTAATTAAACTCTCCCAAAGGACAGGAACACGGACCCGTCTCTACGGAGAAAGCGGCTTGTGATCCGGTGTCGTGGGGATGCGCCCTGCTCCCTGCTGCAGGCCTCCCTTGCTCCCCAGGGGCTGTCTCATTGCATCACTGATCAATGTGTCTCTCCTCTGCTTCTGAGCAGGGACATAAGGGAAACCGAGAGAATGGAAACGAGATGCAGTTTCCATGGCAACATCCAAAAAGCGAGTGTGTGTGTGTGATACTGAAGGCGGGGGAGGGGAGAATAAAAAGGGAGCCTTACCGAGATTTCAGTTTTGCTCATCTGTGAATGAGCTTTTGACGCTGGCTAACCCGGGGCAGTGATGTGCTGCTTTATTCAGTCCAGGCTGTCTCTTGTGAGAGGGCAGGAGATGCTCCCTGCAACTCTAGTCCCAGCCTCTGCCCCCAGGAGTCACCGTGGGGAACAGGGCAGGAGCACTGGCTGTGAGAGTGACTCCCAACTATTCCAGCCCCCGCCTCTTCCGGAGGGAACAAATGTAGGGGGGCAGTGGCTGGGGGCGGGGCGGGGGGGGGGTGCGAGCTCCCAGCCATTCTGTTTCCAGCCTCCCTGACCTAGAGTACTGGCTATGTTGCACTCCCAGTCTCTCCCAACAGGAAGCACAATTGAAAGTGGTCTAATGGAGCTGCTGTGTGAGAGGCTTTCATCTCTGGAGAATTCCTCCTTTCTGTGATTTCCATGCATGCCCACTTATCCCATTATCTGTGGCAGAAGGAAAACAGAATAATCAGTAGTCATGATTTGTATCTCTGAAGATTTTCTTCTCTGTGCTTAAGTGAAATCCGTTCTTAACTGCTTCTTGTCCTTGCCTTGGGAGGCTAAAGCATTTTGGTTTGTGATTTTTTTACACTCCTTCCCTATGTTAGAGCTCCAAGTTCAATCCTCTGGCTTCTTTTTTCAATGACACCTCTCAGACTCTGCATTCTAACGTGGAATCGCCGTTGTTACCGGTTTTTAAGAACAGGCTGTTCAAATACCTGCCAGGGATGGTCTAGGGTTGTCTTGGTTCTCTGCCTCTGCGCAGGGAGGGCTGGACTAGGTGACCTCTTAAGGTCCCTTCCCGCCCTTGATTTCTATGGTTCTGTGGAGACCAATAATAATATACATTTAATGCTTTACACATTCAGTGCAAAAATTTAAACCTCATAGCCCTCTCCCCATCTGCAAAGTAGTCAGAATCATTCCCTTTTACAGGTGGGGAAATTGAGTCAGAGAGTGGGGAAGAGACTCACTCCAGGTGTCACAGTGGAGTCATTGACTTAGCTGGAAATGGCATTCAGGAGGCTCCAGATCCCATGTCCATGCTGAGAGCATTAGATCACGTTGCTCCCTCCCTTCCCCCCCCCCCCCAATGCTGCTCAAGATCCTAAGCAGGATCCCTGTTGTACCAACACTGGCCTTCTTCACACCTCTCTCCAGCTTTAGTTGTGATCTCTGCCAGCGTACCTATTGCTTTCCTATCCTAGCTGGACTTCTGAAGGAAAGCAGGCATTACTTAGCGATGCTCCAAACCAAAAGTCCAGTTCAAACACTCCCAGACTGTGAGGAACTTTGGATCTAGATCCACATTTTGCTGTTGCAATGTCTGCTAATGAAAATAATATGTGTTTGTCTCTAGGTGCTTGGTACCTCACCATGGCTATCCTTTTCTTCTGGGTAAGATAGGTAAGGGTATGGTGGCATGTAATGGAGGCCATATATTGATGTCAGAACTGTGTGATAAAGAATGACTGTTTTTATTTAATGCCCCGTTCTAAAGTGTGACTTAAATGTGTGTAACATTCCTACAGCAGGAGGTAGTTGCAATAAACTAAAAAATAAGCAAATAAAATACTAGTCTGGATCATTAGAGACAGGGCTGAGTTGCAAAGCTCAGATCATAATCTGAATTGATCTGACCCTTGAGTTCAGGGGTGTCTGTGCCCAGCTCTACTGATGATGTGTTTTAATTATGTAATGGCAACTAATCTATTTGCCATAGCATCCTACGTGCTGTAACGAAGCACCTATGTAATACTTCACACAGACAGAATTGCCTAAAACATTGCAAAGCCAAGAACAAAATTTAAATACACCTTTAAATCTTTTTTTTTTAAAAGACTATATCCGTAGTACTGCTTGGTTGGCTGATTGAGCATTCCAGAGACCTTGACTACCTACAATGAGGCAGTGTCTCTGGGTTAGAGACACTCCATTAATTATCTGGAATGTGTGGTGATGTGCACCATCCTGGGAGTCTGCTAGGTGGTGCTAGAGCACAATGATGTGTTTCTATACTAATTGGAGAGCGTTAGGATTGCAGTCCTTGTTGCTGATTAGAAGTTCCTAGAATAGAACTTGCTACTTTCTCCTAATTGCATTCTATAACAATGTCATTCATAAGGATGGAGGATGGTCTGGAAGTGAAGGCAAAGCACAGGGGTTTAGGAGATCTCGGTTCTTTTCTAGGCTCCACCATAAATTTCCTGGAACCTTGGGCAAGTCACTTAATCTTTCTGTGCCTCAGTTCCCCATCTTTACAGCGGGGATGACAGTAACTTGGAAGGGTGTTAGGAAGAGACAGTCATTCACATTTGTCAGCCATTTGGATACCACACTAAGGAATGCCATAAAAAAGCCTGTAGATAATAATACATACATATTGCAAATGAAGTTTGGTACAATTAGCAATTTTGTCATGGAAACTTGTAGTGTTCCTCATGTAGGAGAAGCCACTGGTCTGGGTTGTAATGAATATGAAGTGAATGGCTCAGTGAGGCTGCTGGACACAGACCCTTGTGGGTCTCTTCACTTTCTGGTATCCTGACTGCCTAATACATCCTGCATTGCCCAATGTCGCTATGCAAGGTCTCCCTAAGTCTTACTGTCAGCTAAGCCGTCATGGAAGGACTGCTGACTACACTAAATACCAGGACATCCGGTGGGCTAGCACCAGTGTTACAAAAGGTGTCCAAGGCCAGTTCCTTGATCCCAGGGCTGGAATCTATATGAAGTCAATAAGCTCAGCCTCTGAAGTTGTATAAGGCCTTGGGTCACAATCTCGCTAACTGCTCTGGCCAGCGCTTGGAGTGGCATTAATCGGCTTTGGAGGCAGTAGGAGATGACTCTACAAAACACAGAGCACAAGGATGGAAGCTGAGAAATAAATGGAGGAGAAAGAAGACTGAGGAACACTGAGAACTTCCACATATAATTCAGGACTTTGGCCAATCTTATATCATGTACTAGCCCAGGCCTCATTTCAAGGAGGAGGGGGCCCAAACCATTGTTACGTCAAGGTCATTGGTCAAATCTGAGACTTTTATTGTAAATCTAGTGGATAGGGCCCTTCAGTGGCATCCAGCCCAATCTTCAGCTCCTAAATAGCTCAGAGGAGTTCATATCAGACCATTCAAGATGGTAGGCCAAAGCTAAGATGTCAAACCTCAAGATTTTATTGTAAATTTAGGATGTGTTACTTTTACAATGATTCATGGCATGAACTTAAAGTCTGCCTCTCCCTAGTCTGGTGGTAGTTCAACAAACACACAGGAAAAGAAGCTTATAAACCAAATAAAACCTCAAGAAGTAACAGACGGGTGAGACTAACAGGTGGGCAGGGGCTAGGGAGAACAAAGGAACAGTAAGTACATATACTAACTACATGTACAATTGCTAAATATAGCAAGCCAGTCACTCGCAGCAGCATTTGCTACCTGCCTAGTAATTATCATATGGTAGTTTTCTGGATGCATTACACCAGAGGCAAGTTTTAAGTAGGCACTAGAAAGTGGATACATGGTGGCTTCACTGATTTTGATAGGGAATGTTTCCCATGAATGTACAAGATGTGGTAAAATGGATATTGATTTGATTTTGTGCAGGGGAGACCCCATTTCTACTCTGGGGGCTCTAAGAACTAGGCGGTGCCTCCCCACATGTAGCCCTAGAGAAAACTGAAGAGAGAGAGGATGGAGCCAGCTAGAGACCCCACCTGATAGGGGCCAAAGCAGCCAAAACAGGGACCTCTTGACAGGCAGAGAACTTTACATAAGAACAGCCATACTGGGTCAGACCAAAAGTCCATCTAGCCCAGTATCCTGTCTTCTGACAGTGACCAATGCCAGGTGCCCCAGAGGGAATGAACAGAACAGATAATCATTGAGTGATCCAACTTTCTGTAGTTTTTACTGGACTTTCTCTGCTGCTTTCTCTGTGCTGATTGGTTATATGCTCCAATCTTTCCCCGTCCCCCATAGTCTGTTCATTCCACAACTGCCCCTCCCACCACCTTTTCCCCTGCCCTGTCGCCCTCACCCCCTTCCCTTTTTTCTTTCCATTTAGCGGATCCCCTTCTAAGAAACTCACTTCACCCCACCTCACTCTAAAAATCATGGCAGCAAGCACCTTGGTAGCTCCATCATGTTGTCCACTCTGCTTGTGTGTTACATCACTTCTCCCACCCTGTCTGTCTTGCTATTTAAATTGTAAGTTCTTTGGGGGTAGGGACTATGCGCTACACTGTGTATGTTGTGATGACTAGCACAATGGGCCACACTCTTGGTTGGCTCTTAGGTTATGTAATAAACATGATGATTATTAATGGACACCATATTTCTTGGCCTAATTCCTCTGGCCTACCTCCCCTTTTCCAGACTGTGACATGGATGTCATCCTGTGACATAGGTGTCATCCTATGACATTAAGAAGTTAAATATGTCTGAAGAATGTTTCTAACTCCTAATTCCAGCATGCCTCCTTACATATATTCTCTGTCTAACGTAGCTGCTTAGGTATCTCAAAATTCATCTAAGAAACATGTAGGAACCAATCCTGCTTCCTCAGAAGTTTTGCTTCAGTGAGATCAGGATCAGGTGCTCTTGTCTGTTCCCTTCCTGCAGGCCAAATTCTACCCTTGGATATGTGTCTGCAGGGTGCCCATTGAAGTCAATACATACTGTCTGCACATATCCAAGGGCATATTTTTGCCGTGTGTGCTTTGATTTCCCTCCCTTGAAGCCCTGACCTGCAGGACCCGAATGGTGTGCTATCTTCCATTCCTCAAGCTAGCTATTCTTTATTGATGGGCATCAGTGTCTTGCTCATCTTGGCTTGACTGACCTACTATATATTCTCTTCTAAAGCTTCTAAATAATTAAATAAATGCTAATAACACTTCCACCTAACTATTGTGCTTAAGTGTTAAATCAATCACAGATTAATTGAAATTTCCTATTCTTCTTGCTCTCCTCCACTCAACAAACAAAGCTTTGCCTTCATTTGCTTTCATGGGTCTTTCCCCCCCACCCCCCTTCTCATCAGGCATTCTCAGAGGGCACCTAAAGTTCTCTGGCTGTGCAGTTTTGAAGTGTGCAATTTGGCAGCGGTGCAAGCCCAGGACTGAATTAAATTAACTTGAGGCACTCTTTTTATTTAAATTATGTTTTTCAAAGCTGCCACAGTGGAATATTCTTATTAATTTTGTTATTAAATAAAAGAAAGAAAGGGGCAAAAGACATGTCATGAAAAGTCTGGGACTCGAGTTTGATTCCTAGGGTTCACTCTTACCGACTTCCATCAGTAGGTCCAAAATGCAGAGAGGAGGGTGCAGGTTTGCATTCTGTTGGCATACAGAAGGTCTGATTTTTTTAACAGATGGGTGTGCAATCGCACACCATGTTTGCACATATAAATTTAGCAATCTACCAGATTTACATGCCTGATCATGGTTATTTAATGTGCAGATTAGAGGTATATTATTATTTATGGTAGTGCTTAGAAAGTCTAGTTGAGTCTGGAGCCCCATTCTGCTGGGCCTGTGGTGTCCAGCTTTTGCAGTCAGAAGGCTGAACATACAATAGTATTTTCAAGGGGCCACAGTCAATGCTTTCGGGCAGATTTCCTGCTCCCTTTGGAGTTCAGGCTGAGGGGGGACAATAGGCAGCTGGTGCAAGTTAGAGCAGCTTCCAGGTTGCTCTAACACAGTGCTAATCAAAGTGGTGGACCGTGGACCGGTGCTGGTCCATGAGCCATCGGCTGCTAGTCTACGGCGAGTTTCAGGAAAGAAAGAAAGAAAGAATAGTATAATTTAAAAATCGCACCAGAATTCCACCAAAAATAATTATCAGTCGATAAAGTCAACAATATTAAATATTATGTTTTCAGAAGCACATATTATTATAATGATTATGCCATAGGACTACAGCATGTTTTGCATGAGACGTGTGAGCGCGCGCTTACCCCTCTCCTTTGCATATAAAGACCCCACCGCACCAGCAGTTATCATCGAGGAGTTGAATAAAGAGCATTATACGGTCTTTAAAGATGTCTGCATCGAAATACTGGGCAAGCCGGCGGCAAAGAAACTGGCTCAAGTGCCACTTTGAAATGACACTATAACTCGACAAATTCACGATCTGGCTCAGGATATGAAAGATCATCTTATAGGACAGATTAAATTAGCAAAGTACTTTTCTTTGCAGCTTGATGAATGTACAGACGTTGCTAATATGGCAATTCTGATGGTGTCTGTGTGCTTTGAACATGAGGGTGATTTGAAGGAAGAGGTGTTTTTTTTCCCCCTGCTTCACTGCCAACAAAAGCAGCTAGTTCTGAAGTGTTCAAGATTGTGAGCGTCTACATCCTTAACAAATGTGGGTTGGATTTCAAGTTTTGTGTAGACGTATGTTCTGATGGCGCTGCCGCAATGACAGGACAGCATGCTGGAGTGGTTATGCGAATACGATAATAATATGGTACAAATATGGTACTGGTCCCTGGCACACTGGAAAAAAAGCAGAGCAGAGAGGAAAGAGAATATAGAAAGAAAGTGGAGAATATTTGATGAAGGGGAGAAAAATAAAAAACATAGAATTAGCTAAGCATTCGAGTGACTTTCATACTTAGGGAAAACTTTCAAATGTATTAGGTATAAAAATCAATCTGTTTTCCTTGCCAGTATCTTTAATATTTGTAACACCATATTTGTATTACTAAAATATCTGTTTATAAACATGGGTCCTCCTCCTTGATCCTGCTGCATGGTCCTAATGCTGCACAGCATATCCGTGGCTACAGATTGTTTTGTTGTAAAGACAGATAATGGTGACTTTGTTTTTTGCAAAGTGGAAGGAGAAGCTGGGTAAGGAAAGAAAAGGCTCTTGGAATGGTATCTTCTCAAGGTTGGAAACCGGAAAGGAGAATATAAGGATTATTATTGCCAGAATAGAAAGAGGATCATAGCCACAGCAGTTAGAAGCGGCATTGAGACTTGCTGTAGGTCACTATTGGCCCATCCATGGGGGTCAGCAGGGATGTTCCAGAGCTTTCATCTCGCTGTTGACAGGAAGAAGGGATAGACTGTGTCACTCTTCACTGCCCTAATTATTAAAGCTGAAGGTGGGAGCCAGTGCCTCTCAGCATTTGGCAAGTGGGAATCTTTCAAATTCTTCGTGTGACCTACTCTTGCCCACAGCTTCTGGCCACTACATGAAGTAACACCGTAGAACTGAGGTGCAAGTCTAGGACAGGTTGCACAGTGCTAATGGAAGAGGCAAGAGCCTTCCGTGAATTATACCATGGATAAGTTATGAGGAGCAATAGAGAACTCTCATTGGGAGATGGGTGGGGAGGACGTCGGCTGCTGAAGAGAAAAGAATAAAAAGTAAAATTGTGTCGCACTAGCATGCAGTCAGCCGAAGGCCATGAAAAACAGAGAGGGCTCTGTGAGCTCCTCTTTTTCCTCGGCTCCCTCCCTTACTGCTGTTTCCCTACATCAGTGAGGATGGTGTACTGGATTCCAGGTATAAATAGAGCTGGTAAAAAAAATAATAATCCAAAATGGCTTTTATCTTCACAATTAAATGAACTAAAAATCCAAACCTTGGAGTGTTTGAAATCTGGATTCAGATTTTGCATCTTCAGACCTATCTTTAGTTATTACCGGTATCTCCCGAGTGAGTGTGTGTGTGTGTGTGTGTGTGTGTGTGTGTGTGAGAGAGAGAGAGAGAGAGAGACTGACTGACTGACTGACTGACTCTTTCCTCTGAAAACAGGTTCCTAGTTTAACAACAGTTGGTGAGGGCTCTTTTAACTGGAAGAATCAGTCTTGTGTCTTTAGTTCTGACCAACCAAAGAGGACAGGAGGAATCAGAAATAGTGACCGATACAGAGAAGGGAACAAAGCTAGGGCTGGTGGTGGAAGGAAGAGAAAGAAGGAAAGGAATCTATGTTCCCAGTTAGCTGAGGCCTTCAGAAAACGTGAAGAGGCAAAGGTGTCCAAGCTTGTCTTCCCATGTGGAAGACACAATTCTAGAGCTGGCTGAATGTAGTTGATCCCTTTTCTGTACAAAAATGGACTTTTACAAACCAATAACTTTTATGAAAATTCCCCCTCCCTATTTTTTCATGAAACAGAACACTTTGAAATTTCAAACTCTTTATGTGGGGTTCCCATTCCCCCTTCTCTCTTAGTTTTACCACTTCATGCAATGGAACAAATGGCTAGAGATGGATTCTCCCCCCCCCCCCTACACACTTGTTCATTTGTCTTTTTATCTTTTCCTTTTGCCCCTCAAACTTTTCAAAACTGCTCCCTCAACTTTAGTATAAAGATTTGATCAGCGTGAGCTTGGGATGAGTGGAATTATTCAGCCAATAAAAAATTGATATTTCATCACACCATCATGTATTCACCATATGGCACATGCAGACTATTTTAGGAGTGTTTTAGACAGTCTTTGAAATTTGTACTGCAACCGTTTGTTGTATCTAGGTCGGATTCACACAGGCTGAAAAACCGCTCTTGGCGGGGACTCCAAGTTCAGAAAGGGGCATTCACTAAAATATAGTTATACCAGTAAGGATTTTCCCCAGGCAGCTGCTGGCTTTTTCCAGGACTGGGGGAGGGAGGCAGAAACCAGAGCAACCCAGTTGCTGCTAGTTCGTCTTAAGTAGTGGAGGGAGGAGCAGTGCAGTGATGAGTCATGTCTTCTTTGAGAGGATAGATGTTGGAGCCAGAAGCAGAGGTCCAAGGTGGAGAGGAGGAAATGGAAGGCTGAGGACTTCATGTGAACTGATAGGAGGGACAACAGCAGAGCAGCAAGATCAGGGAAATGATTTGGCTGTCGAAAACAAAACTTTGGGGGAGCAGAACTGATTGGGATGCGTAGGACTGGCTGTATTGAGGAGACAGATGTATTCGGGGAGGCAGAACTGATTGGGGGACAGGATTGCTTTTCGGGTCCAGAATGGACGGGTTTCAGAATGGATGTATTCTTTGGGGAGGGCAGAATTGATGTATTTATGTCAGGAGTGAGTGACTGGATTTGGTGAGAGCTCACCAATCATTGTGCTAAGCAATCTATTTTGACAGAAGAAAGAAATTACCGAGGGGCAGCATCAGTTTCTTCTGGAGGGACTTGATTTGGAGAGGGGGGACAAGATGTAGATGTGTCCATGGAAATGAAATATGGATGCCTCGGTGGGTGTGGCTTTTGTAAGGCATGTGAGGTATGTATTTTGCACCTGGGCTGGAAATCTTAGTTCTTAGGCAAGCAAGTGTTGGGACAAACTTTTAAGCCCTGCTGCTTGGTCTTCCCCCAGGCCACAGTGGGATTGGGCACACAAGTTCATCCCATGAACAACTGAGGTTCCTCAACTCCTGACTGTTCCCAGGCTCAACCCAGATACCTCAGAGCTGCCAGCTGGGTGATCTTACCAGCTAAAACATGGAAGCAGGGAAACTGGGGTGTTTGATGTTTGGATTGGGGGGAGGGGTCACAATCGGCTTGTCTCCAGCTGTCTTGTATATAGGGTGACCAGACAGCAAGTATGAGAAATCAGGACAGGGGGTGGGCATAATGGGAGTCTATATAAGAAAAAGACCCCAAAATCAGGACTGTCCCTATAAAATCAAGACATCTGGTCACCCTACTTGCATGCTGGCTACAACCCATGCTTCAGGGACTCCGCTACTGCCATCTTGGTGTTGCTGCTGCCCCCTGTCTTAGGCTGTTTCAGGGTTGTTTCCCTCCTATTCCTTTATAATTTTTATTGTCTGGATTATGGTAGTGTCCACTATGCCCTAGATGCTTTCCACATGTATGTGAAGACAATTTCTTGCCCTGAAGAGCCTACACTCTTCTAGATACCCTCTTCTTTCTCCACATTCCCCACGTCTCTGCATCCCCGCTCGGATATTTTGTTTATAACCGTGGGTACATTGTCCCAAGTAAAACCATTCAATTTGCAGGACTGCTTTGCCTTTAAAGCCAAGTACCTTGCTTTTCATGAGCCCAAATGTACAGGCTTAAAAGAAGCCATAAAACCTTCTACAAATGACTTTTCTGTACAGAAAAAAATATCATGGGTTTTAAAGTCTGAAGTTTTAGTACCTTCCAGGACTGAAGTGAATGCTGTGTATCACCCGAGAAAGATGAAAATCTTCCCATCGTTATAAGCTCCTGTGTCTAGCCCTGCAGGGTCATGAGTTATCAGACTTAACTGTTACAGCCCCATGACCGAATCTTACGCTAGTCATCCAGGGATAATTTGGGGCAAGAGGAAATATTTCTCTAACAATCTGTTTCTATGAAAATGGCAACTATCTGAAGCTGAAAAGGCTTTTGGAAGGTTCAAATGAGCCCCGGGGAAGATATGAGTGAACAGAGTACAGGTGAGGCAGTCTCAGTTGCATGATAAATGCAATTGTCCCATGGCTTTTCAATGTATCACTTGTTTCATGTATCATGTGCTAGGTACAACATGAAAGGATTCCATGATTGTAAAACATAAAGGGGTCTTTTGGGGACAAGTATTGACAGAGATGCTGCAGTTACACCTAACATATTCTAGCCATCTGCTCACAGTCTTAGTTCCTGGTGCCTCCTCCAATCTCTTCCGTCCTAGTAAGCAGTGCTCCTCCCTTCAAGTTCCATGCAGATAGCTACATCTTTCCCTTTAACAATGTTTATTGTTTTGTCTGTTGTGAAAGAGCTTGTTGACTTGCTGGGGTCAGAAGCTACAAGTACATAGCCCATCTTAGGAACATGGCCTTTTACCATCAGCCCCTTAGGCTTCACGGTGCTGTCTTAAAACCAGTCTCCCACTTCTTGTGTTATTGTGTGGGTGGGGGACTTGTGTCCACCTTCTTGCTGCCTGCATGCTGTTTGGTGGCATCTTGTTGGTTCTCTCATATGCCTAATTCTTCTGACTCTCCTATGTCAGGCCAGGTGATGTCTGAAGGTCTTCCTAAGTCCTGCTGTTCTTGGCATCCTGGGGGCTGGCCTGGGGCGGCAGGGGTTGGGGAGGGAGCTCTACCTCCTCTCCCGACTCAGATCAGTGGGCCACACTGGCTTGGAGGGGTTCAACTAAATATTTGGGGGAGGGGGCATGTGTGTCTCTTTCCCCCCCCCGCCGCCCCCATGTCCCATGCAACAAACCACAAGAATGCCCCAGACAGTAGCCACTACTCTCCGGCTGCCTAGCTCTGAACGCAGCACTGCTGCTTCAGAGCTGGGGACCTGCTTTGCACCTGCCCGCCACAGAGAACCTCTTGCACCTCATAATCCCCCCTTCCCCTGTGTGCACACCCCTGCATTAGAGAACACTCACCATCATGAAAAGGATATACCTGCAATCTGATGGGATTACTGCTCTGCTTCCTCTTGTGCAGACACAGCTTGTCCCTTACCAGATAGTAGGGGGGCAATCTCCATGCAGTCACTCCATGCAATCTGGTCAGCCTTGGAGTATTAAGCATTTGACCGCCTACAGCACCCCATCCTGTTCAGTGCTCTGTTGGGTTGCTTGGAGCCGCCCATCAGAGATGCAAAGATCATAGTCTATCAACATGCTAATTCTCCTGTTCCACGGACCCATACTGTGGAAGGGGTGCCCTTATCACAGGCTGCACATATGGGGATCACTTTCAAGCTTCTGCGTGCCCTCTCAATGTCCATCAATCTCCTTGAAATATGTTGTTATATTCTATTAGAGTGCTGGACAGGGCCAATGGTGACTGTTCTCCTTCATCTCTCAAAGGAAGGATATTTGCCTTTTGTACTGTGATCACATCCACGGCTTGTACCACCCTGGTGTCCAGAAGTGGTTGGTACTGTTGTGTATGAACTACTGTAAACTCCAAGCATTATGCCTCTTGGTTTGTGGGGGTTTTATTGACAGACTGCATTTGCCCACTGGCCTCAGAATGGTTTGATTGTCCGTCACTAGCACCTGGTAGCATTTCTCTAGTCTAATATTGCTGCTTTATTAGTGTTGCAGAGATTATATTAGAACTGACTCCACAATCCAGCTGGAATCGAATTCATTTTTGATCTAAGAGCATAGTTGCAAATATGGCAATTGAATGGCTGTCCGCCTTCTGCAGTGCATGTACATTGAGAGTCGTTTGGATTTGTTAAAGTTACACTGCCGGTATTCTCCTCCTTCAATGGGAATCTCTACATCTGTAATCATTGCATGTGTTGCTGCTTTTTAGTTCCTCAGGTAGCTGTGACTTTTGGGGAAATAAAGTGATTCCCTCTTGCACAGCTGCTCATAAACTGGACACTTTTTCTGTCTGCTTTTCATGTTTTCCACAGTATGCTGACCATGCTACCATGTTCTCAGTCCATCTGTCTCTACCCTGGTTCCTTTAGTTCGAGTCTGTGTACTTATTCTGCACTAGTGGCTGTCGTTGTTTGGATCCTTAACTGGACAGTTCAGCTGCCCTTCTTATTTAGAGGCATTTCTCTAGGGTTATGTCTGATTTCTCCAACAATCTTTCTTGTAAGCTGCAATCACAAGTTCTACAAACAATCCTGCCTTTAATTAAGGAATCTTTGGTGTCTCTGACGTGACATATGGGCACAGGAGTTCTCAGTTCTGCAGCATAAATATCTATTCCCTCTTCTGCTTCTTGACTTCAGTTAAAAAGCTAGTTTCTCTCTACAGTGTCATTCTGTCTGGGATCACTGTACTCAGCAGACATCTTTATCAATTGTTCCAGTATTTCCAGCATTATTCCTGGCAACAGTGTCTCACTCATTTCTCATCCTTCCCCCCCCCCCCCCCAGTGTAGTAGAAAAGATTTACCTACATTCCCCCACCCCAGTCATCTTTATCCCCCATGATCAGCTCTGTAGATGGACTGCTACCACTACTTCCATGCACGTGCAAGGCTTTTTGTCTGAAAATCCAGCATTCCTGGGGGTGAGAGTCCCTCCATGCTGCTTAATTGCTCTTTTTCTGGATGCTATTTTGTTTGCCTTTTAATCACTCTCTCTTCTTGCTGTGGGTCTCCTAGATGGACTGCTGCTTCCACATTTCACATATCACATACTGGATAGTAGCATGAAAGGACTCCATGTTTTTAAAACTAAGATGGCTCTCTATTAAGATAACTACTTACAGAGATGCTTCAACCGCAGCTAGTATTCTAGCCATGTTCACTCATATGAACTCCTGGTGCTTCCTCCACAGGACCTTTCCCCTCCTGCAACCCGTGCACCTTCTTGCATGGAACTTGGAGGGTGCTACCACTTGGAAATGACTTCCACCTATCTGCCGTGTGTGTGTGTGTGTGTGTGTACAATATGGGTATGTAATCAATATACTGTTGCTTGCTTCAAGACAGTGCTGTCTAATGGATAGAGCACTGTCCTGAGTCTCGGGTGACCTGGGTTCTTGTCCTGCCTCTGCTCCTGGCCTGTTGGTTGAGGTTGGGCATTTTACTGCCATTCTTTGCCTCAGTTTCCCATCTGTAAAATGGGGATAATGATACTAACCTCCTTTTGTAAAGCACTTTTGAGATCTACTGATGAAAAGCACTATATAAAACCCTTGGTGGTATTTATCCTAATGAAAATATGTAGCTGCATAGATCTATGTCCTCTAAAATATTGGGGGGGGGGGAGGGTAGGGGTAATTGTATTTAATCCTGTGTGACTAGACTGCAATTCATTATCTGGTTTGTGGTGAGCATGGCAGCTTTCCCCCCCCCCCCCCCATGTGCCTACTGGCTGGAGTGAGTCACAAAGAGATGGGTTAAACATTTCAAATTTAAAATGAGCCATCATGAATCTTTGATCATGATAAATGCTAAATTACATATTTTTCCAATTCCTGAGCCCAGAGAACACAGGTTGTGATCTCATCTGATCTCATTCACTAAGCAGGGCTGAACCTGTTTGGTACTTGGAGTGGGTGACTTTCAAATTCAGGGTGCTACAGGAAGTGGTGGTCTCCCTGCAGACTGAATTCATACCCCAACATGGTGCTAGAGGGTATTGCAATGCTGGAAGTGAACTCCTTTATTTGAGTGATAAAGCCCAGGTCTGAAGCACTCCCCCACTCCTCCTGAGTCAATATTGAACCTGTGCCCCATCAGAGTAATAACCTGGATATGGAATAAAACCTTCCCCAAGGAAGCGTGTTGTGGTGAGCTGCAGCTGGGGAACTGAAGGGGCATTTATCTCCATAGTGGCAGCATTTGGCTCTTTGTGGTTTCCACAAATCTCCTTTAAAGGCATTGATCGCCACTGTCGGTACGATTAGTGGAAGCGGCGATGCAGAGCGTGTTTTTTTTAAAAAAAAAAAATAAATATTTTTTTTTAAATGTCTTGAACATACCAAATCTTGTAAAGGATCTAACTGTGCTGGGAAAAGGGAAAGGTCAGCTTTAAAGAACAAAGGGTGGCTTGCTTTTTAGCTGCTTTATTAAGGCAAGGTTTTGATGTTTGCTAAAATGAGGGACTTATATCAGTGGCTGCAGGCAGGAGCTGTGCAAACAACTTGTGCACAGCTCTACCTGTGCCTCTCACTCCTGACCTCTTCCCCTCCTCCCACACCATTATTCCAGTCCTGCTCTCAATACCCACCTCTGTCCTGACCTGTTGGGCTTCAGGGTAGGAAGTAGATTTACATGGAAACCTGAAGCACGTCCTCCCATATATCTCAGTATATGTTACAATTCACAGTGGGAGGAGTGCCCCTTTGGCCCAGTGGAAATTACCATTAATCCACAAATATCAGAAACCGAGTTAATTTCACCTACCCCTCTGGTGCCCTACAAGGCCTGCCTTACACTGCATGGGCCCAGAGCTCTGAATTGACTTCAGGGCTGATAATGTTTGCATTATTTTTTTTCATGTAGCCATTGCACAGGATGGTGGTTACTCAGCCTGGCATAGTGTCAATAAAGGTGTATGCTTCCAGCAAGGCAAGACAAACACCAATAGGTGGCAGCACTAAGTTTTGCTCAGCCTTCAGCATGTAGCTGGTGGCAGTGAGGGAGTACAGACAGGTGGTGTGATGGCAGATGAATTACCCTCCTTTGCTGTAACACTGCATCCTGGTTAGAGAGAAGACCCATGGGATGTGGGGAGATGTGCCTTTTTACAAGCCAAGCCCTTGGTAAATAGCAGTGTTGACTCCGGCTGCTGCCCTACATTATACCAGGCTAATTCTATTTGTCACTTTCAGACAGTCCCTTTCTGCCTTGTCCTTTGGGCTGCTAAAGTTTGAGATGTGTCTGGGCCCTCTGGGGAACTGGCTGTCCCTGGAATTCAGGGAGACGGAGATGCACCGTGAGCCGGAGGACAGCTAGGTGATGGGACGTGCTGAAAACTGAACACAGGCTGCTGCAAGGGCTTGCAACTCCCATTTGTGTGTGTGTGCCAAATAAAATAGACTCCCTCTGCCTGCCTCCCCATCCAGCCCAGTGTCCCAGGCTCCTCCAAGAAGATAGTCCTCTCCTTATTCATTATTGGAGGAGCCAAGTGAGTTTAAAACCCCCTGTTCCTTGAATAGTGTCAGCATCTGATGTAGCATATTGTTGCTCTTGTACCCGTCAGGTATGTGTAAGAAGGGATCTCATTCGTTCTGGAATCTCCCTGATGCTGAGCCAAATTCTGCAGTTCTTGCTCAGGTAAAACTCCTCACTTTAAGGGCTCGTCTTCATTATGGCAGGGAAGGATCGATCTTTTGGCGATCGATCTATCGCGTCTCGTCAAGACGCGATAAATCGATCGCCAGTGGCTCCCCCGTCGACTCCGGAAGTCCAGCTCACCAAAAGGCGCAAGCTGGAGTCGATGGGGGACCACACCACTGACTGCCGCCGCCGCCGTGAGGACGGCAGGGAAATCGGCTGTAGAGACGCTGACTTCATAGCTGAAATTACGTATCTACAGTCGATCTCCCCCCCCCCCTCCCCCCCAGTGGAGACCAGCCCTCTGAGTGAATACCTGGAGCAAGTGTCACACACCAGTGTAGAGCATGTGATCTTGGTCTCCCTCTAGGGGCTGACTCCTGCCACTATAACAGGTTGCTACTTAGAGTAAAAGGGAGAAGACCACTAGCTCAAGTGATAGAGGCCCCTGTGTATGCGGTTGGTAGTGGTGTGAGATTCCCCTAGCAAATATGAAAAATCGGGACGGGGTGGGGGGTGGGGGTAATAGGAGCCTATATAAGAAAAAGACCCAAAAATCAGGACTGACCCTATAAAATAGGGACAGCTGGTCATCCTAGATTCCCCACTGAGAATCTATTGTTGCTGTACAAGCAGCCATGTGTTTGTCACATAAGGATTACAGAATATGCCCCGTTGGGAATATTTGAAGCCTTGTTTACAGGGCTCTGGGGAAGATTTGTGTCAATAATAGGTGTTGTAAACTTCTACCAGGACGTGTGTTCAGGGTTGTTTAATTTACTTTGTTGAAGGATTCAGGATTTTCTCTGACGAATCCTTCCTCAGGACTCGTCATCTGGGAGTTTCCCCCTTCATGCCAACTTGCTTTGTTGTTGTTCTAATTCCAGTTTGCCAGATCTGTTCATCCCTCCATACATTTAATGCCACTAGTGAGTTTTTTAGGATGACAATAGCTGACTGAAACCCACCAAACTGGCTTCACACACAAACGGCAAGATAATGACTTTCATTCCCCAGTGATAGAAGCTGGATTCAAACCCATGACCTAGTAGTGAATGGTTCTGTAAACCACTGCTTAACCCCACCACCTGAGTCAACCAGCTAGTCCCACCCTTCTGCATTCATTCAAATCCTATCCGTTAGCTTTTGGCAGAGGGTAAAATTTTTCAAGGCAGCTTTTGGTTTCTGAGAGTCAGACGCAGGCAGGGTGTGATGCTTACACTTTTGGGACCAAGTAGGCCTGGAACATATTCCTGTTTGTAGCGGACAGATGTTTACGTTATGCAGCCCACCCTGAAAAGGGGCTCTGATGTATTCCTGTCCATCTGCTAGCTCTGCAGACCCAGCCAGTGGCCTCAATCCACCAAATAATTAGTTCAGTTTTGGATAATGCTCCCTCCACCTGAGACCCTCAGGCTTAATCTGTATTTCTCAGTATCTCTCTGAACAATACTGGACTGTGTCGCTGCTGTTCCTGCCCTCTCCTACGAGATGGTGAGAGTTGCGCAGAAAGGATGGGTACCTGCAAGGAGGCCGTGCTGGCATTTCTCATGCTTGCTAAAGTTATTCCAGTGGCCCCATGCCCTAAGATGAAGGGAGAAGGTTAGAGATGGTGTCTGGAAATCCATTAGAGGCAGAAACTCCCTGTAATTGGTGCGCCACAGAGATTTAGTTGTCTTTATTCGAATCCAAAGGGCAGAGCTTTCTGCGTCTGTCTCTGCTTCTCTCTTCTTTCCTTCTGTCTTTTCTTCTACTTTATTTCTCATCCTCAAATTTCCATTCTCCTTGTCCTTTTTCATTCTCGTCTTTCCTCGTTCCAGTCTCATCTCATTGTAATCTGTCTTTTCCCCCAAACACAATCCCTATGTAAATAGGGAATGTGCTTGGGGGAAAAGACAGCCCAGAATGAAAAGGGTGGGAGTAAAGCCACTCTTGAGCTCCCAGTTTCCTACTGTCACGGGCCCATATCTTCTAGGTTGGAATAGATAGGGATGAGCTGATGTAACATGCGTGTTGAGAGAAAAACAGATTCTCCTCTAGGGCTCCTGGCCCTGTACCGGTGTCCGAACATCTCTTACACATTTACTGATTTGTCCTCAAAATATCCTCGTGGTGCAGGGCAATATCCTTGCTCCCATTTCACAGATAGGGAAACTGAGTCACAATGTCTTTGAAGTGACTTGCCTGTGGTCACACAGCAAGTGCATGGCAGAATTAGGAATAGTACCCAGATCTCTTTAGGCTTTATATTAATTCAATGTGAAGCCGAAATCCTGCTGGCAGGTTAGGATTTGAGGACTCTAGATTCTAGGTTCCTCCTACAGCCGTGTTTAAGAATTCAGTGCTGTGCAATTTATTTGCAGGCAGTGTTTTGGTACCAGGTGTCAGGAAGAGAGACTGACATACAAAGCAGTGCCGCAGATGAAGCGAGGGAAAGGGGGTGAGTGTGATGGGAGAAGGAGGGACAGGTGAACAGGGTGAGTGTTTGTTATTGCGGAGGATGCCAGGGACAGGAAAGCTGAGGCGGTTAATTGAGGAACAGCTGCAGCTCTTTAGCCAGGTGGCCAAGTGGGCTGACTGGCAGGGAGCTGGTATTTACCTGGATGCTAATTCTTCTCTTCCCACCAGTCTGGCAGGAAGAGCTCCTGCTGTCCTGGTGAGATGAGATCATTTCAAAAGCCCCCTGGTGGCCGTTAGATGGAGAAACGGAATGCAGGCTGCAGAACCCTGGTGTATGAGACAGCGCGGAGCTGCAGGGCCAGGAGGTGGCTAGGAGAGCACTTGAGCCAGACTCCTCATTTAATGTTGCCAAGGTCTACGTCTGATTAATTATGGAGCCGTTGATAAATAACATTGCAGTGCTGCATAAATCGGGGGAGGAGGGGGAGAGGGAGAAGACGCAGGAAGGGAGCTAGGCTGAGGGACTGGTACCTCACCAGCAGCCCAGATGAGAGCAGTGGCGTTCTTGTCGCACTCGGCTGCAGCAGCTGGCTAGTTTGGTGTGGTGGTCAGGTGGGGCCAGGGAGCGAGACTGGAGAAGTGGTTTGTGTGCACTGGGGAAGAGATTAGAAACAATACATCAACTCAGATCCCTTCAGTCATTTTCTAGCAGCATATCCTTGGTATCTGGCCGTATCTGAGCACCTCACAATAGTTCATCCACACAACACCCCGTGAGCTCGGGCAGCACTGTTATCTCCACTGAACGGAGACTAAAGTGACTTGCTCCAGGTGACAGTGGAACTGTGTGTCAGAGCCAGGGAAATGAGCCCATGTTCCATCAATCCTAGAATTATCCCTGAGCCAATGGACCATGTTTCCTCCTAGGGTCAGCGGGTAAGTGTTTCTCGGCAGCCTGCATATTGAAGTCATGCAGCTCTCCCAGGGTTTGATCTTGCACTAGTGAAGTTCCTGGGAGTGTGGCTGCTGACTTCAGGGAGGCCAAGATCGGTCCCCAGTAGAACTAGAATTTTGTTGGTGTGGTATCTTATTTATGTTTCAGGGGTTCTGTATCTGAGCTATCACTCTGTCATAAAGATGTCTTGGTCATACCTTTCCATTGTCCTTTGTGGGCATAGCTAGACTACATTTCTGCTCTCGTTTTCACTCAAGTTAAATGATTGCCACTTAATTTTGTCTGACGGGCTTGTAAATGCTAGTCTAGACACTACACAGAGATTTTTTCCTGGGGTCTGCCTGTGGTAAACCACAAACATTTGTGTCCCAGAACAAATATCCATGTAGACTGCCAGGGTGGGTGAGGTAACAGCGTTTGTCTCCCTAACAGGTGTCGGTCCAGCAGACCAGCTTTCAAGCCACACAGAGCTCTTCTTCAGGACCCTCTCCCATCACGGACCCGCTCCAGCCCAAGCCCAAATGATTACACCGCAGTGTGATAGCCCCACAACCTTAGCCCTGTGAGCTCAAGTCAACTGACACAAGTCAGCCACTGGGTCTTTAACTGCAATGCTGACGTACCCCCACTTGACCCCCTTGGGAGAGTATTTCAATCTCCTTACACAGGGGTAAATGACAGCTCAGGCACAGATCCTCAAAAACAATGTTGGTGCCTAACTCCTATTGATTTCAAATGATTCCCTTTCAAGCCATGGGCTTTGTTTCCTTTGGTCGAGAGGTCTGGGTCAGGCGTGAGAGCATTCAGTCAAAATCCAGGGTTGCTTAAACATGGAGCAAGATGTGTCTCTACACACCTAAAGAGGGTTGTTTCCCAGTGGGGCAGTGGATGCTTGGTGATGTGGAGTGGGTGTAGGAGACCAGGGCTGAATAGACATAATGACTGATACTTTTTTTTCTTGCCTTGAAGAGAGCACGATACTTAGCTCAGGGCTCTGCTGATGGAGTAGTGTTAAGAGATGCTGGTATGGAAAATACCGAGATGCCATATTGTTAACTAATTACACTAGGAAAGGAGAGATGCAATTGTTTGGGAGCACGAGGAAGGCCTGTGCTGCTGGAGCACAGCAAATCCTGAGGAGAGGAAAACCAGTTAGTCCTCCCAGTTCTGCTCTTGATACATTTCAGCAGAGTATAGACACAAGAAGACGCCAGGGAGTGTGGAAGAGCAGCTGACTTCACTGCTTTTCCCAATGTCCGTAATTAAGTAGTTTGAAGATGGTTACACCAAGGGGAGAGAGGTTTTAGAAAAGCCAGCCACTTGGGACATTGCAATCTGTAGCTCCCCTGGATGCTTATCTCACTCACTTCCATGCTTTATTTGATATTCTTTTTGAATTTATCCATAAGGACAGGTGAACCAGTTCAGGTGCAAGAGAATCAACATGAATCATTGGTCCAAACTCAACCAGAATGCCAAGACTTTTGTGTCTTAAGATATTTGGGCATGCTGGGAACTTAGAGATGAAATACAAGATTGGAACCACGGCTAAACTCCAAATTCTAACTCAAATCCATCCCTGTAATGAGCCAAATCCAAACACAGCCAGACTTTGGAAATGTTACCATTCAAATGAAGTTCTTCTTGACACAGCGCATAGTCAACCTGTGGAACTCCTTGCCTGAGGAGGTTGTGAAGGCTAGGACTATAACAGGGTTTAAAAGAGAACTGGATAAATTCATGGAGGTTAAGTCCATTCATGGCTATTAGCCAGGATGGGTAAGGAATGGTGTCCCTAGTCTCTGTTTGTCAGAAGGAGTGATGGATGGCAGGAGAGAGATCACTTGATCATTACCTGTTAGGTTCACTCATTCCGGGGCATCTGGCTTTGGCCACTGTTGGTAGACAGGATACTGGGCTAGATGGACTGTTGGTCTGACCCAGTACGGCCATTCTTATGTTCTTAAATATAATTTTAGATTCAAACTCTGCCACTTGGGCTCTCTCTATGTACTTCCAGCTCAATACATGGGTAAAAGTGGGGGTGAAAATAACTTAAAGGACTTACTGGTATGCTGGAGGCCTGAGCAGGGGATGGGGACTGAACCAGAAGAGGCATGGCCTCAACCAGAAAAGGAGGGGTCTTTAAATCCCTGGGCCCTTTAAATCTTAATTTAAAAGGCCCAGGGCTCCGGCTGCAGTTGTGGTGGCTGGGAGCTCCGGGCCCTTGAAATCACTGATGGAGACCCCGGGTCTCCTAGCTGCTGCCACTACCCCTTTAAATCACTGCTGGAGCCCTGCTGCTGGAGCCTGGGGGTTAGGGCAGCAGCAATTTAAAGAGCCCAGGATGGTAGTGGTAGCCGGAGCCCCGGGCCCTTTCAATTGGCTTCGCCAAAAGGGCTTAGTCAGTAATTTAAAGGGCCTGGGGTTCCAGCCACTGCTACTGCCCCATCCCCTTTAAATTGCTGCCCGAGCCCCACTGCCAGAGCCCCCGGGATAATGGTGGTGGGGCTCCGGTGGTAATTTAAAGACCCTGGGGCTGCCGCTACCGCAGTGGAGCCCTGGCCCCTTTAAATCACTGGTGGTACCCCGGGGGTCCCAGCTGCCACCGCTACCCCAGGGCTCCAGTAGCGGGGCTCTGGTAGCAATTTAAAGGGTTCTGAGATCCAGCTGCTGTGGGAAGTCCAGGCACTTTAAATTGCCACCTGAGGAAGCTGGTCCAGTATGGTGTACTGGGGCAAACCAGCTTACTTTCACCTTTGAGTAAAAGATCAAATAAATAGGGTCCCAAACAAATAAACTGTGTCTTCTAGGTGCTACTGAAATATTGATGTTAAATAACCCTTAAAACCCCTATTAAAAGAACATTTGGTTGCAGAGTCAAGCACTCCAAAATTAGGAAGTGACAGTTTTACAGTTGCCCATACAACCTTAATTGTGCATGCATCCTGTGTGCTAAAGAGGCAGGGGTCCTGTAGAAAAACCATTAAGTGATCACATAAGTAAAGATTGTATCGTGATGCATGCACAACAGGGGCCAAATAAAAGTTGCATGGGTAACTAACTCTCTGGCATTTTCTAATTTTGAGTGCTTAACTTTGCAACTGAAATGTTTTCTCTCTCTCTTTTTTTAAACATGCCAAGTTGTTGTTTGTGTTTGTTTATTTTAAAAGAAAAAAAAGATAAGGACAAATTGCATTATGTGCACCTGTAGTGTTTCCAGCATCATCACCAGAGAGCTTGAGCTGTGAACTTTCAACAGCGTAACACTTGAGCTATAGGACTAGCTATGTTAGGTAGTAGCAGTAGAAGACTGTTATCTCAGAAATGGGGAAATGGACTTCTGGGTCTGGTGACTGGTCAGTGCAGGGAAGCCAGGTTCAGTCTGGTTATTTCCCCCCTCATCATGCATGGGAACTGGGGGTGCTCCAGCCATGCATGGTGCTCTGAATTGGGGGAGGAAATGGTTGCTATATCCAGGGCATTGATCACTGAGTGAAGTGAGTCCCTGCCCCATGTCATGCCCCCCAGAAGGGGGGAATTGGCCACTGAGGACATAAACTGGGTTCAAGGGGAGCCCAGCCCAGCTCTTTTCTTCTTCCTCCCCTCCCACAGCTACTGTAGTATCTTGGAGGTATTCTCAGTATACTGGCAGCTGCTGCAGTTGCTTTGGTGGTACCATAAGCAGAGCCATAGAATGTTAGTGTGTTCAGCTATTCTTGTGATGGGCTGCCAGTGTTTCCTGGAGAATATAAGTGAAAGCAGGGAAAAGACCATTTTTTAACAGTTGACATCTCAGCCAAAGCTGAATGGAATTGCCCTGGACAAAGAAACGGCAGCTCCCTAGCCTCGGGGTGTTTCCCTTGGCAGAGTATCAAAGACCTGCTGGAAACTGTGTATGTGTGAGAGCTTATTAAAGAAAAGGTCACAAGAATCCTTTATAATGGAAAGTGATAGTCCTGGTCTACACTAGAAACATTTGCCAGTCTTGCTTGTACCAGCAAACGCTCTGAGTGGACACACCACTTATACCAGCAATAGTGCTTTTGCTGACACGGCTTATGCCAGTTCCTTGAAAGAAATAAATTATACTGGACAAAGGACTGTTCCTTTTCTCTTTTTAACTGATATAACTGCTTCTACGCTAGGGCTCTGGTTGGCATAACTATGTCTGTTAAGGGGTGTTTGTTTATTCCCACACTCTTAACAGGCCTAGTTATGCCAGCAAAACTTTTAAATGTAGTATAAAGGCAACCGAAGTATAGGGGTCTGTACCAGCTCCCACTATCATAATAAATAAACTCCCCACCCTGATCCCTGCAGTCCTGACAAGAACTGAAAGTGCCAGAGAGTCAGCATTCTTTGTTTCTGTTCCCTGCTTGGATGAGTGTTTGCCGGAGTGAATATTGTTTTTTTGAATTCAGAATTCTCCTTCCATGAATTTTAAGCAACAGTCACAGAAAATTCCATTGTTTCCATTAGTATTCCTGCCCGTAGTCCTGGCTAGAATATCATACTGTGAAATGAAAGCATTTCTCTTCCATGCTTGTGATGGACTAACTTCAAAGATCTGGAGTTTCTGTTTACATGATCTGGGATTTTGAGCACTTTTCTTCACTTTATTTTGGGTCTGGAAGCAAGTGAAGAGATACTCAGAATAAATAAATACATTTAAAACAACTTTTAAATCGCCAAGCCAAAATACTAGATGCTGTCAGGTAGTATAGGGCCAAACTTTAGGGTTTTGTTGCTGTTAGCTTGTTTTGGGTATAGTGTGTTTGTGATATAAATCACAGAAGGTAATATGAATAGAAGTATTGACAGAGTTTTTATTTCAGTTAAAATTATTTTGTTCCTTAGTTTTAAACAATACCTTTTGATTGGTGGAAACCTAAATATGCCCACACTGTGGTCATGCAGGAGAACCAGAAAGTGAAAGAAAATGACTAAACTGAAACGTAAAAGAAAGAACTAGAACAAAGTTCAATGGGTTGTCATAAGTAACTTAGATCTTTAAAATTCTCTGCTCTAATAATCCAAAGAGTGAATAATACAGCATAGGAAAACGCTCTCAAAATCTGATAGTCTCATTAAATTTCTCTTCCATTAATTTATTTTGGGTCCTGTCTAGACTAGTAAAATAGGTCATGTTCAAAATGCAACCTATTCTCCCACCCTTAGCATCTCCTTGCTTAGGGGGAAAGGACTGGGAGACAGGTCTCCTGGTTTCTATCACCCATTCTGCAGTGAATGAATGGTAAATCACTACTTTTCTCTGAGCCTCCATTTCCCCATCTTCTCATCCCTCTAAGAGTGGTGGTGTGAGGCTGAATTCATTATTGTTTGTAAAGCACCGTGGGAAGGATAGAAGGCATAAAGTTTGATGATGATGATGCGAACATTGTTTTTTTTAACCTCAAACTGGTTTAGCTTCTGATAAAGATTTGCGACAGCGATCCCAACCTGTCTGGCAGTCTGTAATCGCCGAGGTGAGGTTGGATGTATTCTCTCTCCTTTGCACCCAGGAAAAAAAAGCACCAGGGCCAGCATTTCTAGCCACGGAGCCACCTTATGGTAAACATAGCCCTTCAGAAGGACCTCACTTTGACCTGCAGGCTGGGAAGGGTTTGCTATTGGGGAAGGCGTATAGATGACGCTGACTCTTTATAAGTTTGATTGCCTCTTACCGCTTTTAATTACAAACCTTTACATAGGTTCCCCCGGGGAGAAAATTAGCCATCAGCAGCGGCAGTTCACTCAGGAGCTGTCAGCTAACTTTAGCCCGGTCTCTCTGAGCCATCCTTTTATTTAATCAGGGTTGGAGAAGCAGCCTGGTCCGTGCGGCACTGGGCTCTGCAGGTGGGGAATGATTTACAACCTGTTGTGGGAAAGCTCTTTAATCGTGTCTTTATGAACACTTAGCACCTACAAATCACCTGTTCGGCTTCAAATACATCTACTGCTTCACGCTTTGGTGCCCTGGAGGAGAGCACGTCAAAGGGACAACTTGTTTACATGACCGGCTCTTCCATGGGAGCGGCCTTCCCTCTCCTGCTCATCCCATGCACACACACCCCATACCTACCTCACCCCATTCCCCTCATAGCATTGCTACACTTCTTCTCCAGGCCCCCCTCCTCAATTTGTTAGCCTCTTTTTCCCTTCCTCATCCTAGAAACAGGGCAGGGAAAGACCTTAGAGTTAATAAATATTCTCTGGTTCAGGTCCCCCTTCCACACCCTCAGCTCAGAGAACTTGTTTCTTTATTTTGTGGTAGCTCCTGGTGACGGGCCAGGATCCCACTGTGCTAGGTGTTAGAGGACTTTTCCCCATGTTCTTGTCCCGCAGACAGAAAGCAGAAGACCAGAAGTCCGAAGTGCAGGCAATGCGATGTTTGTTGGGATTAGTTCCAAGCAAGCAATATCCATAGCTCTACCCGCCGGCAGAGTCTGTTTCCTGATGTTCTGTTCGAAGCTCTGATGCTGCAGGGACCTACCTGGGGCACCGTTCCCCATTCCCTCTTCCTTAGCAGGCCTAACTATACCCACAGTGGCTGCCCCTACTCACACCCCTTACAACTTACAGTAATGTTCAGTTTTGGAGGGTTGTGAGTCTGGGGTCTTTGTCTCACCTCTCTTGTATCATGTGGGAGGGATAAGGAGTGAGGTTGTGCTCTGGCCAAGGCCAGGCTTTTCTTTGGCTTCTAGTGTTTCTTATTCATCTCCCCCATTCCCCTTTGCCCCTTGCAACCAGTTGCTTGACCTTCTCTTGAGAGAAGAGCCAGGTAGCCTTCCATTGTATGTTCATATATTCTACTCTCACCATCCTCTGTAACACTTTTAGTTCCTTCTTATCCCTTCTCTTTTCTCATTGTAGTAAAAGCCCCATCTGGTTGTGGGAAATGCAACACAGTGTCTTTGTTTGTTATTCTTCATACATATTAGGCTATAAGAGTATCAAAAGTCAAACCCAAAATTCTATCTCTGGCTGAAAAGCCTATCTACTAATGCTAGACGTGGTACAAACACGGAACAAAAAGATAATCCCTACTCCGAAGAGCTCCCAATCAAAGTATCAGAGCAGCGATGCTGGAACAATTTGTATAGTAGGGGTGCTGAGAGCCACTGAACCCAACTGCAAACCATGTATATGACTGCTAGCACTCCTAGCTCCAGCACCTTTATATAAGAGAAGAGACAACAGATGGAGACAGGCAGGCCAATTGGAGAAGCCTTGGGAACAATGCGACACTGCTCGTTAGCATGATAAGCAGTGATCTCCGAACTTCCCTGTTTTTAAACCTGATTCTTCAGCTGCCGATTGAAGGTGGTGGTGATGAGGTTTAAGGCTACGTTTTAGTAATGAGTATCTTTAGTAAAAGTCATGGACAGACCACTGGGCAGTAAGCAAAAACTCCTAGCCCTGTGATCAGTCCATGACTTGTACTATATACCTATGATTAAATCTTGGGGGTGGGGGTGTTTCATCCCAAATGGCACCACACTCCCGTTCAGCCAAGAGTCCCTCCTCCTAGCACCGAATTAGAGCCAGCTTTGGGATAAAACCCAGTAGCTGTTCAACAGCAGACAACAAAACTGTGCAGTAATTTTAGCTGAAGAAGTGAAGGAAACTGTGTCTAACTTAAACTGGAGGGGGATGTCAGAATATGCAATCATTATCCAATAACAGCTGGGGTATTATCAGACTCTAAAAGTTCCAGGGGATCTGCCACGACCACAAGTGATCAAGAACTCAAAGCGTAGTGGAAAGACAACACCTGCAGCAGCACAATGCCTCCGACCTTACACCTCAACGAGGCTTCAGTACACTACTGATTTGGAGGGCAAGCATCACCTTTTGATTTAACAATATCCCTTTCTCAGCTTTTCTATAAAGTCTTTTTTTAAATCCAAGAATTTGCCCAAAAGGAGAATTGCCCAAGTCATTTTCAAACAGGGAGGTACCAGCAAGGACAGGCAGAGTTTAAGAACTGACCCAATCTCGCCCATCCTGCTAATGCTACCAGACTCTTCCTGCAGATTTTGGTCACATAGGGTAAATCCACCCAATTCCCCTTCCCACTGACTGTCCTCACCTTAATGTGAAGATAGTGCCCTGCAGATCTGATAGCATGTTGTCTGGATCCTGAGCTTTGTCTCACTGGAGTACCAGAGGAGATTGTGTTTTGCTGAAAATGTCCTGAAGATTGGAAGTTCTCCCTAATCTTCAACCAGTTTCTCCTGCTTTCCATAATCAGAAATGAACCTCCCTGAACAGAAACACCTATGACTGCAACAGGAGGAGGTGAATGGCATGGTCGTCATGCATCTGGTAGTCATGGGTCTATTTGTATCTTTCTCTCTGGCACCCATCTCTCCTTTGCAGACAGGAATCTTGTCATTTTTAGTAGCAACAGGCCAAACAGGGCAGGGGGAGGAGGGAATGGAAGTGGAGCTGACAGAATAATGTGCGCCAACATACAGGCACTACATTACCAAGAGATGAAAGATGGCACGTCATAATTTATCAGGAACGATAAAAATGTGATGGATTTCTTAACCTTTGCATCTCTTCCAGATAAGCTTGTTCAGTTCCTTCTGATAAAAACCAGATTGAGATGGCCTTTATGATGTCAGCAGGTCCTAGCACCCGAAGCGGCTGCTGCTGCAAACCAGCAGTCAATCCATTCCCTCACAGGTACACTGTCCATCTCCCAGGATGGTAGTGGAGGTCAGGAGAGGTACCTACTAGATGCTTGTTTCTGATTCCTTTCCTTCCAGGAGATGTGCCAGGACACGAGGAGTTTCAAACCTGGGTTCCTAAAGATAGGCACCTAAATCCATATTTAGACAGCTAAATAAGTGATCTGGTTTTCAAGTGTTGAGCACCCCAAAGATCCCATCAATTTCAGAAGGAGCTGCTCCATGGTACACCCACATCTTTAATACTGCATGCAGATGTTGTCTCGCCATCTCAGAAAAGATGGAATTAGAAAAGGTACAGAAAGGGGCAACAAAATTGATTACAGTTATGGAACAGCTTTCATGTGAGGAGAGATTAATAAGACTGTGTCTTCAACTTGGAAAAGAGACAAACTATGAGGGGATATGATAGAAGTCTATAAAATCATGACTGGTGAATAAGGAAGTGTTATTTGCCCCTTCATATAACACAAGAACCAGGAGTCACCAAATGAAATTAATAGGCAGTAGGTTTAAAACAAACAAAAGGAAGTACTTCTTCACACAACACACAGTCAACCTGTGGAACTCTTTGCCAGAGGATGTTGTGAAGGCCAAGATTATAGCAAGGTTCAAAAAAGAATCAGATAAATTCATGGAGGAGAGGTCCATCAGTGGCTATTAGCCAGGATGGTCAGGGATGGTGTTCCTAGCTCTGGTTGCCAGAAGTTGGGGATGGGCAACAGAGGGTGGACCATCTGATTGCCTGTTCTGTTCATTCCCTCTGAATCACCTGACATTGGAAGACAGGATACTGGGATAGATGGACCATTGGTTGGACCCAGTATGGCTGTTATTGTGAATGCCCTGCACTTACCTATTTGATACCTAGTATAGACTTAAGAGGCTACTGGGGGCATCTGCTTTTGAAAATCTTGACCAAAGTTGATTCAGCCTCCCTCCCCCACAAGAATTGCAGGCAGGTTCTTCTCATGCAAAGAATAACCTGATTGCCCTCTTTGTCTGGTTAGCTTAGTGAACTGGGGCTGTAGTTAAATGTCTAGACTGGCTTCAATAAAAATAACTATAATAGATGTTATGACCTTGATTGTGGGAATTGCAGAGCTTGTTGTCTGTCTCCACAAAATCTTTCCTCCCACTGGCCATATCAAACATTCAGAAAGGCTCCCACAGTGCAAATGTCTCTCCTCCATCCATCCATGTAAGTCATTCTCTGCTCATTAGAGAGGAGAAGCCACCTCCTCAGCACTGTTCCAATCTATCTGCTTCACATCAAGGAGATGGCCACTTTAATGCTATTCCTTATCCATCACCTCCCCCACCCCCGACCGCTTGAAAGCCTTTTTCATTCCAATCATCCATCTAATTCGGTGATCCATGAGCCATTGGTGATCTGTGGAGCAGTTTCTGGCACAATGGTGAATGAAGCATGTGCCAGTTTTCAAGCCATCCCTTACCAGCTGAGGCCCAATCTCGTTATTTTAGTGTTTCTAGAAGCTTTTCCAACTAACTGAAATCAGAAATGTACTTCCCTGAACCCTACATGGCTGCTTCACATCTCTCTCTGTCAGGGGTTTGTGGAGGTGCAAATTAAACCATGATCTGGTTTATGGATCAAACAAGCAGGGCCGGCGACAGGGGGGTACAATGGGTAGAGCTGTACTGGGCCCCGGACTTCAGGGGGGCCCCCTGAAGTCCGGGGACCGGTACACAGCTCTACTCGTAGTCGTCCCCCCTGGGCACCGCACCGCATTTCCCTGGCTGTGTCCGGCGCCGCGGCCGGCTGCCTCCCGAGCCCTTCAGCCGCTGCTCGTCCCACGCCCCAGGAGCCGCCCCGAGGCACCCCCGGCTGCAGCGCTTCCCCCACCCACCCGCATCAAGAGCCGGTCCAGCCCTTGGCGGTGGAGGGGTGGGGGGGAGGCCCCCCGGCACCACAGAATGCCGGCGGCTTCAGAGCATTGGCCGGGCACGCCGCTCCCGAGGCACCCCCGGCTGCAGCGCTTCCCCCACCCACCCGCATCAAGAGCCGGGCCAGCCCTTGGCGGTGGGGGGGGGGCAAACGCTCAGAGTAGGGGCCCCCCAAACGCTCAGAGTAGGGGCCCCCCAAACGCTCAGAGTAGGGGCCCCCCAAACGCTCAGAGTAGGGGCCCCCCAAACGCTCAGAGTAGGGGGCCCCAAAATTTCTGTCGCCGGCCCTGCAAACAAGAATTGGAGATAGCTGCAGTTTGATTCTCTCTAGACTTTGCGAAATGATTAGGAGAGATGTGGTCCAAATATATATTGGTGTAGAATCTTCAGTAACACTCGCTGTTGGCCTACCTCTTTTCCCACTGACATTAAAGTTAGGCCAATGCTGAGTTCTTTAGAAAATGCTATCTGTAAAGCTCTGCAGCCCAGGAGAAGAAAAACATCCTAGATACGCAGGGAGATTTCATCCAGAGACTACATACCTGTATAAGGAAAACAAGGACTGAGAAAACTCTCAAAGTGAATTGGTTTTGTCAAAACCATATATCATTCTCCCACCATTTCATTTTAGTGCCTCTGCAATTCCTGATACTAGCCAGCCAGCATAGCTGGTCAAATTAATCCAAAAAGTGAGACTCAAGTATTTTTGCAGCTAGAAGTGGTAAAGTTCAGTTTGCTATTAACTGTGGGTTTGTCGTCTTTGTTGTTTGTTGGTATTCAGATGGCTGCTGGGTGGTGTTTGTGGATCCTGAAATTTAGCATGAATTATTATTGATTAAAAATGCATACCCATAAGGGGGTTATTTGCTATTTTCCTGTTTGAAATGTTTGTTATCCAATAACAATATCACAAGACTCAGGTGACCTGACATATGCTAGGTATAACCAGAAGCAAGTCAACTCTAGTTAAAGTGAACAGAATTTGTGAGTAAGTGGTAGCTGGACACCTGTTCACAATAAATTGTTTGGCACATAAATTAATTTCAGATAATGAACATATTCTCAGAAATGCCTGAACAAGTTGCCATCATCCTCAGGGTGGACAAGTAGATTTGGTCATTTTTTCATGACGATTTTGCAATGCTGTTAGTGCCACCACCGAAACTGGTCTCTCTCTGCACACTTTGCAATATGCCCTCTGATGCTTTCTTTGACAAGTGCCATGTGGGTGAAAGCCAGTGCCCGCTGTGTGGGACGTATGTGGGAAGTCAGCCATAGTCAGGTAATAGACACCCCGGCGGCACCTCATTAAAGCAATACGTAGGAAAATAAGGCTCATGGTCATGAATTTGCTGCCTCTTCCTCCTCCTGAAATCCCAGCTTTCTCTGTGTTCAGTTTTGCTGGGAGCATGTGAGAAACTGTTTGTCTCAGTCCATTGGTGCTCACTTGTCCTGTGTGTGTTTCCCTGTGTTGGCTCTCAGCGATCTTTTAATTCTGCTGTTAATTAAGACGTAGTCCATAGCACATCCCAAGGGTTCAGCAGAAGTCACGGGTTGCAGAGCTCAGAAGGTTAGTGAATACATTTCTATGGCTCTGCTGTTAGGCAGATTGGAAGGATGCTGCATATTAAAGAGACAGCTGACTTTTTCTGGAAAATTGTGTTGGTGTTACAGGGTTTGACACTGACAGCCCCGCACAGGGCAGAGAGAGGAGGCTGGGTACGTAACTATATAGTGGTTTTGTGTGCACTGCACCTTTTTATTTCTTGTTGCGGGATTATCCATTGTCTGCCATTTTGAGATCAGCCAAACAGGGACAGATCCAGGCAGCAGCGCAACAAGCGTGTGCCTAGGGCGGCAAGCCGGGGGGGGGGGGGGGGGGAGGGCGCTGAGGGTCGCTCTCAGGGGCAGCAGTCAGATGGCCTTTGGAAGCCTGTCAGTCCCGCGGATTCAGCGGCATTTCAGCAGCAGGTAAGCCAAAGCCGCAGGACTGGCAGACCTCCCACAGAAACGCAATCCAACCTCCCCCAGGCATGCGGGCGAAGGCCTCCTGACTGCCGCGCTTGGGGCGGCAAAAATTGTAGAGCCGCCCCTGCAGCCAAATGGCTGATCCAACTTGATCGTTTCTGTTCCCTCTATAATAGGCAACAGTCTAACACACTCTCTCACTGCTTTTCTCTGATGGCGACTTACTTTTGTTCCTTCTTGTTGTGTTTTGTTTTTCTGTCATCCAAAGAGAAAACTATTCAGAGTAAAAGCACATGGTTACTTCTTTTCTGTACAGAGAAACTGCAGGAGTCAGCCCAGTAAATGGGGATGTGTTGCTGATGCTAAACAAATGATAGTTCTATTATAAATAGTAAAGAAGGCGTAGGCGCCCCTGGAGGGGGAGAGAAAGCGAGGGGGACAGGCCAAGGATAGGAGAGTGGTGGTGGTGGGGAAAACAGAGTGTAGAGTGGAAGGTGGCATTAAATGAAAGAGAGATGCTGGAGGGGGAAGGAAAAAAGCAGATCCACAAAGAGGAAGGTCTGAGTGAGAGATGTAGCCACACAAGACAATATTTTTAACAAATGCCTCCTGCAAAAATTCTGCCTCCATGCTGCATAACGTGTGATAAACTCTTTGCTCCAGGGATGTGTGTGCTGCTGAAAGTGATGAGGGACTGGAGATCTATTGATGTGTTTTCCTGTTTAGAGAATAAATGGTCTCTCTCTTATTTCCCCTGCTCCCCCCGCCTCAACCCCCATGCAAGGAGGCAGCTCCAATGGACAAACCAAGCGCTCTTCACCTGCACTGTGCTGGCCAGGTTTATGCTTTGGCCCTGAAAGCTCTCCTGGGCATCTTGCTAGGGAAACACAGGGTTCAGCTGTGGTCATCACCCTGTAGGGAATTTGGGGGGTTCTCCCCAAGGGGAAAGTTTAACACAGGTTGTCACAGCGGATTAGATGGCACCCAGAGAACATTTTGCTCTTCCAAAGTATGTTTAGGAGGCACCTCAGGGTTGCATGGTCTCTGGTCGGGAAGATTCAGCAGCACCCAGAAGGCAGTGACTCCATTACAGAATCACATTCAACCTTCCCTTCAGTTTGGTGGTGTCCTTTTTGGGCAAAGGGCTCTTGAGACACCCCTCCCTCCTTGCCCAAAGTATTGCTGCTGGAAAGTGAAAGGGGAAGGCAGCAGGTGTGAGGGGAGGGTATGAGAAGGAGCACGTCCGGGGAGCAGGAAGATGTAACAATAGGAATCCATGGAGCTATTGTGCTGCTCAAAGTTCCAGCTGCTATTCTGACAGCAAGTCGTTAATGTCAGGCCTTGATAATATAGGTTTCCACGGATCATGTTGGTGCCATGGCAGAGTTAATGCTTTCTTACTCTGCCTGAAACCTCCTGCTAGAGCACAATAACGCCAAGGCTGTTATCTCAGTGCAGAGTGCAGGTTTCATGGCTGTAACTTCATAGCAGCAGAGTGGAGCACAGCTAATGGTGTCATCACCAGACCACTCCAGTGTAATTGGCACAGGAACCTGGTCATTATTGAATGAGCCTGCTGTTGTATTTACGTTTCAGTACCATTACCGTGTGGCTGGGCCCTACAAGTGGGGTGACCCAAAGTCCTGTCAAAGAAGGACAAAGGGGACCCAGGGCAAGCTCAGGACGTTCATGTTTAGTAATGGAAAGACCATCCTTTTCATTATTAAACATGAAGGATTGTGTGGGTAAGACTTTGGTAGATAAAAGCAGATGTGGAACATTGTTAATAGTTCTGCTTTTATAGGTAATTGATCTACATATGAAGGAGTTCTGTTTGCTGGGTGGGGGACGTACAAATTTAGGGTACAGTGTTTGTGGTCATGAAACTGACTGACAGGCTGATTATGCTTGTAAACTCTCCAGGTATAGGTTGGACAGGCTTCCTATAAAATTTGCAAAGTTCTGCCAGTGCCCTTCACTCCTGAGCGGCAGTCCCTCCTGCTATTCCAGTCCTGGGCTCCCCCCCCCCCCCAAGCACACAGTATTACCAATGCCCATCACTCTTGCCCTGCAGTGCCCCTTGTCGCTCTCCCATGAACCTCTGAGCAGATGGCACTAAACTTACTGAATTGTCAGGCAGTTTTGTGAAGTGGAAGCATTCCATGCTTGTGTTAAGGGACAACTCCTGACACACACACGCATGCACAAACCCCAATGAATTCTTGGCCTCATGCTATTTTTTTCCTCACACTTAATGGTTAGGGGAAGTTATCTGATGCTGGCCTTCTCCTTTCCTAATACCTCAGTGTCCTCCTTCTGAGCCACCGTCCTTGCCCCCTTCCAACCCTGTACTCTCTCAAGCACCTGAGGTGAGATATGGTAACACCAACCAAACAGCACAAAGTACAGTTGGTCAAAATTGTTTCAGTGGAAAGGCTTTTGTTTCCTGTGGAATCCTATTTGTCAGCAAACTTTTGTGATGCATGTATGTTTGTTTCTGTTTCAGAAAAAAAGTGAGAAAAAGTGGTTCTCTTCCTGCTCCCACCCCACTCTTACTTTGCCTCCATTTTCCAGTGAGGAAAAAAGATTGTGCCCGTGGGAGGATGGGGAGGGGGAGAGCTAGAATGTAAGAGAGAGTGGGATTTCCCCCACCAAAACAACATTGAAAAAAAATTCAAACTAAAACATTTCATCTAGAAACTTTGCATTTAAAAAGATCACAAAAGTCAGCCCAACCCCTTTTGTTTAATGGGGGCAGGGGAAGGCCAGTTTACCGGTTTTGACCAGCTGTTGAAGAAAGCAGGTCATCTCACTAGTGTCTATGGCTAAAGGGCCAGAGGTTCCCCTCCACTTAGGCAGCAGATAGAGAACCAAAAGGGCCCTAATCCTCCCAGGGATCTTCAATGGTGATTAGGCAGCCAGACAGATGTTTCCCTTCAATGGCACTATGTAGCCAGCTCTGTCCCTTCTGCAGCTTCTCAGCATGGCCAAGCTGATGGAATAGTGCAAGGGGAAGGGAACGCAGCTTAGTCTTAAAGCGTAGCCCTGAGAGGGGACCATATTTCTCCTTTGTGGCTGTTGGAGACTTTGGAGCTGTGTGGGCACCATCAGTGGCCTTGTTGACATTGCTGGAGGAGGACAAGGCCCATAGGCAGGCCAAAGGGGATCCCTCATACTGTCTGGGTTGTGGGAGGATGTTCCTTGGCATTTACTGTATATTTATAGGTAGGATTTGCAGGCCACCTCTCCCCTGGCCCTTCACCATGTGCGCAATGGACAGTGGTGGAGATGGGTGGCTCTGAAATGACCGTCCGTCTCCCAAGATCTGTACTCTCTTCTAGCATGTTTTTCCAGGGATTAGGAATGTGCAGGGCCTGCAACAAGCAGCCAAAATTATTCCTTTTCCTCCAGGTCTGAGCCCTGACGCACAGCAATAATGGGCTTCAGCTGATCAATTCCCACCGGGACCCATTCCCCAAATGAATACTAATAGGATGGATGTGGCCAACTGATGTATAATGATCTTGAAAAATCTGAGGAGAGGGCCATAACGATCCGAATTCATTACTCTTTTGAAGACTTCCTTTCCAGGCTTCCCTTCTCTTCCCTCTCACCCCCGCCGCATTCACCCTCCTTTCCCTCTGGAATCCTTCCATCTTGGCTCTGAGCCAGCTCTCGACAATCAAGTCACATGCTAATCAATAACAGTCTTATTGAGAGTGACAGGATAGAGCTAACTGCCGCAAAACAGTAAAAGATTTGGCTGGTAGTAAATGTCTTTGCCCGGTTCCCTTAGTGGGTTTGCTTGCTGCCTCATCAGCTCACCTTTCAAATTTGACTCTCAGTAGTATTCCCTCCCTCGGACCTCTCCAGATTCAATACCTGACAGAAGCACCCGCACAGGGAGCAAGCAGGTGTCAACTAAATGAATAAGTCACCGGCATGCTAACTGACAGGCAGGTGGTCCCTGGCAGTCCACATGTAAATACTGTGGTAGACCCAGGGCAGGCAGCTGCCAGAAGGACCTGTAATTAGAAGGGTTACTACAGGGGAATGAGGTCCAGCTGAGCAAGGCTGCCACAGCCAGGAGCAGGGCCAGCTGAGGCCAGTTAAGGAGACTGCCAGAGCCCTTTAAAGAGACTCCTCCCCAGGGAGGAGCGTGGGAGTTTGAGGAGTGAGTTGGAGGCAGTAGGAGTGAATTTGGTGAAAGCAGAGGAGTGTGCAGAGTAAGTTGAGGGAAGCAGGGACGGAGAGGCTGCTGGCAGGCAGGGGAAGGGAACAAAGGGTCCCTCCCAGGGGGAACCTAGCTTTCCTAGCCTGCAGGAGCCTGGCCCTGAGAGAGAGAGACAGAGAGTGGGCTGCTAAGGAGCAGCAGAAAGACGGGGTCTGCTTCAGCCTGGTCAGGGCGCCAGTGCTGTGTCAGAACCCAAAAGGACTTGAGTCAGGGGAGCAGAGGAGCCACCTTGTCACAATACACACTGCTTCAGTTAAAGCAGTGCAAAAGGCTGTGAAGATACTCTTAATTCAGTTTAATTAAAACCTGTTCCTAAATAATTTAGCCTTATTTGAGATAAACTAATCTTAATCTGGGATAAGACCATCTAAGCAGACTTTTGCACTGGTTTAACTAGCTCAGTTTAAAATCACACCTTATATTGAGCCAGTGTGGGGACAGGTCCGTGCTCTCAGTTGAGGAGGGGCTGTCCTCTCGGGGTTAACGTTCACAGCTCCAAAGTGAGACCACGGTGAGCCTGGAGAGCAGCAGAACCTCTAAGTCGAACTCAGGGAGGCCTGTCCTTATGTGGGTGGAAGACAGCCTATGAAATCCTACCTTGTTTTGGTGGTGCTTTTCCATCTGAACGCCCTCTAGCACAGACATTTCCTGCATAGCTGGCTTTATTCCACTGCTTATAGCAGCCCCCAATGTAGGCAGAGTGTTAGGAGTCTAAGTGAAAGAGCTGCTGCTGTTTGACTACCCTCAGCTTCTAGGCTGTGGGTAGCCAAGAGTAAATTAGAGCAGCCCCAAGGCTTCCCGAATTATAACAGAAGCCTGGCAGGCTCCCAGAGAGTAGGGAAGGTGAAAAGCTGCCACAAAATGACCTTTGACCCCCTTTCCCCACCTGCATTACCAGCCAGGCCATACTATCTTCATCACCACTGTCAACTCAACCTGTGCAATAATGCCTAGCTCAGGGGTAGGCAACCTATGGCACGCGTGCCAAAAGCAGCACACGAGCTGATTTTCAGTGGCACTCACACTGCACTAGTCCTGGCCACCAGTCTGGGGGCTCTGCATTTTAATTTAATTTTAAACAAAGCTTCTTAAACATTTTAAAAATCTTATTTACTTTATATACAACAATAGTGTAGTTCTACATTATAGAAAGAGACCTTCTAAAAAAGTTAAAATGTACCAATGGCATGTGAAACCTTAAATTAGAGTGAATAAATGAAGACTCAGCACACCACTTCTGAAAGGTTCCTGACCCCTGGCCTAGCTCTTACATGCAGCTTTTCAGCAGTACATACAAAGTGCTTCACAATCTCTTTTTTATCCTTACAGTGCCCTGGCGAGGCACTGTATTATCCCCAGTTTACAGATGGGGGGAATGGAGGCACAGTGAGCCATGAAAATAACCAGGGGGCCTGGAGGTAGTTTTTGAAAACTGGAAAGGATTCCCATGATGATGATCCTTTGTTTAAGAAAGCTGTGTGTTTTCATTTGGGGTCGGGGGCGAGAGGGAGTAGAGCAGTGTTGGGGTGGGAGGTCAGGTAGTTAGGGGTGTGGGTGTGGATGGGGTTGGGGCAGCAGGGAACTTTGGATGGAGCGAGATTCTAGGGGGGCTGTTAGGGAACGGGGGGGTTGGATAAGCGTTGGAGTCCTGGGGGGGCCTGTCAGGTGGGGATGTGGACAGAGGTCAGGGCAGTCAGGGGACAAGGAGCAAGGGTGTTTGAATGGGTGGGGGCGACCTGAGGGGGGAAGTCGGGGTAGGAAGTGGGAGGTTGTGGATAGGGGGTAGGGGCCAGGCTGTTTGGGGAGGCACAGCCTTCTCTACGCAGACCTCCATACAGTTTCACAACCCCAATGTGGCCCTTGGGCCAAAACGTTTGCCCACCCCTGCTCTAAGAGCTAAGCTAAGATCACTTTCCTGGATCCTTTACTGTCATGGTGAATTGTTTATTGTAATGGCCATTTGTACAAAACCCTCTCGAGAGAAAACCACAGAAAAGATAAATAGCACAAAATATGTTGGTCATATTAACAATCTGCAACTGATGCACTTGAACTCATTCTATCTCTTGCTCTCATTTATTTATTTGTTTGTCTTATAAAGTGAACCATGGTTTAGAACTGTACATAAAACATGTGATGAATTTAATGTTCATTCTCTCATTTGTGGCCCATCTCAACACCACAACCTCGCCACCTGGCAGTATTTGCAACCTCAGCTCAACAAAGCCAAGTTCAGAATTGAAGTGTACTGGCAGAGCTGTGTGGAGAGCCCAGGACTGGAATGGGTGGCAGTGGGACCTAAAGGACAGGATTGAAGTGCACCAGCCGGGTTATGGGGGACGCCAAAACTCTGATAGCTGGTGGTGGGGCTGAGGATTGAGGTGTATTGTCATTGGCAGAAGCATGGGGCGGGGGGGGGAGGGGGGAGAGGAGGGGAATTTGCTCAGAGCTCTGCTTGGCTCAAGCTAGTGATATTGATCCCTGACATGCATGAGTACTAAATCCCCTGACAAATTAAAATAAACAAGTGGAGACTGAAATGCAGAAAGCAGTCAATTTTGCACTACCTTGCAATACTGGAGCCAAGGGGGAAGCTTGTGAGCCTCTGCTGCTGACCTACTTATTTCAGTGGTACCTAAATGGGCTGCGTGTGGCGATCATGGATAGAGCCCTTTGGCTCTATCTAGGACTCTGCAAGAGAAGGCTTGATGCCATGAATGAGCATCAATCAGAATGCAAGATTACATTGCTGGGGCTAGGGGAACCAAGGGAAATTCACCATAGAGTTCTTGTGTTGAACATGGGTTTGTTAAGTGCCAATGCTGCCACTTCCTCCTTTCCCTCTCTGTCACTGTTCCCTCTAAGCAGTGTGCATGGACACAGATCCTAAACCCCACACACGGCAAAACACCGCACACACAAAAATGTGCACAGAAGACATTTTTTGTGCACATGGCCTGTCAAAAATTAGAGCAGGGTTTCTCAAACCAGGGGTCGCGAGCTCCCGGCGCCACTTAAAAACCACCGAATGAATTACTTCTGCATTCGGCAGCTTTTCACGGACATTCCGAGCTATTTCGGGAGCGCTTGGCATGTCCGCCGAAAATCCGCCGAATAAATTACTTCCGCATTCAACGGCTTTTCGGTGGACATACAAGGGTATGTTTGAGAACCGCTGAATTAGAGGGAACATTGCTCTCCACCTAGGCTAAGGGAATCCCGCTACTCCCTCTTGCTATCCATGGACACCAAATGGGCTTCCATAATGCAGGGCAGTCCTAAATCAGAGGATAATCTTTGTGTCACATTGACATGATGATGCAACACCATGATGCAAAGGTAGGGAAGGTTTCAGTTCTTCAGTCTCTCTCACCAATATCAGACAAACACATTACAGACAACACGCAGCGATCCCAGCACCCTTCCCTCAAATGCAGCCTCCTCTGGGGGTAGGAGGGGAGTGGTGTGCAGGAGCTGTTTAACCATGTGCAGAAACATTGTACAACGGGGACAGAACGCAAAGGAGAATACTGCACCCAGATGAATCTGTGGGGGCAATTTAGGACGTGGCACAGAGTATAATGACTTAGAAAGGAAGTAGGCCAGCCACAAATGGCAGAACCCCTATATTTAAAAATATATATATAAATCTCTGCTTACAAGGGGGATTTGTTGAATAAATCTCTTCTCCATTCCCCAGCATGAGTCCGTGGAATGTCAGAGATCTGAGGAAGCATGGTAGTTCTGGAACTCGTGATTGGAAGATGTCCCATGGGTCGGGGGCCAGATTATGCATGTGAGGGCACTGACATCCTGGAAGGGTTTTCAGTGATCTCTCTCCCTTGCTATTATTGTGTCTTCCTCTCCACTTTCCCTAATTCAGACCTCTTCCTCCTTTCCACACAGAGCTGCTGTTGCAGCCAATGTTCCTGTTGCTAGGCCAGCAGACTGGGGACACTGTGAGTGTCAGCTCATAGCTTTGCGTATGGAGATTGTCCTTGGGCTGTGATGTGTTTCTTTCACGCCTTCCGAACAGGGGTAGACTATCTCGCTCTTGGGCCAGGCTGCTGCTGCGGAGATGCCCAGAGATGTGTCCATCATTGGGCATTCTTGGCTGAGGGGGTGGCTGTTGAGTCTCTAGATGACAGGGAGCCTTGAATTAATCCAAGATTCAGTGTGAGGGCAAAGATCTACCAGCTTTCCTGAACACGCATCAGCCTGCTTTCAGGTCTGCATGCCCTCGCACTGGGACCCTTGGGAGAGCTGGGCTGGATTCTTAAGGGGCTCTCCCTGCTTTAGCTGTTTGAAAATCCAGGGCAGGAAAGGGGGAAGGGGACTCTTTCTAGGAGCTGACAACAGAAGCCAGGATGGAATGAACCCAAGGCCTTCACTGAACTCCTGGCTACATTTCATGCAGCTGGCTTGGAAGGGTGAATTAAGACTAAATAGAAACAGCCAGCACACCCCCTCCCTCTAGCGCATCAACCTATTTCCCATCCAATGCCCACATTCCAATTTTCTCCACTTGCAATTCCAGAGACACAGGAGAGGGGCCCCTATGGATGGGAGGAGCAAAATACATCCTCCCTTTTCCCTAAAAGCCCTTCAGATGTAGCATTGAGGTCCTCAATAGCCCTGGTATTGGTGGTATGAGTAAGACTGGCTGGGCCCATCCCAGTCCTCAACGTGGGTGAAGTCTGCAGTGAAAAGGACCATGCTGAGCATGTCCTTCAAGCTCCTGTCACACGAGTGCGAATGGGAGCTAGTGACAATAGGGTTTATACTGCGGCAGTGCTGGAATGGGAGCCTGAGGAGAAACTCTGTCCGCCAGCAGCAAACCCAGTGCACCCTAAGAGTCTCAATAGAGACCTTTCAACAGCCATCTGCTCATTCCCCACACCCTCTCTTCCTCCCTCTGAGGCTAGGCTAACCATTGCCCTTGCCCCCAGTGAGCCAGTGAGCCATTAACTCAAACAATTCTACATGTCTTCACTGCTCTTTCTTTTCTTTGCTGCCCTCCCCCTCCTTTACGCACACTTTTCTCAGCCCCTGGGGCTTTTATGTTGCTCTCATGAAAACTACTGGTCTCTAGCTGTCTACCCCAGGGAGCAAGCAGTAGGCTGTATGGTGGGTCACTGACTGTCCTGTCAGGCGAGTTCTTAGTCAGGTCTCTGAGATTTCTCCTCTCTCCCTCTGGCTGTACCAGTGCTTGGGTAAATAACATTTTGTTAATATAGATGTGTGTGTGTGTGTGTGTGTGTGTGCGTGCAAGTTCTCGCCAGCAAATCATCCCCTATTGAGCAGAATATTGACAGGTTTGAAGATGGAGAGGAGACAGAAAAGAACACTTTGTGCTGTCTGCTGTCTTTCTCTGGTGAATTAAAAAAGCACAGAGCGAGAGAGAGAGCGAGAGAGAGAGAGCTGGAGCCAAGGAGAGTATATATTTCCTCATCACGGAGCAAAATATTTTTTAAAAAATACTAAAACTTCATTAGAGCACTAATTCAAGGCTTTTATATTTTATTGTCTCCTTTTTATCATTTTTATCGCTGGGTTTAAAAGGAGGCGATTCCCTACATTAGAGAGGCAACGAGCTGTTTAACATGGAGTACACGAGTGTCATTTGCCATAAGGCACTTTGGGATGGCGCCTCACTGCTAGTATGCCTGCCTCCTTCCCTGCAGCGCCTTCTGCCTGGCATGGGTGCAGGACTCTCATCCTGCTTCCTACAGTGCCCCCTGCTGGGAGAGGCTGGGGCTGGAGTAGCGGCACGTTCCCCCCCCCCCCCCCCCCGCCAGTGCTTTCTCCACATTCATTATGCAGTGACTCGTGTAAGGTAGAAGTTACACGTGTCAACATCCTCCTAATAACAACATGTGAATTGTGCAAAGCCCTAAGCTCTCTGCTACTCTCTCGGTGAGGGAGACATGACCTTCATTATAATGATACAGTTGACATTTTCCCTGTGACACTTATTGTAACATCGTCGCTTCCTGTTGGCATCTGTGGGCTTATCAGGCAGCTTGTTCAAGCAATCTGGAGTTGTGATGAAACCAGCCAGGAGGGAGGAGGCTGGGAAGGGGAGAGAAGGAGAAGGGCTTCTTTCAGCATCAGGGCACTGAGCATCTATTAGTTCAATCCAGACTAATCCTATTTGTCTGTCTCTCTGTTTGTCTCTCCACCTATGGATTTCTGATTGCCCACCTCCATAGAATCTGGCTGACACAGGCTCAGTTGTAATGCTCGGTGTTATTATTGTAATACTTATTCCTAATGGTCCTTTCGCTGCCGTATCCCTGGGATGGGTAGTTATTTAAGTACTGACTCTCTGAACAAGCCAATTTTCCATGCATGGCATCCAGGAATCTTTGCTCCATCTTAGAGATGGATCTGTGCCAACCCCCCACCTCTGTGGGATCAGGAAAAGTTTTGGAAGTTCAGACCTCATTCTGGGACAATGTTTATGGCTAGCCCCTCTATATATGTAATGGGCTGAAGCAAAGCCCCTCAAACCTTGTTGAAATAGGCGGCTTGAATCTCCCATCACTACATAGAGTAACTCATGTTGAATCCTACAGCAGGAGAATTGAGCCCAGGGAGTTCAAAATCCAGATCCAAATGTTACATCTGAGACCTGGGTGTTCTCTGCACTGGCTTCTTTCTTTTCTACCCTTCGCTGCTCTCTCCCTACCTCTGCGGATGAGAGATAGGTGCAGTCCCCAGGGCCCAGTCAATCCTTGACCCCTCTGCTGGGGCGGTTGACCAGGGAAATGCTCAGTGACGATGGTAGCCGTGGTTTTGGGGATATAGACGTCTGTCCATTGGAAACCAGGCTGAGATCCACCAATTAATTTCACATAGTCATTTGATGATAACGACTATCGCTTGCTGCTGACCTGGACTGGATACAAACCCACTCATCCTGCAGGACAAAAGCTTTCTACCCTGTTATCAGTTGCCTAAGCATTCTCGGTTTTTGTTGAAGCACCTGGGTCCTGAATTATGTATTTGATGCTCTCATGTCTTGTGACACATGAAGCAAACCAGTGTTTCCACCTGTCGGTCTAATGGTCTTGAAGCTAAGGGTTGGCTCCAAATGCTGCAGCGTCGGCTCATTTGTTCAAAAATATCCAGTGACTATCACCAAGTCCTGCACTCTTGCTCCTAACCTACAATCTGTAAACATCAAATGTGCCACTCGCTCACTATGATTTAAGTGATGCTACAATTTTTCTGTCAGGCCTAATGAGAGGCCTAAAAATAAAATTCCCATCTGTTTTGGTGGGCAGGCAAGCAGGTGTACCTTCTGCCCTCTTTCCGCTCGCTAATCCCCATCTCTGTGGCTTTACAGAGCAAGTGATGCCAGGCCAATATGAACCCTACCAAACAAATCTTACTCATGACTACACAGCTGGCTGGCTGGCAGAAGAGAGGAACAGAGTGGGGTGTGTGTGTGTCCTTCTCTTTGAAAGGAATATAGGGTTTGACATACAAGAGCAGACTCTGTCTCCCTCGATAGCCAGTACCTGCTGCTTCAGAGGAAAGCAATAACCTACCAACGCACAATGTAGCTGAGGGGCCAGCTTCCTCCTAAGGAATCTGGATCGAGTTGTCCAGTGGGTACTTCCTATACTAAGTGCTATGACTTGAACTACCACCAGAAGGCACTCAATAAACTCTGCACACCAATTCATACAGTGCCAGGGGTGGAAATCCTCCTCTGTGATAATCATGTTACTTTCTGAAGCGTGAGGCTTGATTGCCTGGGTAGCTTGTGTGACTCCCATAGCTGCACGTTTGATTAGTGGGCATAACTCCATACCAACCTTTTAACAAATCTGGCCATTGTTCCTTTGGTTTAATGATCTCCTGCAGCAGGGAATTCCATGGGTTAAATATACCCCTCTTTTTGGAGCTATGAACTCTGCGTGTGTGTGTGTTATACATGGAGCCTTTTAACCTGGATGGTATCCTGGTTTTGGGGAAACATACTATGTTTTCCCTGTGTACAAAGAGCACAGCCATCAACTTTCCACATGCATGGCTTTTATTTTCAATGACAGAAAACAGACAGCAAAGCACGATGTGTGTGTGTGTCCTCTGTAATCAGGTGGGTCAGCTCTGAGCACAAAATGGCCATCATCTTCGCACACAGGCAGAGGTCTTCGAAACGATGTGTTGCCAACTCTCTCAGTTTTTACCATGCATCTTGCCACATTCCGCGTTGATCTTAAAGCCCTGGATGTATGGGATTAGGTGAGAATCTCCGCTTTCATTTACAAATAGTTATTTTCTAGCCCTCTCGGTTGCAGAGGAAAGCTTGAAAATGTGACTCAGGTGTCCCTCGGAACATTCAAAATCCAGAAGACAAATAAAAAGAACCTCACATGTATTAACTTTGTTTAGATCTCCTGTTCTGGAGCGGGGGCTTCCTTATGATTTTTGGTTGCTAAGAGTTGCCAATAATGGAAATGCAAAGTTGCAATACCTGGAAACAAAGATATCCTACTTTAACAGCTGTATAGCGGGAAGGTATTATTCAAAGAGTTTCCTTTTGCCCCCCAGCTCCTTTTACCTACTTCTGAAAGGCAATGGGATGGCTGGACAGAGCTCCCTTCACAGGATGGACAGTGTGGCTCTGAGCATCAGTCACAGAGGGTAGCTGGGCAAGAGGTTGGAGATTCCTCCATTCATGATCAGAGATCAGCTCTGAGGGTTACACACCAGGGCAGACATACAGTAGTTTGCAAGGGTGGAGTGGCTAACCTGACCTCCATCTGGCAAAGCTCTTGTCTGTTCCAAAGTTCAGGGGGGGCAGTGGTCTCTGTGTTCCCCTTCACACTGTGACTGTAGCTTTCCACATCCCATGCAGCAGAAGGATTTATTTTGGGGGGTGGAGGGAAGCGAGTTCTGCTACTGTTCATCAGAGGGAAAGATTAAGCATTATTATTAATTACTCCAGTATTACAGCTGCTGGTGACCTATATTATTGGTATTCCAGCAGCAAGATTGCCGGTAGCATTTAATCAATGCCACTCCTGGCTGCGTCTTATCTGTCTGTAACCATACAGCCATTTTTTATGTTATAAAGTTAGAGTACCCCTTCATAATCACCTTGCAAAAGGGGGCATTAGTATTTGCTAAGTGACCAGTCTAGCTGGCAATGCAATCATGTCTTTTACTGTAATACCGTAGGAGTGATAGCACAGCTGCACTTTGGACAGCAAATAACTACAAATTAGCCACAGAATTGCAAATGGGCAGACCAGTTACAGAAATCCACCTTACAGGCTGCATAAGCAATAGCATTTGGCACTTACGTAGCACCTCCTTCTTGAGTCCTGTGCAGATATTAACCACTCAGGCCTCCTTTTGAGCATTATATTCCTGGCTTGCAGATATAATAGAAACCCCTCCTACTCCGTTCATGGCTCTGGCAGTTTACAAGGGTAGGTCAGTATCATTCATTACCCCTGTTGGACAGGAAACTGAGGTATGAAAAGGAAACATGCCCAAGGTCAGACAGTAAAATGGCAGCAGATCTGAGACTAGACCCTGGTTTCTTAACGCTCAGGTCTGTGCCATAACCACAGTCTTTCTTCTTGCAGTAAACCCTATAGCTGATAACTGGGTTCCTCCTATTTCCAGTGTACAATAAGGCCGCTAAGATGAACTTGGCACAGCTCCTCCCAACTTGGCCAGGGAATGGATTCTTCTGCAGTTCAGGTGACAGTGCTTCCGCTGGCCGATCTCACGGATGGTGCTCCAAGCTGTGCTGTGGAACCATGGCAGGCCATGGATGGGCAGAATGTCGAGCTGGCAGGCCGAAGGACTTGCCAGTTGGTTGACTCCACAGTAGTGTCTGGCCACCAGCTGGGAGATGTGACATCCAGAATGTTGCTCCATATGTTAAATGCATTCCAAATGATAATGAAACCCATTTCTACAAAAGGCTTTCTCCGCGGCTATGGTAATAACTACATTTACGGTACCTCTCGGAGCTGCCAAAGCTCTAGGAAGATGGCTTGATCAGACCAATGGTTTTTAAAGGCAAATTTGTCTGGGCAAAATAAAAACCAACTAAAATCTTCACTCCTTATACAGACCTCTTTTAAATCTCAGGAAAGATTAAGTTCCACACTGCTCACATTCCTGTCAGTTACCCAGTGGGTAGGTCGCTGTTGTGGAAGCTTGCTTCTTCTCTGATGAGCTACTTCAGGGTGGCTTTGGACAAGAGGGTAAGCCTGTCTCCCACTCTCTATAGTGTAGATAGCCAACTTCCTACAATTGTCTTTGTAAAGAACTTTTATCTCATGAGTGAAAAGTCCTATAACAAGGGTGATATTATTTCTTTCTTTGTGTTTTGGGTGAGGCTGATTTCCAAAAGAACTCTATTTATCTGTAACAATTTTTTTGTATGTACTGAAATCACATAACGTGCAGTTACTGTCAGAAAGTGATTGTAAAAATGTTACCACCTTCCTCTCAGAAGTAATTACCCACTCAAGTCATTTCCCAAGTGCAGTCCACTCTTTTACACTAGATCCAGTTTGGGTTTCATAGTTCATATGGATTCCTCTTGGCATTATGCATTATGTATCAAGCTGCCATCTTTAATTCAGTTGTTGGATGTCAAATCACCTGGTACAGACCGTGCTCCAGCAGTTCCGTACTAATCCAGTTATCTTATGTGGTATAAATACACATTAACCTTACGGGAGACAGGGTTGCTGGTTTTCCTAGAACCAGCAATGAAAGGTTTAATACGAGGCTTCTGTTCTCCTGAGAGACAGTCTGTATACTTTCTCTAGAACAGCACCTATTTCCTTCCTCCCCCCAGCATTGTCGTTGGGGAGATGACGATTTGTTTGTATGCTTTCCCTTGTTTATGGGAACCACAATGTGCTGGGTAGTTTTAGCAGCATTGACAATGCCCCTTTTACCTGCAGTGAGTTTAACGGGATGTGACAGCAACAGGGGATGAGAAATTTCCATTATTCTATTATTTATCCCAATTCTGCAGCGGTCTGTGCAGATTGCACACTGTCAAGATAGAGGGTACGAGTGTGGGAGCTTCCATCATCTATCTACCTAAGTTTGATCTCTCTCTCCCCCTCTCTCCCTGTACCAGGATATGTGTGCATCCTGTCACTAACAGCGAGCAAGGAAGGAAAGATGGTGAAAAAGACAGGAAAGAGGAGAGGCAGAAGCCTTAGTCCAAGACAATCATTTCTTAAGGGGAGATTATTATTTATTATGGCACCAGGATGCCCCGATCACCTATTAAAAAAAGACAGTCCTTCTCTTCCCCCCCCCCCCCCAAGGGAGCTTACAGAAACACTGTGTTGACCCATTAGCAAAACCAGAATTCTCCTTTTGTAGGCAGACTTGTCACTCATACAGCCTGCAAAGTACTCCAGCTAATCTGCTGGTTTGGACCTTCTGCTCTGAAGGCAAAATGAAGACCTATCAATATTTTTTTTCCAGTAGATGCCAGTTCCCCAGCTATATTTTCCACCTGGCACCCCAGAAAGCAATTTTGAATCCATGTCTCTTGTCTGTCCAGACCTTACTTGTCCTTGATCACACTCTCTGCTGTTTCAACCCCTTCCTCTCTGGCAGGGCCACACATACGTAACATTGCAGTGTCGCTAAGAGGCTCTGGGAGGCATTGCCTTAGTGTGGATCTGCCTTCTTGGCTTGCTTCTGTAATTGCTGAAACTGGGAAATAGATAACTGATCTCCCAGTCATGAGAGGTAAAATACCCTCTCTGAGGCCTTCCCAGAAAAGGTTACAAAATTAATTTTGGATGAATATTCTCGCCGGCTGAGCCAGTTTTCTGTATTAATGATCTCATGACGGATTGCTCCTTAAACTGGCCAGGGTGCAGGTCAGGACAGAGTGTGAATATTCTCTATTTAATGAGGCAGAGATCAGAGCCTCTAATATTTAATTGTTGGCTTTCGAGTGGAGGGGAGGGGGGATCGGAGCTCGGAGCGCTGACTCGAAAAAAGACTGGTGCAATGGTCTGGGGTGGCAACTGTCCCACTTCCAATCCTAGGGCTGCTTCCCCATGGGTCAAAGCTTTTCCTTGGGAGACCTGACATTTATTATTATAGTCTTTTAAATGATTGAATTCAGTGCTGGGAAAAGGTGCCAGATTGAAAGCCCGTGGGATGGAAGACCTTTATGTAGCCCTAGGAGAGGTATGTCAGCAGCAGCGGCAATGCAAATTATGTATGGAAAACATAACCCCAGCATGGGGAGCCAAGTGGGAGTTGTTAGTTCTGGCCCCTTGCATGAGTTTTGGCAAGGGCTCGGAAGCCGCCTGGCCCTGAGGACGCTGGTAAATCAAAAAGTCAAGTCACGGCTCCAGTGATTTACACTTGTTTTGTGAGTGTCTAATTTATTAATGAGTGTGTGCCATCTAAATGTGTGTAAATAATAGATTTTTAAATCAGTTCACATTACGTACGTAAACAATTAAACTTCCAGCATACTGGCTGAGATGTTAATGTTAATCCACATCTGACATTAGTCCTAGTTCGCAGCAGCTTTCTGCTCACTGGGGAAACAGTGATTTATGTTGCTGTGCAAATCACGGGCGTCCTTAAACTGTGGCGCTGAAGTATTTACAGATTCAAGGTGTGTGTGTGTCTGCAAATTGGAGAACACCACCACGTTCCCAAGGGGCGACAGATGTTTGTAAATTTCGTTTTCCATGTGGTGTCGTGTTTCACTGCTGGTAACCAAGAGTGAGGACCCAGGAGTGTAAATTCCCAAAATAATTTTTGAAATGCTTAATATGAACACCGTTCCTTTTTCAGATACTAGAAGCAAATCTCTCTGAGATGTCATTCTTCTGATTTCCCCCTTTGAAAGGGACTGGCAGTGATTTTAAAGTAACAACCCCTGCAGGTACACTAATAGCCATATTGAGTACTTCTCTGTGGCATTGAGTGAGAGCGTCCTGCTGGCTGCAAGACTGATGAAAGAAATAAACTTGAAGAAAAAGAGGATTTCTTTCATTCCTAACTTATCACAGTTGACACAAAAACCATAAGCAAAAAGTACATACAGCTGAGTTCTGAGCATTGGAGTATTCGTGAGGCTGCAATTCCTTATATTCAGCCAAAATTAGAGTTGTCTAGTGTGCGGTTAAATTTGCAGCAACTTGTGCAGTGTGATCCAACCGATCTTACAAATTAATTACAGCTGGGTGTGAGTAGTACTTGGCCAGGAGCTTCTGGAAGAAAACACTGACATACTGCAGGAGCAGTTTGGGTGATTCACCATCAAGTACTTTTTTCCCCCCTCTGAATTGTTTCAGAAACCAATGTAATGATATGTTTACTGGCAGGGTATAATTCAGCCTCCAGATATGTGTCTGCACTGTATAGGATTTCCGATTGTAGTAAACAAGTACACAAAGTGAAACTCAAGCTGTATAGGAAACTTGTTTTGCTTGTCTGTAGTTGTAGCTCTTTTCTTTAATTAATGCTTCCTGAGTGCTTCCATAATTTATGACCACTAATGCCTCAGTGTGATCCTAGAGGGTGCTGTGTTATAAGAAGTGGGGTTGGTGAATCAGGAGGGAGTGAATTTGTATGGAACCACTATGATGCTGAAGGGAACTATATTGTTGGGGAGGTTATTCTTTGGGATGAAACCAAGAAATGAGGTGTTTATCATTTGTGGTCATTATAATGTTACATTTTTTACCAAAGAAGCTTGTTATCTCTGACTAAATCCCAATCTGGGTAATTACGTTCTGCCTAATATAAAATTCCCTCAACACTTACAAGTTGGCATATTCTCCCCTCTCCATTTACTGTCCTAAATGATTGTGTACTTTAACAGATGCTCTGTTCCATCACAGAGAAAGTTGTACATGAGTGAAGGGCAGTATTTATCAAATATTATTATTTCAATAATTTATTCAATGATTTTGGCTATATTTTGGAATACATTATTCAGTTTGTATCATTTTCCATAATTAATCTGGTTAACAAGAGCTGGCTGAACAAGTCTCCAATGTATTTATCAAATAATTGGCTGAACATATTTCACGAGGTTCTTCAAAGAAACAACCTGACAATTTTTCCATCACATGCCCAACCCTTGTGATCAATAAAGTGATAAAAGACAGATATACAATAAGTAGTTTGAAAAGTTTCAAAATTTTTAAAAAGTTACAAAAACACTTTTGAGTTCTTATGGGATGAAAGGTAAAATATAAATGCCAGGTTTGTTAATGCAGTATGTGAAGTTTTTTCCAATGCTACCCCTTCTGAGCTAACATCTTGTCATATGGATTTGAGTATAGAAGTTGGAAAAAAACTGGTGGAAGATAAGGGGCAGAAGTTGTTTACATGAATGTACTAAATCTTTCCTGCCTCTAAAATATGTGAGTTTAAAAGATTTAACCTAATATTGTATTCTTCATCACCAGGTTACTTGAGAGGTTGTCGTCTGGGTTATTTTGTATAAAGCAGAGTTGATCATATGTTTGTGTCTCTGTGTGTGTGTGTGTGAGAGAGAGAGAGACAGACAGACAGAGAAAAGGCTACATTAAAATGCGGTTAGGTTTGTGGGGTTTTTTTTAACTTGTCTGTCAGATCATTTCTGTTCAACATATCTACTCCCAGCATACACTCCTGTGAGTGTCTTTGAGTGGGGGGGGGGGGGCTGCTGACAATTGTGACAAAAGCAAATTCTTACTCCTGTTAGTCTTCCAAAGAGACAATACAGCTATAGGAGAACAAAGTGAAGATTATTGACTTGTAAATGGAGACAATTTGATCTGGAGTCCTTGAGAGACATTAAGCATGAAAATCCCATTATGTTATTTTCAGAGTCACTTTTCTGCATTTTTGAAAATATTTGTGAAATGAGCCTTTTCTTTATAAAAAAAAATCATTAAAGATGGCTTTTAGTATATGTAGAACCGAATGTGTTTGTGTGTGTGAGAAAGGGAGAGAGAGCACTACTGACCTAGACCAAAAAGAATCCAAATTGCTCAACTTTGTCATAGTTCCTATGCTGTCAATCATAGCTAATTAGACAAAGTGAGGTAATATCTTTTATTGGATCAATTCCTGTTCGTGAGAGAGGCATGCTTTCGAGCCACATGGAGCTCTTCCTCAGGTCTGGGAATGGTACTTAGGATTTGTCTTCATGTATAGTACTATAGCAGCACAGCTGTGTCACCATCATGCTTTAGTGAAGACACTACTGCACCAACGGGAAAGCTTCTCCTGTTGGTGTAGTTAATCCACCTCCGTGAGAGGGGGTAGCTATGTCAACGGGAGAAGCTCTCCCATCAACATAGCGCTGTCTACATGGGGAGTTGGGTCGTGCTAACTGTGTTGTTATGGGGTGTGGCAACATAGTTATGCATATAGGTCTGTAATGTAGACCTGGCTTTAAGGCTTCTCTCCACTACAAAATTGCTGTCCATGCTACCCTCCTTCTGCCAGTGGAGCACATCCTCACCAGGAACGCTTGCACCGACTGAAGTGGCGCATTGTGGGGAATGTACAGCTGTCCTGGCTCACAGCTGTGAGCCTGAAGCAGACTCAATTTCACAACACAGAGCCTACCAGCAGTGAAATTGACATTCTTGTCAATTTCACACTGCCTTTGTCTCCCACTCAGAGCAGCCAACACACTGACAGCCCTGGGAGTGCCATGAGAAATTGGGAGTCCAGTCAATCAGTGCCGGGCAGCCGGGCTTAGAGTGGGGAGCTTGGGCAGCAGCCTGGCTGGGAGCTAGGAGCATGGGGGGAAGCAGGGCTCTAGCTGGAGCCTCCCACTGCCCTAGCCTGACAGCCCAAGTTGTAAGCTGGGGTCAGGGTTCACAGCAGGGAACTTACCAGTCTTTCTTGTCAGTTTCACGACTCCAAAACAAAACTGAAAAATTGACAAGAATTTTATCCAACAGCTGATGTACGTAACACAGTGTCTACACCTCATCACCCTGACTACACCAACCTACAGTGTAAGCTGCCTTAAGACAACCTGTGTGAGGCATCCCGAGCCTTAGGGCTAGTCTATACTAGCCACGTTAAAGCCACTTCCATGAGGGGCGTGGCTCCCAGCACTGGTGCACTGTCTACACCGACGCTTTACAGCACTGAAACTTGCTGCACTCGGGGGGGGGGGGTGTTTTCTCACCCCTGAGTGAGAAAGTTGAGGCACTGTAAAGTTTACCAGTGTAGACAAGCCCTTAGAGTGTGTCAGCTAAATACACGATGGAACAGATAGTATAGCATTAGGAGCTAGCTCATATAAGGTGAAGTGGCCCATTAGTAGTTGTAGTTCGAGTGACAGGGATATGCTGCTTTTGGAGCTGAAGGAGCTGACCATTCTCAGAGGAAGGACAGTGTAGTTTTTTGGACTTGGGAGACACGGTTATGATTCTCTCTTCTGTCACAATTTTTCTATTTGACCTTGGGCAAGTCACTTCAGGCTTGTGTACCCAGGGGGGTTAATGCACAATACAAGGCTGTAATTTCGAAAGCACACTAATGTGCTGTGCACTGATTGGTCTGTGAAGACCCTGCTGGTGGGCACAAATGGTTCTGTTGTACACTTAATGTAATGCACAGTATTGCCTTAAAGCACACTAGGGAAACTTTAGTGCGTACCAGCAGGGTCTATATAGGCCAATTAATGTGCAACATGTTAGGGAACTTTAGAAACCACATCCCCACCCATAGTGCTCATTACCCCAAAGTGTAGACATGCCCTTATTTCTCTCTCTTTGCCTGAGTTTCCCATCTGTGCAATGGAGTTAACAGCACTTCCCTACCATGCAGAATCCCTACCAGAATCCCTAACAGCACTATCCCTACCACAGAATAAATATATTAAAGATTGTGAAGTGCTCAGATAGCATGGTGTTTGGGGTGTGTATAAATAATTTAGATTGATCCCTGCTGTCAATGATGACTCGAATGGCTGTGATGAATACTCTAATGACTAGTGGTAGATAGCCGCAGATTTTTGACTGTAAAAGATGAAAATCTTCTCTGGTATATTTTGTGCTTTTCTGATTTAATCTCACTTGCTAATGTTTTCACAGAGCATCCTATGTAACTAGATAATTAGTGTAAATTATGTATTATTTTTAATTCATCCCCTTTCCTTCCTGGATTTTTCACCTTTAAATGTCAGCTTTTTTATGGTAAACAACAGAGTACTGGAAGGGGTCAAAACAGGAATGCTATATGCTTAAAGAGGAATTACTGGGTGAACAGTGGGTTAGGCTATATAGCAGGTAAGACTAGATCACTAGGACCCCTTTCTGGCCTTAAAATCTACCCTTATAAATCTGTGAATTGTTTTATTTTTTCTTGTGTCCAGCTTGTTCTGCTGCATGAAGCAGAAAGTGGCTTGAATTAAAACCTGGAACCAATGCTGGGAAATTGCCAATACAAATCCAAAATTTGTGGTTCACGAACATGTCTTGTATCAATATTGGAGACTGATAAACATACAGTGTAATAAGAATTTCCTCCTCCCTTGGACTCTCACTTTTATCTGAAATATGAACCATAAACCGTACCGATGTCTTGAAAATGTTCTGTTAACTTCTCACATCCATTATTGTTCATTTCTGATGATTCCCCCTGGTACTTCTGGCTCGGATCAGTAAAGCCCAGATACAACAAGAAACATTGCTGCCTTTTATTCTATATAAGCACAGCAGCTAGCACAATAAGGCCCTGAACCATGATTTGAGCCTCAAGGTGCTACCGTAATATAAATAGTACATAGTGAGAACATGTTTTGCCTGACTGAGATGGTAGGAACAAGAAATTTAAAGAGACAATCTGCTTTGGCATGATTCTCAGCCCAGTATTACAGGGACAAGAGGATAATATAAGAGGATCAGGAAAAGATCTGAATACTTGGCTGTAGTAAAAATAATAAATTAATGCTCTAAACCTCTGTTGCACAAAGATCTGAGAGCACTTTTGAGCATTCATGAATGGAGCCTCATAATTCGCCAGTTGGGAAGGATCTCTCGTTATCTCCATTTTACCAATAGGGAAACTGAGGCACAGATCATTGTAGTGACTTGCACAATGTCAGAGCAATAGTTAGTGGCAGAACTGGGCATGGAACCCAGGTGTCCTGACTAGACCATGGCAAAATATTTGTGGTGAATAGTAAATAGGCTGAAAAATGCATTTTTTTGGTAGCACCAATATTACTGGTGAGTTTGGTTCAAATTTGGCAACTTGTTCAGTTTAAAAAACACAACTGAAAACACAACTTTTACATATCTCAAAACGAATCATTCTGACGTTTCATTTCAAATCAGCTTTTTCATTTTGAAGTGACATTTTGATTTGACATTCAAAATGTTTGGTTCAACCCAAACTAAGTGTTTTGGTTTTCCTTTTTGTCAAAAAAAAAAAAAAAGAATCCAGTTTTGGTTAGAAAGAAACCACATCCCCCCCCCCACCCCTCCTCCACCCCCGATTTTTCAGTTCAGCCACTGACCCAAGCCACAAATTACTAATTCCGTTCTGGCCTCCCCGTTCTGTGTTTTCAATGCATGCTTTCTCCATCCTGCTCATCTGAGTCATTCAAAATTAGCTCCTCACTTGCCTTTGTGATATTAATCAATACATTGTCTGAATGAATGAAAAGAAGCATCTTCCCAAAGCTAAGAGAAGTTGGGAAGACAATGAGGTTCTTGAAAGACACAAGCTCTAGAAATTGGATTCCGGGCATGTACTGCCAGGAATGGAGGATTTTTATTTAATTTTATAGAAAAATGTTCGGGTTATTTTACACTGAGATGCAAAATCTCATTTGCAGCCAAGCCCCGGAGGGAGTGAAAGGAACTTGGAGAGCTCATAAAGACAAGTGTAATAGGATTAATAAGAAAAAGGCCTAAGACATAAGCCTTTATTGTACACATTTTGTGCTAATTTTTTAGTATTGATGAAGGGTGAAATGCCGAGACTTAACCAAACATTCGTGTCCCCAGGGCAATCAGAGGAGCATGGTGTTAGCACAGGCTGCTGCTGCCATTCGGAGAAGGCCCCAGTGGAGACGCTGTTTCTCAGGGTGAGGGAGAGGATCTGATCTCTGGGCCAAATTCAGCCCTGGGGTAAGTGGGAGAAACTCGAATAGGACTACCCACACTTTCCCCAGGGCTGAATGTAGTCCTGTGTCCTGAATTTCCCCTCACACTGTTCCATCGCTAGGCACAGGAATGGATAGCTCAACCTCCTTTGTGATGAGAGGAGTGGGTAGAAGGCCTGTCTCCCTTTGTGTTTTATGGCCCTACTCTCCCTGTTTGATGGACTGCGCCACTGCTCTTCACTGTCCTTTGCATGACTTATGGGCACCGCCTGCAGTCTGTCTTCCCATTTCTTTCTTCATCTGACGAGAAGAATGAGTAGGGTCAGAGGAGGGGAGGTGGGATTGGGAGGTCCAGCCACAGTAGTGGGGATTAAGGAAGGTAAGTGGGAGGTGGGAGAGCTCTCCACCCGCTGGGTCAGTGAAGGCAAAGCTTCACAGGCGTGATGACCTCTCTTTGGCCTTGAGACGGTTGGGGCCTAATAACTACTAATTGCATGAGACACAGTGAACAGTGTGATAACTCCTCAGGGTGCTTGTTCAGTTTGAGATGGAGCCAAGCAGAGGTTCTGAGCTCTTCTGCTCTCCTTCTGCCTCAGGATATCTGGGCAATGATATCTGCAGCCAGCAGGTCGGTTTCTGGAGCAGAGGTGGAAACAGAGGCATGGGATCTGGATATCCAGTTTTCCTAATAGTATGGAGATCAGTGTTTGCATTCCTAACTGTGTTCATCGACTGCTGTTTAACTGACTCACCAGCTGGAAGCCTGACAGAGGGTAATCTGAATGAGTGTGCTTTCTTCCTGGCCTGGCTTCTGCTCATTTGAATTAAGGACGAATTGGGAAATAGATGGGAGAGCCAGTGACAAATGAGAGACACTGCAATTGGATGCCCGCAGGAAGGAACAAGTGTCAACATCCATCACCACTGATTAGCTCTGGAGAGAAAGAGACCAAGGCAGAGGCACCAGCAGATCGGAAATAATAAATGGATCCCCAAGAGAGGCAGGGCTTTGTCCTCTGATACCTTCAACGCATCACTTATTGCACTACATCTTGGGGTGGCTCATGGTCTGCCACCCAAAGTAGACTCTGTGACTTAATGGGGCACTCTGGCATTTCAGCCACTCAGGCCATACCACGCAAAGGAGAGAGAAGAGACCCAATCCCGTCGCTTTGCTCTCCAGCTCAGTCTGTCTGCTGCTTCTGCCTGTATCTGATTTGTGGCAGAGCGGGGATTGTATCATTTCGTTAGATTTCAGCCTCACCGCCCCTGATTTAGGGTGAAACTTGATAGCGCTGCTGGGTTTTTATGAAAGTGGTAATACAATAGACAGGTGGATTCTACCAAGAGCATTTGTTAGGGTGGACGGATGGGCACTGGGGTGGGGAAGGTCCATTAAAATGTTGAAATCAACCAGCTGTGAAATAGAAAACTGAAAAAAAGTATATTCCCAAAGCTGTTCATATCCATCTTCTAGTCTGTGGCAGTCTTATTCTCTCTCTCTCGCGCGCACACACACACACACACACACACACAATGTGGAAATACCATTATCACGCATCACCAGTGCCTTCGGAGTGACCCGTTCCGTGTGCTGGGCCCCAAGGACCCACACTGTTCAACAGGGACAGGCCTACGGCTGCCAAGACTCCGAAACTGGGCCTGTGGGCATCAACAATCCCTGTCTCTCTCCATGGTGCCCTGCAGCAAATCCACACAAGCCCCACTTCTGCAGGGGGTTTGTGTACTGTACCCCGTCAGGGCGCAGTGCTCTCAGCGACTATCTGCCGTGATGCCAGGCAGCCTTTCCACAGCAGGGTAACAGCTGATTAGTCACCTGGACTACAATTTCTGAAAGCCCTTAGGTTAGGGTAGAGAAATGAAGGTGGTCCATCCTCACCAAGCCAATGCAATCAGCCGGCCGAGCCGCTACAGAATCCATTTCTTGCACGCTCTCTCTTCCCATCTCTCTCAGTCCCAGGTGAGAGCTGCCCAGTCTCTCCAACAATTATCTCATGCCTACCTTCCCCCGCCAATCCATGCTGGGTTCACATGTTCCGCGTGCCAGTGATTCCTGTGGATCAGTTAGGTAAGTGTCAGTTGTTCAGTCCTTGGGGGTCCCATTGTCTTGGTGGACCCTTCAGAGATATGGGTCAGTTTCAGTCAGTCCTTTCATGATCCATTCGTTCCACCCCGGACAGTTAGGTGATGCACCTCCCATCTCCTGCTCTGCCCCAAGAGCAGCCGTTGAACCCTTTGCACCCACTGGGTAGCCATGCAAAGTACAGAAGGAAACTGAGGCATGCCTCGGACTCTTAAAAACATGACAGGATATTCCTATTTCATCACAACCATGACCGGGTTTGATCTTTGTCAATTTTTATATTAGGTCTGTCACCACTGCAACTGGATCTTGCCTCATTAGGTCTCCATAAATTGTTTCTTGAGGCTTAAAGAGCCCATGCAAAATATAAATACACCTACACTTATAAATAAATCCCAGGAATTATTTGGGTTCCTGTGGATCCTGACTACACAAAGGGTCAAGATCCTCCCCTAGTAAAGTTTCGTGGGGGCTTGGCCATTCACTTCAGTAGGTGAAAGTTCAAATTCCTAATCACTAGTCCAGGTGCATTTGCAACTTTATTCCGATTTTTTTAAGAACTCTGTCAGTGCTTGGTCCATTGGCATCCTGTTCACTCTCCATTGGCTCTCCCAAGACCTGGCCTGAAATGGTGTCAAAAATCAGGTCTGACCCCATTGGAATTAGCTAGCCCAGCCAAGGTTCTGGCTCCATGATACAGTACCAGGCAGTGGAGAATGAAGCCCAGGGTGCATTCTTACTAATGCTTGCAAAGCACTGTGAGCCCCTCGAATAGAAGGTGCCCCTAGAAATGCAAATGATTCTTTTGGCGTCTGTGGAGGAGTGTAAATGTGAGTGTGATGTATTTGTGAACGTGGCTCTTCATGCTGAATTGCGTTCATCCCGCTGGCTGATTTATAAACCCCAGATTCCGCAACGTTGCATTTTAGAATGATGCTAAAGCCTCCCCTTTGTTGCCCTGATAAAAAGAACACAAACCGAGCAGACCTTGACCAAAGGACTAGCCCAATAAAACTGCAAGTTGCCCCCACTGGGGCGGTAACTAAGAGGCAATCTGTGAAATTCTGTGATGCTTCAGTTCCCTTTTTGGGTCTCATTAATGCTGTGTACAGCATCCCGTGAGGGTCAGAAAGCATGTTTACCTCTTAATAACACCACAGCATTGTTTCCCTCACTCACTCCCTGGGTGCTTGTGTCATGGTGCTCGCTCTCTGGGTCCAGGACCCTGACTACTCAAACAATGGTACAAGAGGTCTCCTCTATCTGAGACATTGTACTTTAGAGCAGGGATGGGTAAACTACAGCCTCCAGGGGCCACATCCGGCCCTCTAGATCTTGTAATCTGGCCCTCGAGCTCCCGCTGGCAAGTGGGGTCCAGGACTTGCCCTGCTCCAGCCAGGGAGCAGGGTCAGGGGCTTGCCCCACTCTGCACAGTTCCCACAAGCAGCAACAGGTCCCCACTCTGACACCTACATGTAGAGGCAGCCAGGGGGCTCTGCATGATTCCCTCACCCCAAGTGCTGCCCTCGCACCTCCCATTGACTGGGAACCATGGCCAATAGGAACTGCAGAAATGACATCTGCCGATAGGGCAGCATGCAGAGTTGCCTGGCCACGCCTCCATGTAGGAGCTGGAGGGGGGACATGCCACTGCTTCTGGGAGCTGCTTGAGGTAAGTGCCACCTGGAGCTTGCACTTCTGACCCCCTCCCATTCCCCAAACTCCTCCCTGAGCCCCAAACCCAATCCCATCCTCCGAACACCTAGGTCCCAGCCCAGAGCACCCTCTCACACTCTGAACTTGTCATTTATGGCCTCACCCCAGAGTCCGCACCCTAACAGGAGCCCTCCCACACCCCAGCCCCTAATTTTGTGAGGATTCATGGCCAACCTTACAATTTCCATACCCAGATGTGGCCCTCGGGTGAAAAAGTTTGCCCACCCCTGCTTTAGAGTATTAGTCCTTCTGTACCAGCCACATGCTCTTCTCTTGTTCTTAGCTTGAAGAGAGAGAAAGAGGGGTGTTGTCTGGGCACTAGTCGTGCAGACATCAAAGTAGATTTAACGGGTGAACTAATTTCCCCCAGGGTGTAAGAGGCACTTGCTATGGAGTCTGCTCCAGAGTCCATTGAAGTGAGTGGGAGTCTTTCCATTGACTTCAAATTCTATGACTTACCCCAGATTGGTCTCAAACTGGGCAACTTGGTGTCCACAAGTGGCAGGTGAGCCCCAACAAGAGACACTTCAGGGCTGAGGTGAGCTTGTCACCCTTCCTCTGAAGCAGGTCTTGGTGGCCACTGGCAGAGACCAGACATTAGACTAGCTGGCCCATTTTCTGATCCAGTCTGACAAATTACATGTTCTTCATGGAAATAAGCCCAGACCAAAACCTGGCCACCAAAAAGCTCCAGAAATTCAGGTTAGATCCAAATGATTTGGCTTAGGCCCAACACAAGTTCCTCTATATTGTGCTTGAGGCTCTGGAGAAAAACATGGTGCAGAGAACGGTAGTTGTCTTGTTACTGTGTGACAATGGGCTCTGATATCCCAGCATGCCTCTCTTCTCAGGCTTTCACCAAAGGAACCATGTGCATGGCCCAGGGCAGGCAAAGCAGCTAGTGGGGCACTGGCCCACCCATTCCCACAAACACTTCCTGCGTCTTCGGTTTCCATTCATTTTCATGCTGATTCTTTCCACCCTTCATCTATCTCCTCTGCTCCTATTTTTATTTATTTTTTAACCTGATATAGGGATATAAACCTTCCTGCTTCAGAGCACAAGCCAACCTCTGACTGACAGAGGTTAGGAACAAACTTCCCCTACAGGCAGGTTATTCCATAACTGCTCACTTCACAGCCTCCTCTGCAGCATCTGGTGTGATCCAGTCTGGCAATTCCTGTGGTCTTTTATTCTCCATGCACTTCATTACTCCCTCCCCCCACGCCACCCGGTGATCCATCCATTTATCCTTCTCACCCTCTCTTTCTTTCTCCCCTTCTCCCCCTTCTTGCTGCCTCTGCACACATCACCTCTGTCTCTGTGGTCTCCTCTTCCCTCCAATTCCCACTAGATGGCATGTGATGCAGTCACCCTTGCCTCTAGTTAGTCAATTAAGACATCATGTTTCATGGCTGTGCTGATTCCCCCCACCTCCACCATCCCACACTTCATATTATTTTCCTAGCTCCATCTTGGCAACTATATTTATTTGAAATAAATTTCAGGATAATTTGTTTTTCTAATTTTTGAGGCGCAATCTCCCGATGACAAGGGGGTTGGTTATTCAGGCACCTGGCACCAGCGATCAGGGACTGCACACGGAGATTTGTGCCGTGTGAGGAAATACTTCATTAGACTTGTATTCCACGAAGACACTTTTGCTTCTTAACGCCTATGATTTTAATTAAAACCTGGAAAGTGAAGATTCCTCGGGTTGTATTAATGTTTTCATTTCCATTAGGATGGCAGAGTTTATAAACATGAGCAGGGTTTATAAATTAGACCTCGTGTGAATAATAAGTGCACAATGCAGCAGAGAGCTAGAGTGGAGCAGCCCCATCACGCTCTCTCTTTGGCTTGTGCTTGCTTTACAGTGTCCTCTGCTTGGCACAGGCTATTCTGAGCCATTCAAGGGTTCTTCTTTGGAGACTTTGCTAAAAGCCTCCACCATTCCTTTTGGTGGACACACTATTCCCCAGGCCAAAGGGGAGAGCAGTCAGATGGATAAATCTGGGGCTTCCACAGTGATCCAGTGAAGGTGACTTTGGCAGGAGGGAAGGGTTTAATCATGAGCAGCGCAGATAAGAGAAAGGAAAACTGACTCTTAAATAACACGCTTTCCCCTTGTCCTCTCCTCTCCTGGTCCAGTTCACTGACAATCATGCACACAGTGACATAAACACACACAGATAAGCTAGATCCAAATACATACATCAACTGCATGCAGTGATCCATGTACAGCGTGGTAATAAGCCCACACCTATAATCATGCACACATCTGAAACAGAGAGTCCTCCATGAACAATGTGACAGTCATACTATTATGGATAAACTGTGCTTGCTTAGCAGATAGAAAGAATCCCCTTGTAACACTCAGGCACTTAGTAGGACACTCATAGTGTGACATAAAATGGAGGGGGAGGTCATGTGCCCACTCTGATCTAAACACACTTAACTTGATTGTGCAACAGACTGACTGCCAGGATCAGTCGTAGCAATACCTTGCACTCACATATCGCTTTTTGTCCAAGGACAGCAAAGCACTTCACAAAGGTGGGCATAATCTTCATTTCACATGCAGGGAAACTGAGGCAGGAAGAAACAACATCCCTAAACTCTCACAGCAAATCACAGGCAGAATCAGAAATAGAACTCAGATCTCATGATTTCTAGTTCTGAGCTGTGAGACCTGAAGCTTGCAGGGACCATCTCCCCTCCCACTGATAAACATGCAACCACCTTGTGGCAATGACACCTTCTTCTATGGAAAAGGAATGTGTTAGGAAAGTATTTATTTATAAGTGTTCTGCCCCGCGGATTGGTTCCTATTTCCTCGTGTGCTCTTCATATGTAGCAGTGGTTGCCAATAGAGGACACTAACCCAGCTATGTCTTATTACTAGTTGCTCTTACAAGCATGTAGGTCTAGCTTTCCAATAGCCTGAACATTTCTAGAGCACATGGAGATAAAGAGCTGGAGCCAAAACCATGTAACCTGCCAGGTCTCTGTGAATCAAGGTGTTTCAGGGAACCCAGTATGGGAACCTCTGCATCAGTGCTAAGGTCATTACTCTGCAGTCCTAACAGCTACGGGATAGACCGTGTCTCCTCCAGCACAGCACGCCCAACATTAGTCTGGGGCATTGGTTCAGCACCGACTCAGCTTGAATTACCTACAAGAATTTCTGCAGGCCCCTGGGTTTTCCTTAGAAATCTCCCACCCCAGCACCGACCTGGCTCCTCCCTCCTGGGCTAGTGAATTAGATCTGACCGCACCGCAGCTCAGTGCGGCATGCTGGCATGACGAGGTGGATGTAACAGACCCTGTGGACCCGCCCGATTGCCTCTCCCCGGTAGGTGCCGGCTATTTTGACACAGCAGTGAAGTTCCGGAGAAAGGAGGAGGGCGGGCATATCATCACCCTCTGTCTCCTTGAGCCCAGTATGGTTGTTATTGAGAGATCCTTCCAAGCAGCTTAAATAGAAACGTCTGGTGACAAAATGAAAACAAATGGTGAAGCCAGCGCGACTCACTCAAGGGGCTTCTCTTTGCCGGCACGGCCAGCCCAGGTGGGAGAGGCAAGCTGGTGCTTCCAGCCCCGGTAATACATCTGAGTCTGCAGAGGGGGACGTGGGAGGGAATGGCTTCCAATGTTGTTCTACAGACTCTCTTGACATTGCTGAACCCATTACAGGCCATTATTTAGACTGTCTGAAAACAGAGGCAATCTCCTTCTCGAAGGGCTCTGGGCCACTTTATCCCCTCAAAGGGAGAGGAAAACTGCCCATCAATCATAGTAACGTTAACAGCTCCCCCTTGGAAATCCCCAGTAGCACAGCCCACCTTGCTTGTTGCCACAATTAGTTTCAAGGGGACTTTAAGAGTGCACTGCTTCTTTTCCTCCTTTAAAACCTTTTCTTTCTCTCTCCTCCCGCCCCCCCCCGCCCACTTCCCTGCCGCTTTACTTACTTCCCCTGTACATTGTACAGATCATTTCTGTGTGAAATCAGGACACTATCTTCATCTTTATTTGATTTTCCAAAGTATTTCCCACAGTACTGTGCCATCCTCTGGCCCAGCCTGGCTCCCTTATCCCACCCTACCCCAAACACGCTTTGCTTTTGATTGGGAGGATGACTGATTTCTAGGAATATAGACTTAGCCATATTAGATCAGACCATCAGTCCATCCAGTCTGGTATTCTGCCCCCAGTCCTCCCCCACATTTGATGGTTTTGAGGAAAGTGGAGAAGTGATAGGATTGTAATGCATCTCACCGGCTGAGCAGTGTTGTGTATGGGGATGCATCCTTGGATCAGGTGGATTCTCTGAAAATGCTGGGGGGTGCGAATGGCCCTTAGGGGCAGGTGCCAGAGACCGTGTGCAGAAGTTTCAGAGAGCAACGCCACACACGCAAAGCAATATTTATCGGAGCGGCTTCTCCAGAGCTTGTAGGAAAAGGAAATTTTCCTGCCACGAAAAAAAAATAACTTTTTTTAAGACAATTTTCATCCCAAATGGGGGCGAACGGCCAACAATTCAAAATTTCTTGCTGGGGAGGCAGGGAGGAGGTTGTGAAAAAATGTGTTTCAGGAGGATGGAAAGAGAATCCCTTGGCTTGCTCCATGAGGCAACTGGCTGCCTGGGAGACCATGAGTCAGGCAGCTGCCCAGGCAGCCTGGGAAGCCAGGTGCCCAGACAGCTGGCTGGCCTAGAGAGGCAGCTGCTGAATGAGCTGTTGATCCTGGAAGCCCAGGAAACTCTGACTCCTAAGTCCCCCCCCCCCAACCTCCTCAAGATGGTCGGCCGAGGAGCTGTGAGCCCAGAGAGCCCTGGTTCTGGGGCAGCCCACCAGGGTGTAGTTAGGAGCCCAACCACCCTGGAACACCAGCAGCCTGCTAGGCAGGCAGCTGGGGAGCTGGGAAGCCATCTCTGCCTGATTTCTATTGCAAATTTTGACTAAATTGACATGTTCCCATGGAAAATGTCAGTTTAATCCCAACATGACTTTCTGGTGGAGAATGGTTCTGTCCGAAAATTACTGGCCATCTCTCCAGGTTTTCCCATGACTGTCCTTTCTTTGAGGCAGCCTCCCCGGGAAATCAGTATGGGGTGCTCAGAAGATGCTGAGAATGATCCAGTTTTATGGGCTCAGGATCATCCCACATGTCCTGGGCTTTTTTTTCCCTTTGTATTTTAGAGGTGACCACCCTAGTTACCAGTTCAAACGTGGCAGAAGTCAGTTGTGACTATTGTTATCATCTGAGGAATGTATTGCGGTGCATGTGAAATGGTTTTGGTGAGTCTCTGGCCTTGTCTTCACTGCTTTAAAAAAAAAAGTGTCTTTGTACCTCAGTAACTAATGAATGTGAGCTATTCTGAGGTCAGCATGTTGAAGGTAAGGCGCTGTAGTTTTATCTTGAGGGGTGGTCAGTCCCAGGTGGGTAGGGTTACCAGATAGCAACTGTGAAAAAACAGGACGGGGGTGAGGGTAATAAGTGCCTAATAAGCAAAAGTTCCCAGAAAACAGGACTGTCCCTTTAAAAATGGGACATCTGGTCACCCTACAGGTAGTGCTGATCTCTATAGTTTTTACCTTAGGATAGCTGGTACATATTACTTACTCTAGGGTAAAACACGTCTTTTTTAGTAGTGAAGGAAAGTCCTCAGTCATTCAGCATTCAGCCATCAGCTGTGCCCACACAGCAAGAACAGCTGCCACATTTGGTACTAACTAGTGTCCCCATCTGCATAAGCTAAAAGACTGGCTCCCGTTCTTTCCCATGGGCAGGGTTACCTGGAGTCCTATGTCTCACATAAGGCAGTGTGCTAATTTACCTCGGACTGAACTCTGTGGTGCACTAGGACAGTCTGGGTGCATTATGGTAGATGCACTCCATCTAGGGCAGGGGTCTCAAACTCAAATGACCATGAGGGCTGCATGAGGACTAGTGCACTGGCCCGAGGGCTGCATTGCTGATGCTGCCCTGCCCCCACTCCACCCCTGCAGAGGGCTTGTTCATTGAGACTGCAGCAGCAGCGCTTGGAAGCCAGGGCTCTGCAGCAGCCCAGCCAGGGCGCTTCCCAGGAGCCCCCTGCAGCAGCGGCTGGGAGTGGTAAGTCTCCCACAAAGGGAGGCGGAAGGGTGGCGTGGAGCCTGGCTTACCGCTCCTGGCCGCCGCTGCAGGGGGCTCCTGGGAAGCGTGACCTCAGCTCATTCATTGAAGCTGCAGCAGCAGTGCCTGGTAGCTGGGGATCGACAGTGACCAGCCAGGCAAGCCTCCGCTTCTGGCCCCTCCCTCTTGGAAGCTGCTATGGTGGTGGGGCGGGGCGCCAGGGAGCTTGGCGGGCCGCAGGGCTTCGCGGGCCACATGCGACCCATGAGCCGCACGTTTGAGACCCCTGATTTAGGGAGACCGGGAGCGGTCAGGCCACCAAACTTCATCTCCCCATAAAAGCACGGGGAAAAATTAAATTTAATGTTGAAATGCCTCAAAATGCAACATGTCTGGTCATTTCAAGAAATGAAAATGAAATATTTTGATTTTGGGAATGCCAAAATATTATGTTTCTATACAAAAAAATAAGTCAAAACCAAAACATTCTAAAATTTTGGAATTTCAGTATCTTGGAATGTGCGCACCATGGAAAAATTCAAATTTCTGTCTCATTTTGGAACAAAACCAATGGTTGACATGTTGGATTTTTGGGTGGGATGGAAATTCTAAATTTCACTTAGCTTTAGTACAGTTGTAAACAGTAGACTGGAAATTCCACACACGTGTTCCAGAACATAAACATTTGTGATTTACTGGGTGGCAAACTAGGAGTGTCTAGACTAGTGTTTACAAATGTATGAGCTAAATCCAGCTAATTGGTAAGCAATTAACTTGAGTTAAAACAAGTGCAAAGTCTAGACAAAGCCTGCGTGTATGTTTGTGGTTTGATAAACAGATTTTCTCTGAAATGCCTTGTGGACTTCTCTTTGCTAACCCTGCCGGGGAAATAGAAAAGGGATTTTAAATAAATTAAAAAAAAAGTGTGTGCCTGCAAATGAAAGAGAAGAGTAATCAGGGTAATGAAGATTTGAAAAGGGGCATGAGCCCTTCCAGTCATATGCTTTGCTGAGCAGGCTTCTGCTGTGAACTGCAGTGGAAGAGGCAGTGTTCTGGGAACGGATTCACTCACTATTACAAAACTCTCTCGGTTGCAGCATCAGCTGCTCCTAAGCTATTCGAAGCAGTTCTGCTTTGCCTGTGGCTTTCTACGTACCCTTTTGGTGTGCATGGAGTGTTTGTGAATGTACAGTCTACCTATTGAACTATCCTTATTTAATCTCTTGATTAGACAGATCTCTTCATTGCCCATCTGAGTGTCAAGCTGATGGGAAAGGCATGTTATCTTTAATTAATAGTATTTATTGTATTTTGTTAATAAGGGTGCAGAACAAAGCATATGCATGCATCCCATTAGTTTAGCAAGTCAAACTTATAATGGTTTAAGGTTAGCAGCCGTGTTAGTCTGTATCCGTAAATAAGACGGGGAAGACTTTGTAGCACCTTAGAGATCAACCAGTTTATTTCATCTTATTTATTTATTTATTTCATACTTACTATGGTAGTTGATTATTTGTATCTCAGTCAGGGAGTGGGTTGCTGATAAGCCTGGCGCGGCTGTCTTGTTCGGTGGGGAGCCGAGGGTTGAAGTTGAGAGGCTGCCAGCGGGGTTACCAGCAGGGAGCTGTACTCAGCCCCCACACACTGCTTCTCGTAAGTTAGTGGAGGCACTCCTGGTGAGGATATACACCACCGACAGACGGACGGCAGTGTGGACATGAACCACTGCAGTAACTACTGTGGTGGCTATAAGTCAACCTAACACAGGTTGACTTAAGTTTATAGTGTAGACATGCCCTATATAAACAGTGATCACCGTGCGACCATAAAAGGTCTTCAACCAGTGAAGTGAACTGCTCCCCTTCCCTTCCCCCAGTGTGTGTTCCAGCCCCCTCCCCCCCCCCATACTATAGGTCTGGGAAAACAGGCCTTTCAGCATGTCCTGAAGGGCATCAAAACCTGGTTGTGTTCAACCAACATGAGTTCAGGAGTCCAGGGCTTTTCATAACAATGTCCTAATAAACATGTCCCTTTTAAACTGACTGTCAAGTTGAGAGATTCAATTTATCACAGCTGCCACGGTACCACTTGGGGAGAGGTGAGGTTTTTAGCTAATTAGTGCCCAAAGTAGGTAGAGCATTACAGGTGAAAATCAACACCTTACAACTGGCACTAGAAAATCAGTTGGTTTCCACTGCAGCTCACAGAGAACAGGCATAATACGCAACCTCCTGGAAACCCCGCCACTTAACAAGTGGTCCCTTGCATTTTGCACTAACCTCTGTTGGCCAGAAGCTGGTAATGGGTGACAGGGGATGATTACCTGTTCTGTTCATTCCCTCTGGGGCACCTGGCATTGGCCACCGTTGGAAGACAGGATACTGGGCTAGATGGGCCTTTGGTCAGACCCAGTCTGGCCATTCGTATGTTCTTACTAGCAGCCATTTCTGAGTGATTTGAAGGTGCAGTGATCCAAGCTTTAAGTCTCAAAGACCTGGGTAACCAAGATGACACCCTGCAAATGAAAGGCAAGGATGAGTTAATTGCAGATGATGATTATGCCTGGCCTCTGCCCCTGTCTGATCCCCAGGGGGGTGGCTGTGGATCCAAGAGGACTCCTCTAGCTGCGTTAGCACCATGAATCATTTGCAGTCTGAGATGTTCAGTTCTCACCCATGGGAGAAGGGCCATTGCTGCGTGACTCCAGTTTTCCATTTGGTTCAATCAACTGCGTGTATGGATTTTCCAGGTAGCGGCTGCAATGCTAGCAGCTTTAGGTGAGTACTTTAATCTGTCCTTCAAAGACATTGACCTTCATACAGATGACAGTAGACAAATGCACTCACTACATAGGGGCTATCAAACTATGACACCAATGGCAGTTCCTTGTTATCCTGCAGTGGAATAATAGGGACACAGGAGTCCTGACTCCTAGTCCCCTGCTCTAACCACTAGACACACGGTCTTTAAAGGAGATTTACAAGGCAGAGGGAAGGAGGAAAAGAACCAGAGGAAATTGCTTAGGATTTGTACCAGCAATTGAAGAACAGTCCTGTATATTGAGGTGTTTGAAATGAAAGTGGTCCTGCCTGCCCCAATCAACTCTAGTGGAACTATTTTCTTTGGTGGATTAATATTTAAAAGAAACATTCCTAGACAGCAGAGTTGGCTCAGTGTCTGAATTTTCCCAAGGTTCCAGGATATCTGGGAGTTCAGTTCAGGCTGATCTGTACTATTTATTATGTATTTATAGGGAAAAAGACCTTTACAATTGGTTTCTGACAAGCCATTCTATAAATGCAGCAATATACTACAAGTGTGTGTATACTGGGAGGAAACCTATGTTGTTGCTGTGTCCCTTCTCTCTCTTCTCCCCCCCTCCCCATGCCTCTTAACTGTTTCTCGTTGTAAATCACAGCCCCATGCCTGTTCTCCTATGACAAGATAGGAATAATTCCCAATGTCTTCAATTGTATCCTTGTGAGAGGGGGAAAGAATAGAACCTCTCTGTTTCTTGTCTCTCTCACTTGGTGTCTTTGTTACATATTAAAAAGGCTCAAACCTCTGGCTCTGGGAGGGTTAAGTCTAACCTCCCTCTCCCTCTTTCATCTGTCTCTGTGCATTCCCTCTATCCTCCTCCCTCCAGCTCCTGATCACTCTTACATGGGCTTTCCTCCTACAGTAAGCACTTTTGGACAATGAATTACTGTCCATGTGTTTCTCACAGCTCCCTGGAGACGTGACATAGTCTAGTACTTGGCCCAGAGGGAACCTGTTCCTTTTTGATAGGCAACTGGCAAGTGCTTTACTGGGATGGTGGAAGGTAAAACATCTCTTAAAAGGGAAAGAGACAAACAAATCCCAATATTGAAATATACAGGTGTAGAGAATACAAGCACACAGGCAGACCCCTTCTCCCCTCACTCATTCTGGTGGAAGGTATCCCCATGGAATAAATTGAAGAGCCATATGATGAAATGCATTTATTATGTACCTTGGAGTGCCTCACCTGCTCTCTGCCCTCTCATTCACCATCCCAGGACTTATCCTGACTTGCTTCAAACAGTTGCCATTTAAAAAATAAATAAAAACATAAGGTAAAAGAGAATTTTTAAAAAATCTGCCCTATATGGGAAATGTTTCTTCTCCCAGATATACATTTACACCTCACCCTCCAATTGTCTTGACAAAACTCAGTCCCAGTTCAGGGACAGATTTAAGGCCTGGTATCCCATGACTCTGCAGGGCTAGAAATGGGGGCTGTATTCCAACAGGAAAGGGAGATTCCCAGCATCCCCTGGGGTATTCAGCACTCACTGCAAGACTTAGCAACGCCCGGGATAGTTCAGGCTTTGCAGTCATAACACATCTCTGTTTAGAAAGGCAATGTTAGGTCATATTCAGACGTGTTAAATGCACACATTCTAATGTTGTCTCTTTTTCTCTGAACCCTGCAGAGTTGGACTCATGATAGCTAAGGGCCTGACCCAAAGTCCATTGAAGTCAATGAAGACAATGGGTCAGGCTCTAAGGCACCTGTCTTTACTGGTGGAAGCATCCAAGAAAAAATTCTAATAAAATGTGTAAAACTCCCATAAGCTTTCCTATAACAGTAGGGAGGGTTTTGGTAACACACATAGCACATGCAATATATAAATGACCTCTGGCTGGTGTGGTGTTAGGTTTCATTGGCACAGATTTGGGTGGTCCAAATAAGTTAGTTGTGGCTTTACTACATATAGGTAAAGCATTTGCCCCCACCTCATGGCCATACAATCTTTTAACAACACCCCAACATCATCTATTTCCATAAAATACATATATTGAGTTTGGTGTTACAAACTGTTTTAGATTTTTTTTTATTAAATGGCATGGAAGTATTTTTTATATGCCTGCAAATGTAGAGCCAGTTGTCTTAGTTACCCTGTAAGTCCAGCTATGTCCAGCTCCCTCAGAGGGAGAGGACTTCAGGCACCTCATAAAATGAATGAGAATACTGTACATAGATTGTCACCCCAAAAGGGTTGTGAAGGTGCAGTGATTTTGGAAGGCCAGGGTACGCAATCATACAGGGCCAGGTTTTCAAAAGTGTCACACCCAATGTAGTGAGCTCCCTGGAAAATCTGGACACTTAATTTGTTGGCTACATGGGAGTCTGCTCTATTGAAAAGCTGGATGCTGAGCTCTGTCTGCCACAACCTGGTTATCAAGATAAGACTATCCCTGTTTAACATCAGAAGAGCTTTCATCCTGCAAAAACAATATGCTTCATTTCTAACACCCTGAGCATGATGATAGGAAGCGCTGTTCTGCTAGAGGTGCCTTCCTTAACCACTGGAATGCATTCCATCATCTCCGCCTGGGATTATGAATTCTGTGCGAAAGGAGACGCTGTCCTTCATAATATAGATGCAATCCATGACATGATACAAGATGTGAGCCATGTAGTCTCCATTTCCTGATGATAGATCCTGCTTCTCCAAGGGCTTCATTGGAAGTGTGACACTTTTGGATGTGGTATATAAAAACCTATGAAAGAAAGATAGATGAGATAAACAGAGGGCGCCAAGAGGGAGAGTAAGATCAGATGAATGGAGGGAACAGAGAGAGAGTAACATCAGTTGAGCAGAGGGAGCCTTGTCAAAGATCTCCAGAAATAAACAGTGAACATCTCCTGTGTCCTTGCTCAGTGATGCTACCGATATGCTCTGAAAGAAAACCTGGTACCCTGCCCAAATGTAGCTAAGGAAGTGAGATGCTTCATTGATGCTGGGGATGGGGCTGTGTGCTTTAAGTGCCTGTGCCTCTCCTCTCAGGGTTTCCCTGGGGAGGTATGTACACTATCATTACTGAATCATTCAGTGTGCCGACGAGGGCCTGGGACTGTCAGGCTTTTGAGTTAAATCTACTCATAACCGTTGCAAAGCCATTTTGATGCGTATGACTGTTAAAACCTCTTACACTGAAATCATTTATTACAATCTAACATTTCACTACAGCGGCAGTAGGTCCTCCTAGGTAATCCCAGAGAAAGATCAAATTGAATTGTAAAAGGTGTTTTCCTGTGATGGGGGTGCTAGGCACTTAACCCCTATGATGCCCCTGGGGTGCCAACAACAGAACTTCTAGGGACTGCAGAAAGAGGTCAGGGATATCCAAGAAACCACAGAGCTGGAAATGGCCTGTCAGGAAATCAAGCTTCTTTGCTGCAATATAATCTCCAGTCCAGGTTTGCATACCCAGGCAAAGGGGCTTCCACTACTTTGCTTGGGAGAACATTAAATGTTCTAATATATTCTCTCACTTTGAATACCCTGAAATTCACCCTCAATTTTCATTCACTCATTGTAGATTCTAAGTTCAGAAGGGACCACTGTGATCTAGTCTGTATAACACAGGCCATGCAACTGCCCCAAAATAATTCCTAGAGCAGATCATTTGGAAAAACATCCAATCTTTATTTAAAAACTGTCAGTGATGGAGAATCCACCGTGATCCTCAGTAAATTGGTCAATGGTTAATCACTTTCCCCCATAAAAAGGTATGCCTTTATTTCCAGTCTGAATTTGTCTAGCTTCAGCTTCCAGTCATTGGATCGTCTTATATATTTCTCTCCTACACTGAAGAGCCCATTGTTAAATATCTGTTCCCCATGTAGGTGCTTATTGACTGTCAGCAAGTCACCCATTAACCTTTTCATTGTTCATCTTTTAATCATCCTTGTGGCTCTTCAATGAACCCTCTCTAATTTTATCAATCTCTGCCTTGAATTGTGAACCCCAGAGCTGGGCGCAATATTCTAGCATCGCACCAGTCCTAAATATAGAGATTAATATAATTTACTCAAGATTCCTCTGTTTATGCATCCCAGGATTACATTAGCTCTTTTGGCCACAGCATCACACTGGGAGCCCATGTTCAGCTGATGATCCAGCATAACCTTCTTGTTTCAGCCGCCTAACAAAAAACAATAATTTATTTTGCTCCATTCTAGTCACACATCTTGTCACTTGTTGAGAGAGAGAGGCTGAAGGTGAACATTTCAAATATCATTAAAATTCAGGTCTGGAGTTCTGGTTTGGATCCATCTTGCTAGCAATATGGAAGCCAACAGCCCTGGGTTCAGAAATAGCAATTGTGCGGTCTCCCAAGTCCACCGTAAAGTATGGGCAGCAATCAGAAGCATCAGAATTCCCACCCAAGAAAGTCAGAGAATGTTGCACTGGGCTAGTTAGGCAGATCATATACATTCTCAATACAGAAATGTAGCAGAAAGAAAGGCCTACGCTCTAATGAGCTGCAATTAAGGTTATCGCTCAATTGCAAAAAGCTTGGCTGCCAGATGATGAAAAGAGTCTTTGAATATCTTTGAGGTTTATGTGGCATCCTTGCAGCATGAAGCTGTGTTATGCCATCATATGACAGAGAGAGGGCTTGTCTCTGATCTCCTGGTTACACCAGGGTAAATCAGAAATAACTGTGCTGCTGCTGATGATGTTACTGCAGTATAGAAATAGTGTAAGCGACAGCAGAATCAGGCCCCTAGCCGCCACCCCAGAGGATAAAATGTGAAAGGTGGAAACCTAAGCTTATCCTAAATGTGCTCTCACTAGAGTTGAGCCCAACATGAAATTTAGATTCAGCCCACAGACTAGAATCTTCTCAGATTTTGGAGATGTACAGATCTGGGGGTTTAGTTCAGCCAATCACAGAGATGGGGCCAGCTGCAGAGTCTGAATCTGGATCCAAACTTCCCCAACTCTTCTGGGCAAAGTGCTGACTTAGAACTTTGGTTTGAGCTCATCTCCAGCTCTGCTGAGCGCTTCTCATAGTGGAGGAGGTGAATGACGTGGAAGAAACTGCTAGCAAGAGTCAAGATCTGCAGAGAGTTTTCAATAAACGTGGCCAAAATTAGCATGATACAGTTGCAATCATTGACCAAAAAAAGCAAAGGGGTTCAACTTTAGAAAGCAGATTGAGGAGTGCAATAGGATGGAGGGGAAAGGGAAGGGAGGGGGGAGATGTAATTGGTCTCAGAGGGGACGACAGGACATCTGATAGGAGTAAAATACAGCTGATGGGTAAACTGGAAATCACAGAAGAGAATGGGTATTTTTTGTTTAACTTCACTGAGCTGTCTGTCATACCTTCACTTCAGAAGGCGCAGAAGAGTGAGAGGATGGATTTAGATCAAGACTCTTGGAACAAATTCTGTTCTCACTAAAGGAATTACATGGATGTGAGCGAAAGCAGAATTTCGCACTTGGTTTTCTGCTGGCCTGGGCAGGCACAATTCTGTTGACTTCAATGGACTTGCCTCTGTTCACACTAATGATGAATAGGGCCCTGTGACTGTACCCTGCATTAAAGGTGGAGATAGAAGAAGAAAATATGTAAATTGGGCCCTCCCTAAGCCCCTGCCAAAGAACTTCATTCCTGCTCTGCAGCCCCACCTGCTATTCCAGTCCTGCTGCGCTCTTCAGGGGTGAAGGTGAGTCCTGCCAAATTGGACAAGTGCCATGTGATGTGACATGAGTGCCACGTGATCCCCTTTGGGCAGTGTTGAGACCTATCAAACTCATTTTACTTGGATGAACCATACACAGATTAGAAGCCAAGTTCCTAGCTGTAAGTGCTAGTATGTTGGTTTAATACTCCAGTAAACCTTGTGGGAAACATTTCATTTGCTCCTCTGGGAAAGGGTCTACAGGTAGGACTTCTGGCCTGCAAGATGAGTGCCCTGGCCAACAGCAGTGAAGTTTGAGATGAGTATTACACCATCTGCTCTGAAGTCTGACCCACAGGGTTGGGACACAACCACTTCATCTTGAAGGTCAAAGTGTTTATATGCTTGGTGAGTCCATCCAGGATGAGCGTCCTGCTTACAGATCCCCAGGCAGGGCTGAGCCCCATCACTTTAACTCTCACTGTTAGTAAATCACAAAATGAAATGGAGTTTTCTTCAAAGTGACAGCTAAATCTTGGCCGCTCTCCGGGTGCTGTACCGGCATCACTTCATTCTGTAATCCCTTTGCCCTCCATTCCTTGGCGCGGTGAGCACACGCTCAGAAACGTTGGAGTGACAAGCGATTTCTCTGTGCTTGACACCTCTGCCGGGAGACTTGATTAAGTGAAAATATCATTGCCTTCATTTTTCAGGTGTAGAGTGTGAAATACACCCAAGGAATGAGCTGGTGCTGGGAGGGATTACAATGCTCTACTGCCCTTCCCCGTCTTACATGTCAGTGCCCTTGCTCTGTGCCACTCATGGTTAGTTTTTAGGGGATCTGAGGATATTCCCTATTGCTTGAAAATTGGCAGCGAGGTCAACGACATAGGTTTCCTTCGACTGCCAGTGCCTGTGCATTGTTCTTTGCAGCGCCTCCTGCTGGGAAAGTTTGGGACTAGAGTAACGGTGAGCTCCTCACACCCAGTGCTCCTAGGCCATTCTTTCCAACATCTCTCACCGTGTCCTGAGTGACACTCCAGTTCTGGGGACTGTTATTAGTATACAGCGGTAGACTCTTAAGCAAAAGCTGAGAAAGGAATTAGTCCGTCAGTAAGAATGAATACACTGGACAGTGATTTATGCAGATCCTGTACTCAAAGTGACTGAGCTTGTTTCATCTGCGTCTCTCAGGCGCTTCCCAGAGCCGATACACAAACTCTCATTTAAAGGAACATTACAGCTGTGTGATCATTTGTACAACACCCAAATCCATGCAAACACAGCTAGACCCAGAAGACAGGTTAAGTAAAAATGCATGCATCTGTCATTTTTACAAAACCCACATGGTAAGAGAGAAACTCAGGGCAGAGGCACACAGGTGCATCACACCTGCTCGCACGCACAGCATCCAAAACATGCACATAAATATGCAGCTGCTACACCATGCTGTTAGAAACCCATGTGGAAATACACACACAGCCATATAGGCACAATACATGCACACAGATGCAGAGATGTGTATAGGGTGGCCAACATTCCAATTTGTGAAAACTGGACATTAAGCACCAGAACTTCCCCCACCCCCTGCTCTGCCTCTTACTTCCAGGAGCCCCCTATGCTCATTGCCCCATTGCTCACTGTTCTCTCTCCACCTTCTGTCCCCCACCACCTGAGCAGGGCTGCTGGAACAGTGACTGGTGCAGGATGTTCCAGGGAGGGTGTGTTCTAATCTAGAGGTGCAGGGGTAACTAGAACAGGATGGGGGAGGGAGATCCTCGCTTGGGGGGGGAGGGATAACTGAGGCAGGATGTTTGAGGGAGAGTTGCACTCCAGAGGTAGAGGGGTGACTGGGGCAGGACAGGGCACAACACCCTAGGTGCGGGGCATAAAGGAGGCTGAAAAGGGGTCCTGGGAGTGAACCTGGCCACCAGCCCCAATTCTCAAATACCACATGTTGTAGGATCCTCCCCATGGGCACCGGCCACCAATTCCTCTTTCTGCCAGAGCGGAGCAGTTCCAGAGTGCTCCTCCAGCTCCAGCTGCCCTCTGGCAGTGAAACAGAAACTGCTTGCAGATGGTTATTCAGGTAACTGGACTTTTGGTGTCTGATCAATACTGCTGACAACACCAGCAGGTCCCCCTTTTAACTGCACTTTCTGGTTCTAAACCAGACACCTGGCGACCCTATTTGTGTATATAAGGACCCACTCCTCACCCACACACACAAGCACAACATCCAAAGCACATGCACACAGAAGAAATAGAAATGTGTTCACATAAGCCAGGCCCTGAGAGCACAGCTAGGCGTACCGCATAATCTGATGGTAAGAGAGGCAGGAGAACTGGGTTGTTTTTGCCATAGTGCCCCTGATTCATTGTGTGACCTTGAGCCTGTCATTTCACACCTAGGGGCCTTGGCTTCTCCATCTGCAAACTAGGAAGATGCCACTCTTGTGATTGTATTGTGACTCTGGTGATATTCCGTGTTTTACTGGAAGCCTCAACTCCCGGGGAGAGGTGATTCTCAGTTTTCATTACAAAAAAGAAGTGCCTAGGCCTCATTGTGGCAGAGCAATGTTTGAAAATGTAACTTGTGTGCATCCTAAGGGCTCAAAAAGCAGAAGGCAGAGAAAATGCGCCTCAATTTGTTATTGTTTTGAATTCCTCATGCTGATTATGCCAACTGCATGATGGGGGGGGGGGGGGCTCATGATTTTTGGGTGCTTGGGGGTTAGTGATACTGCAATACTTACCTTACTGTAATACTTACCTTATTAGGCTTCGTTAATGAATTGGTTAAAATACCCTGAGACCCTCATATTAAAGGTGCTGCAGATGTGCAAACCATTGTTGAGCAGGTATACTCTCACAGAGGAACACACAGAGCCCACCTGCTCCCATCCATGTCCCTATATACAATAGAGGTGCACAGGCCAACACCTATAAAGGTGTATACAGCCATATTGATGAACTCCTCTAGAAATGAAGAGATGCACTCAAAGAGGCTCATGCACAGAGATAAATGGTCTTGGCGCATACATGCATGCAGAGAGACACAAGCAGCAAGATCGACATGTACAGAGCCCTATTTGTTGACTCTCTTTGCCTCCTGGTTTTGGCCAGGGCTGGAAGTGGAGGTGAAAAACACAGTGAAGAATCCCATTCTCATGAGATCTTCATTCTTGTATTGCAGAACCAAGAAGTGTATATGAGGTTCAGGCATCAGGGCATAGTGACATATGAAAGTGGGGATGCAAAGGTGCCCAAAACCACTGGAGTGAAATTTCGGCTCAACTGAAGTCAATGGCAAAACTCTCAGGCCAGGACTATAGTACCTGCAGGATTGGCGGGTAGTGATCAAGCTATCAGGGATCGATTTATCGCGTCTCGATTAGACGTGATAAATCGATCCCCGAGTGCTCTCCCCGTCAACTTCCGAACTCCACCGCCGCAAGAGGCACAGGCGGAGTCGATGGGGAGTGGCAGCGGTCAACTCACTGCCGTGAGGACACCCAGGTAAGTTGACCTAAGATACGTTGACTTCAGCTACGCTATTTGAGTAGACATGTGTAGACATGGCCTAAGTTGCTCCAGTAGAGCCAGAATTTTGGCCCTACTGTTTTCTGTGTCATTGAGAGGTTTGAGTAGAGACTCTGCCTGCCTACTAGGGAGCAACTGCCTCTGGAACAGGCCCTGTTATAACTATTTATTGTTTACCTGCTGGCAGTGTCTAGAATCCCTAGCTGGTCAGGGCTCCAATGTGCTAGGGGCTGTGCAAACTGAGAATAAAAGGCGCACACTGCCCCAAAGACTTTATAATCTGAAAAGCATGTGAAACAAACAAGCAGGAGTAGGAGGTACAGAAGCAAGGACAGATGAGGTTATAATAATAGGAACATGTGTTTTGCAGAGACATGGACTTCCCATGGCCTTTGTGCCTGCCCTATAGTTGCTCTGGCCAAGCTGCCTCTGGGTCAGGCACCACTCATGCTGCTCACTCTGCTTCAGATGCCTCTTGTCTAAGATTTTGAGGTATTGATCCAAACCTGAACCCTTCAAGTTGGTAGGTCCCCTTCTACCACCACCACTGGTTATCCTCCTACTCTTCAGTCTCAGCCAGGGCCCACATCCCCAGAGGAGAGGACAAGAACTTAACAGCAGCTGATAAACACCTTTAGATGTGGGCCCTTTCTCTCAGAATCGAGGCACGCTGCTGTGCCGCTGGGGGAGAAGCTTATCTGGCCCTCTCCCAGTGCTTTTCCTATGCTATCCAGAACAGTAGCACTCCAGTGTGGCTGACTCTCATGGTTTTATCACAGGTCTCGTGAAAGTTGGTGTTTGTCAGAAAGCCCCTGCTTTTGGAATCAAGCGATTGCTTGAGACTCTCAGCTTTCTTTAAATTAAAAAGGAAGTTTCTAGCCCTCATGGTTGCAGAGAAAAGCTCGAAAACATAACCTGAGTGCAACCTTATGGAACCAAAAGACAAAGAAAATGAAATGACGATTTTTAAGCCAATCTCATGATTCCACGGGGCCTGACTGGTGAGTTTTGAACAGGTGGGGTGGGCAATACTGCATAGCTTGGTCTGCCAGTCTACCGCCTCTCACGGCCACCATATGCATGCAGAGTTAAACCACACAAAGATATTTATGACTCAGAAGCGCCTCCCACTTGATGTTACAAGTGAGATTAAGAAAAAGGTTTGAGCTGCTTCCCCGCGTTCCTGTTCTCCCAAGCCAGCTGTATTCTTCAGCAGCTTCCCTTACAACTGTTGTTATTACTGTTCTATACATACACATACATATATATTGCTCTCCCTGCACTGCTGAGAGATGCACCCGGGGTTTATCTGCGTAATGAGAAAAGGGAGATAGGGAGAAGCGAGGGTATTTTTCTCTCCCTTGGATTGTATTTCATTTTGATATTCATTGTAAAAGAGCCTTTTCAAATATTTAAATGTATGTGCACTCAAATATCAGTTCTTCAGGATGTATTGTATGTGACAGAATCACTGCTTCATATCTCTCGTGCTCCGGGATTGTCCGCTGGGTCTACTCCCCACAGTAACTTCATCGGGGAAAGGCTGGGATGGGCGGAGCAGGAACTGGGATTTCTCCTTTATCATCTCCTGTTGGGAGCGAGTGAGACCAGGGTAGAACGAGCTCTCCTCCAGCCCATGTTCCTGCACTGTTCCCTGCAGCACGTCCTGCTGGGGGAGGCTGAGAGTTCAGAGGCTGGGAGCGCCCAGCAGATGGCTCGCCTGTGGCATTCCCTGTAGTGCCTCGTGCTGGGGTAAGGAGGGTGACCAGATAGCGAGTGTGAAAAATTGAGACGCTTGTTTGGTGGTGGTGGTGCCGCCCCTTCCACTGGGACATCTGGTCACCTTAGGGCACAGGTGCTCCTCTGTGGAGTGTGCCTTCCTCGGGGGCCGTGGAGGAATGGCAAGGGGGGCATGGCCAGGGGCCTGGACCAGACCCCATGGGGGGTGGGGTGGGAGCACCACTAGCCACTCCCCACCCCCCAGCTGCCTCCCTGGTCCCACACCTAGCCCCTCCCCACGGCAGTCTTGCTGCGGCTCCACCCCAGGCCCCTCACCCCAGCTGCAACTCCACCCTTGGCACCCTTACCCCATCCATGTTCTGAGGGGGCATGGACAGGGGTAAGGTGGGCATGACCCTCAAAAGTTTGGGAACCACTGCCCTAGGGGTGGGATAAGGTTTGGGTTGGGGATAGCTGTGAGTTTCACTAGTGGTCCTACCTCATTCCCAAGAGCGCCCCCTGCTGGGGGAAGCTGGGACTGGGCTCGCTGTGTATACTCCTGCAGCCCACCCTCCTGCATCATCCCCTGCAATGTCTCTCTGTGGGAAAGGCTGAGTCTGGAAAATAATTAAGGGACACCAAGGACGTTTAGTACAAGCTGTGAGCGGTGCACAGATTTACAGGATATACATACCCTCTTTCCAGGCTTACCCTGGGGTGACTAATCCCATCGGCTGACTGGGATGCTGGGTATGTTTTCTCTGTCAGTGTTCGGCTGGGAATGAGCTTGCCGTGCTGCGGGCGAGCCTTCCCTCCCCCTTCGTCCTTGGAAGGTCTGCTCTCTGTCAGGTGTGCCATCCAGCCATCTGTTACCCGCACTGAGCAGCTGGCACGGTAGCCGTAAAGGCTGGCAGGAGCGGCCTTCCGGCGGCGTGAATGACAGCACGCGCCATTGGCTCCTTGGCAAACCGAACGGTACTTGTAGCTGGGAATTAGAGATTTGTAAACCTGCCGGTTCAAAGGCGGGTGGCATGGAGACGGCGCAAGCTGCCTCTCGCTGGGCACGGGGGCTGACTGAGCCCCTGTTGATGCACTCACACCTGCAGCCAGGTCTCAGCTGGAGCCTGCTGGCCCCTGTGCCTGGGGAAAGCTTCCACTTCAGACCCCGCATGTTCCAAAGCCTGAGGACATCTGCATAATGATTTCTTCCCATTATCTCTTCTTCCTTGCTCTGCTCTGCCCTGGCGCTGCCCCGGCCAGTGGCCAGAGAGTGCTCTTCACCTGCAAATAGCTGGTCACCTCTTCAGTCACTGCAACTTCGGCTATGTCTTCACTACAGCACTAGGTCGATTTCCCTTAAGTCGATGTTCTAAAGTAGACTTTAGAAAATGGACTTAGTGCATCCCCACAGAGGACAGCAACACCGTGTCTGTCCTTAAACTTTTGCAGGAGTCGACATAGGGAGTGTTGCACTGTGGGTAGTTATCCCACAGTGCCGGGAGTCCCCAGCTGTCACCACATTTCGGGGCAGCCAGGCACGCTCCCCAGGGGACCAGCCCCAGTCCGAGCAGCTCCGCAGACCCCCCCCCCGCCCACCGGATCAGCCCCGCGAACCCCCCCGCCAGCCTGAACAACCCCGCGCTGGACCCCCCACCTGCCCGAGCAGCCCCGCGAACCCCCCCTCCCCCCGCCAGCCTGAACAACCCCGCGCCGGACCCCCCGCCTGCCCGAGCAGCCCCGAGAACCCCCCCGCCAGCCTGAACAGCCCCGCGCCAGACCCCCCACCTGCCCGAGCAGCTCAGCGAACCCCCCCGCCGGCTAGATCAGCCCCGTGCCGGCTCCCCCCGCCCGAGCAGGGGCGGGGGGAGCCAGCGCGGGGCTGTTCAGGTGGGCGGGGGGGTTCGCGGAGCTGCTCGGAAGGTCGGAGGCTTAATGTCACCTGCACCCTCACTAGCTGAAAATCGACCTAGAGAGAGGTAGATTTCAGCTACGCCTCTGGTAAGGGAGAAGTTATAAAGTCGATTTTAAGGTCCCTTAAAATCGACTTTAAGGGCATGCAGGTGAGGACGGGTATAGGCTTAAATCGACTTTAGCCTGCTAAAGTCGACTTTAAGCCCTAGTGGGGACCAGGGCTATCAGCCCTCCTGGCTCTGCGGGATAGCCGGGGTATGTCTGCACTGCAGGTGGGCTGGGAGACCGCAGCTGGAATAGGCCCACCGGTGCTAGCTTTAATCCAGCCAGCACTGTTGAAAAGAGCCGTGAGGATGCAGCAGCACTGGCTTCAAAGTGCATTGAACGAGGTGTGTGTGCATGCGTGTGTGTGTGTGTGTGCACATGCGTGCACGCAGAGGGGAAGATAGAGGCTGGGGGGGAGAGTAGGAGACGAGTCCAAGAGCGGGGTGCTTCCCTCTGGCCACAGTGCAGTCACATGCTGTTGTGTTACCTCCAAGGGCCGGGGCCTGCTTGGTGAGGTGTTGTTTGGTGCTCTTTTCTGACACCTACACTCTGCACCCGCTAGAGCCTCAGGTGCAACAAGAGCGTTCTAGGCCTATGGGGGGAAATGGAGGTGTTCTGTCTCTCCCCAAAGGATAGCAGGATGGTCCCTGCTCCACAAAGGGACACTCTTCTCCAGGAGCCCTTACTAATACATGTGGAAGCACCTTTAGATCATTGGTTTCGTACAATTAGAGAGGGTCTCAAACCAATTCCTTTGTTTGGGCTGGCCCAGTATCTGCAGTCACGGCTTGAACCTCAGGGGAAACATTGACTCCATATTTTCTGAACTTTGGGAAAGTTTGGATTTGGATGTGGATCCCAGACTCCCATCTGGGAAACATTTGGATCTGGGTGGTGGTGGTTTTTGTTTTATGCCCAATGACAGAGATGCAAAGTTCAGAACAGTATCTTAGTGATCAGATCCAGGGTTTGGGTTCTGGTTGATTTGATTTTGAGATGGGCCAGAGCCACCAAATTCACATCTGGGTCATACATTATTGAACACACGTCTACCACCTCTAAGCATGTGGGGCAGCTTCTGGATTAGGGGTTCCAGCTTCTAGTCCTACCCTTTACAGAAACAAACCTACTGAGAAAATATGAACATGGATCTGGGTCCAGGTTTTGAATTGTCCCCCACAACGTTTCAGGTATTTTTGGACATGGAATTCTGGTTCAGTCCCAGCTCAAATGTGCCCATCCCTGTGGTATCTGGGTGCTACTCCCTGGCCTGAAGAGGTATCTTGCTAAGGAGGTGTGGAGCCCTTTTTCATCTGAACCATCGACATTTAGTTGGTGGGCAGGGTTGGCCCACATCAACAATTCACAGTGGGCCATTTTGTCTGCCCTACTTTGTCCCCGGTGCTCTAACCCGGTGGCACAAGAGAACAGAATCTCTCCTTGTCTGCTCTACTTGCGTCCGGGTGTCAATAGCAGGGGATGAGATGGCAAAGCTGACTCCTATGCCTGCAGTCTCCTGAGGATGGGGTGTTTTGATGGTGTGTCAGGGTTGAAATATGGTCAGAATAGATCAACACCTGATGTAATCTGCTCTGGTGGACAGTGTCTTCAGAACAGCTTCATAGTCTGCTCTAAGCTGTGCCTGGGCCGGAGAAGCAGGGGCCCACAGCAGGCTGCCAGATGATCCCTAGCACCTTGTGCTGCCCAAGCGGACCAAGTACTACACAAATACAGCAGGGAATCTAGCCCAGAATCTCTTCAACGTGCCTAGCTGCTCATTTACATTTCCCATGCTGGTATTCAGGGTGGCTGGGTGGGGAGCTCTGTGTCATTCCACCATCCCCGGTGGGAAATCTGGCTTTGTTGATTAGAGCTGTGAGAAATGCCCATGTGAGGGTCAGGGCTGAAACCCCAGCTCTCACCCGCCCCTCCAGGTTGGTCTCGCTTTCTCCAGCCGTCGTTTCAGGAATGGAGCTGATGAGTCGTGATGCAAATTGTTTGGCACATCATCCACCCTTGGAGGGGGGAACTGCCGATTGCCACAATTTATGAGCTACTCTGATGGCGTGGCTGTGCTGCTGCCGCTCGTCCTGTGTGGGAGATCTGAACCAACTGACAAGTAGATTAATACCGGGAAGCTTTTGCTGAGATCAGTTACCTCCAAAGGGATAATCATTTATCACTAAATTACTTTCTGTAAACCAGGTAATTTCTGATCAACACGCACAGAAACATAGCAGTGATGTGATGTTAGCAAGGATCCTGTTCTCCGGGCCGGTGCAGCCACCAGTGCAGAGAGACTCGTTCTTCCAATGGTTTATGTAGCCTGATTAAACCTGACAGTGCAGGGGAAGGAGGGATACCTTGGGCTGAGGCCAGTTTGGTTGATAAGTGAAATGTGTGTGAAGAGGGCTCCTGACTGAAATAGTAGGAGGGCCTCAGATGAGGAGTGAGGGAAATTGGTAGAGCCATGTGGGAACCTTAGTCTATGTACTTTATGGAGGCTAATGTATCTCATTAACCCACACAGTGAAACAAAAAAGCATTTTAGTGTCTTCTGTAAAAATTTGTTCCTCCTTCCACAGAAAAAGACAAGTGGGAATCTGAGCCGAGGTACGCTTGACCCACAACCCCAGATCCAGATGTGCTCAGACTTTTCAAACCCCCAAACTGGAATCCATGCGCAAAAGCCAGACACAGCCTCTGTCTTGCTAATAGGTAAAGTCAACATCCCACATTGGATCACCCTTGGACTTTTGTGTGTTTGAAATACAGTTCCCTAATATTCACACCCCAAGGAGAAGGGCATTTGATCCTAGGTACTGAACAGCAGTCCGTATTCCTCCCCCTCTTCTTCCCCACCTCCTTGTCTCAATCTGAATAGGAAATGTGTACTGGAGCCCAATCCTGCAAGGTGCTGAGTGTGGCCTTTGAAGTCAATGAGAGTGGAAGATGCTATCACCTAGCAGGCTCAAGCCCTGATCAAGGGAGGTTGAGATGTGTGTGTGAGAGGAGGGATGGTGGAAACACTTGTGTCCCAATGCAGGCCATAATGCAGTTCTCGTGCTGTGTTTTGGTGGAGGAGGTGGTGAGGTGGCATTCCCAACTTCCACTCCTCAAGCCATGCAGGATTAATTGTATTGTGCCTCTTAGGGATCCTGTAAGTAAGTGTGTGCACACACACATCTACTCTGTGCATGAACTTCAATGCAAAGCAATGAGAAGTCACTCACTCATTGTCCTTCCAAGTGTTCCCCTTCCTCTCCTGCGTCTTGGGGATCCGTAGCTGTGACACATGTGCTGTCCTTGGCAACTTTCAATTTCCTAGCCCTCCCTTCCCTCAGAAGCATCCCCGCTGAGAGAGGAGCCACTAAAAACAGTGAGGTTTGTTTCCTGACAAATGTCCCATTTTCACAGGCAGTTGAACTGAACTGCAGCTTGTGCTCCGTTCAAACATGTCAATAAACATTATTGCAAAGACGTACAAGCAATAATGGGAACGTATAAAACTCACCTTTATTGCTTCTTGCCATGAATTTGCACGGTGCTCTGAGCAGCTTTTTACTCCTTCAGGGGAAAGCTGTGGGATTCTGCCTTCACTGGCATGTTGATGTCCCCAATTTGAGCAGAAGACCACTGGTGCCTCTCCCTACGTACTGCCAGTGCTGGGAGATGGGACACTATCTCCCACTGCCTTAGTCAAATCTGCTTTGGAGAACCAGGGTATTTAGCTCCATAGAGATATAGCAGCTTAGCATCGGGTGGTTTGTTTTATCGTGCCACCTCACCATGTCATTGAAGGATTGTAAGAAATCCAGCTGCTGGCATAAACCCTCCCTGAGCTGCCCACCCGCCTTCTTCAGCCGCAAGGTTGGGTTGAGAGAGGTTATGATCTTTCTGGCCACAGTGTGCATTTGCTCTACAGAAGAGGGTATTTCCCACAGGCTGTGGGTGACTATGGATGGATCTGACTGCCTGGTCTGGATCTGAACTTTCCCAAATGTTATGGGGGTATGGACTGAGCCCATCTGTGTCCGAACCAGTAGTTCTCTTCCCGTCTCTGAGGCTCAGCGTCTCAGGGGAAAGTGAGGGCACGTAGATTGCCTTGGAACAGGGGTTTTTTTTTTTTTGATTTTAAAACATTTAAAATAAAAAGTGGGGTTGCAATATACCCAACTCCAACCTGGCAGAGTGAAATCTGCCGAGTATCCATAGAGCAGGGGTGGTATGGGCAGTGGAAAGGTAAGCTTGTCCCTTCATCCTGCTCATCCTACTGTATCTGGACTACTCCTGTTTCCATGTCTCAGGCAGTCCTTGGCCTCTCTGCCAAGACTGACATCCCAAGGACCAAGTATTGCTAACTGTGATGATGACTTTTCTGTGCACTGGGAAGAGGACCAAGGCTCACATGACTCTGAATAAGCCACTGAGGATAAGGACATGCAGGTCCAGATTCACCACCTGGTCCACTATACAGACCCTGATGGGGGCCCTTAACACTGTGGTGGAACCTCCACTTCAGCCCCTGGGAGCCCAGCAGAACCCCCAAACGGAGTGGTACTGGCTAGAGAGTGGATATGTCCCCTAAGTAAGAGCTTTTATGGGACCCCAGTTGTGAACTAAGGCTGCTTCCACCAGAAACCCTGGAGGAGAGTAACAACATCACTAGTTCTCCCTTAGGAGGAAAGAGGCCCAGACTGGCCCAAATTCCTGCATCAGTTTAGATATACTTGGCTTCAGTCAGATTCAAACTACTGACCTACACCTGACAGGATCTACGTGTGCTTACCATTCGCTAGCTCAACAGCAATCTTCTTCCATAGCCATGACTGCCTCTCATTTTGTGACATTTCACTTGTAGCATTTTATGAGTCGGTGATGCAACAAAGTCAGATAATGATGCTGCAGCTGTATAAATGCACCCTGTGACAAGTACATAATTGGAGTCACAGTAAGACCTGGTTAGAACGTGGATGGGTGAAGTTACTGTTCTCCATGACTATCTTCTGTGTATCTAATCTGCCAGTCACCATAGCATCTTGAGTGCCCTTCACAGCAACTGGCTTTTTCTTTGTTTGAAGTGCAGTGTTGAGCAAGAAATTAGACTAGACAGGGAAATGGAGGGGAACAGCACACTTTCCCTCTACCTGTAGATTCACAAATGTAATACTTCGTATTCCTGCACACGGGGACAGATCCTGCTTCTCCCACTTATAATGTAGCTAAGATGTCCCGTACGATTCCTCTGCTTGTAAGTCGGCCTGGGGAGAATTAGGGACATGCTGTACCGTGGGGAGAATCCATTGCAGAAACGAGGGTGGGTGTGGGTGTGTGCAAAGCTTCCTTGTCTGACAGTCATTTCGCACTTGGGAAGCATGGATCTGAGAAATCAGGAGCCCACTAATAACCATCTAAAAGTGAGGATTTAGGCAAAAAGGGAATAGGGTTTTCTATTCTTCCAAACTGCTGGGAACCTTCATCTATCTTTATAATCCTGTATAATGTCTGTCTGTCTGTCTGTCCATATCCATCTCTTGTCTCACCCTGAGACACATCTCTTGGGGCAGGGACTGCCTTTTTGTCCCATGTTTCATTACAGTATAGACGTTTGGGCTCAGGACGGAGACTGGGCTCTAGGAGCCTGCAAGCCGGGGAGGTCCCAGAGCTTGGACCCCAGCCCAAGCCTGAACATTTATACCACAATTAAACTGCCCTTTAGCCTGAGCCCTGTGAGCCCGAGTCAGCTGGCACTGGCCAGCCACAGGTGTCAAATTGCAGTGTAGACAGAGCCATCCGTGGTGATCAGTCCCAAGTGCCTGCTGTAACTATCTTCCTTGGTAGGCTCTGAATATTAAGAGACTTTCCCTGCCGCCCTTGTGCTTGGCTGGGCCCTGAGGCTGTTCTTCTGCTGATAGCTGGGAGTCGAGGTGCTGGAAGTTGCCTGGGATGCGGTCCTTTTTTTTTTATCCCTTGGCTCACCTAGGGGCTTGGACGTGTTTCCTTTACCCACTGAGCTACTGCCCAGCTACTCCAGCTTCCTGCTTTACTGGCCCTGGCTCTGCTGCCTGTAATGCTCCTCCTATTGCTCGGTTCTTCCCAGTTGTCAATGGGTTGGCTATGAAGATGCTGATGCTTTCTGCAGGGAAGTCTTCCTGCGGGGTTGGCTCCGAGTACCAACAGGCAGGGCCCTAACAATGATATTTAGGCAGCCTTGGCGCTCTAATGCCCACTATTCTCCTGCTTTCTCTGGCTCTGTGCTGCCCAGCTAGCTGGCCGCCTGATGCTTGGTTTTCCTCTTGGGCTGGCCTGATTCTTTGATTCCTGCTGCCATCTTGCTGGGCATGCCCAGGGCTGGCGTGCAGTGGTAGCAAAGCAAGCAGCTCCTCGGAGCCCGCAAACCCACACAAGCTCTGCCAGGCTCAGACCAGCCCTGAGTGCCCCTCCAGTGGGGTAGGAAATCCAGTAGACCACTGTCACCACCACATCAGCTCCTCTCTCTGGCAGCTCCGCCCACTAGGGGGAGAGGCTCTTGCTATCATCCTGCCCTCGGGTAGCCCCACTTTTGCTTGGAGCCCTGCAATTTGTACAGTTGGCCTTATTTTGCTGACACAAACTCCCCTGTTTGGGGCTAGCGGTGGGTGGGTGGATCTATCTATCTATCTATCTATCTATCTATCTATCTATCTATCTATCTATCTATGTCACTCACACACACACACACACACACACACACACACACACACACACACACACACACACACGTTGGGCTGGCTATGGCTTTCTGTTCCTGTTTCCCTCCTCTTTCATTTTCCCTCTGGCGCCTGGAGTTTAACCTAACTCAGGGGGAGTCGTGCTCAGCAGAGGATAATACTGGTGACAGTCACCGGATCACTGGGAGATCCAATTCTGCAAGCTTTCCATGGGTACTGAGCTTTCAGGATTTGCCTCCGCCCGGGGAAACCCCCTCTGATGGTCTGCTTATCCCATTTCACTATTCCTGGGGACAAGCAGCCAATCAGCTCTGCTGAAGGAGGCAGGTGTCCTCATAATCCTCATTGACTTCAGTCAAAATACAGCAAGGAAAAGGGAGTGAGCCACTCTCAACACTCACACTCCCCTTCATTCCCAGGGCCAGGAGTGCTCAGGGGAGCATACCAAGTGGAGAAGGGGAACTAGAAATAAAGGTCCAATCTACTCACCCTCAGGGATTCAGCTCTCAAGGAGCCTTCAGAGAAAAGCCAACACCCATAACGGGGGGGGGGGGGGGGTGTTTGAAGGGCAGCGACTGAAAATAAACCCAACCCAACTCCTTGAAATCAGGCCATCAGCCTGGGGTTAGGGAACCTCCTCATTCCCATGCTGTCCTGGCCTTTGGCCTCACTTTGGAGTTCCTGAGCACAGCACATTTCCCTGAGAAGGTTTCAGACCAGATCTCATCACTCACACTATCTGGAGTTACATGCTGGATTTACTTGGCCACCTTCCACTTGGAGATAGGCCAGAACCAAACTCTAGGTCTGAATCTCCCCCACCTGAACAGGGGACCCTAATTTCAGGGCTGACCCCCTGTTTCTGTGAACACCCCTCCCTTTGTGGAACATTTTCACTGCCTGCCAGTGTCTCTAAAGTAGCAAAATCAAAATCCCAGATCTGAACAGGCACCTTCTCCGGGGAAGTTTGGCTCTGGATCGCAAAGCCATGGCTTGGGCCCATCTTTCCTAGTGCTTCATTCGGCAACTGAATGCAATCTCCCTCTATTGCATTCTTTCCCCCTGAGTGCAGCTGCTCTGGAAAGGGGAAAGGCGAGGAGGAAGCGGTGGTGAGAGGGTAGTGAATACGAGAAACAAGACAACTTTCATTTTCAAAGCACTATGGATGGGTAAAGTTGCCCTGTCCCCTCCTCTGCCTCATTGATCTGTGGGTGGGTGGGTGTGAATAAATGTTAAATGTATATAAAAAATCAGATTACATGGTGTCATGTTGAGGAAATAAAAACTGCTGAGCTAAGGCAGCATCACAGTAAAAAAACTGGTAAACCCAGATCCTTCGCGGCGGAAGGAAATACTAGTTCAGGTTTCCTCTGCTTCGGGACTTAGTTTCAAATGTAGAAGATAAAAGTTAGCCTAAGTTTGGTACGTTTCAGACTAGTTTGCAGTGAGTTGTCTTCATCACAAAAGCACTGCAAAGGCCAGCATGGTTGTTAGACTGTAGCTGGGAGAAGTCCAAGACTGAAATAATGGGGTGTAGCGGGGCAGGATTGAAGGGCATTGGCAGAGCTGTGAGGGAAGCCAAGGACTGGAATAGCCTAGGAGGCTGCAAATCAGGAGTAAGGAGCATTGGTTGAGCTGTGTTTGGGGAGCCCGGGACTGGAGTAGCAGGGGGAGGCTGAGGAAAAAATAGAGAATATTATCAGAAGAAAAGAAACTGGGACAAGGCAAAGAGATGAGGCTAAGAAAGGGAAAGAGAAATAGAGGGTTTTTTTTCAAGAGAATGAAAAGAGCACTAAGGAAGAGAGAAAAAAGAGAGCAGAAGAGCGAGCATAACATAAGAATGGCCATACTGGGTCAGACCAAAGGTCCATCCAGCCTAGTATCCTGTCTACTGACAGTGACCAATGCCAGATGCTCCAGAGAGAATGAACAGAACAGATAATCATCAACTGATCCATCCCCTGTCCCCCATTCCCAGCTTTTGGACAGCAGAGTCTCGGGACACCATCCCTGCCCATCTTGGCTAATAGCCATTGATGGACCTCTCCTCCATGAACTTATCTAGTTCTTTTTTGAACTAGAGAGGGGGAGATGTAACAGAGGGAAGAGAGTGGGGAAAACAGTGAAAGAATTAAAAATGATATACTGAAGAGAAGAACAGAGAACTGAGTGGCAAAGAGCTCAGGACGAATGCAGAATCAGTGCCCGTCATAAGTGTGAAGTGCTTGAGAGTTGTTGTTTTACCTGTTAGGGGTTAACTGTGTGTGTGTGTGGGGGGGGTGACTTCAGAGGAGCCCACATGGAGGAAGAACCAGGAAGTCGGGGAAACTGAAAGGAGCTTTTGGGATGACTCAACCTCTTTTTCAGCTATGAAAACTCTTTTCTCCTCTCTCCTAGCTGTGGGAGAGATGCGCACCCTTCTATTTCTAAGATTAGATAACTGTAACATTGATTTAATAAATTTGTATCTAATTTGGAGTGTCACTAGCCTTCTCAGAGGGAGGGGTTAGGAAGCTTCATATCTGTAAAGTTGTATTAGCTATAAGTTGTCTTCTTTTTATTAAACCTATTTTTGCTATAAAAAGCGTTTGGTTATTTTCATAAAGGAATCCTAGCTTTGGATGGGGCAGCTCATGGTTAGTGAAGGCTGTGTCTGGATCTCTTTCTCTGCTTTCATGTTGGAAAGGGAGGGGGAAGAGGATTTGTGTCTCCTAGGTTGAAAGGGGACGCTGGAGTTAAGTCTCTGTGTGTTTTTTTTTCTCTCCCAGACAGAAAGGGAGGGGTCGGGAGGGTTACTCTCGGGGGGAGTCAAGGTGCCCCTACCCCATAGTCTTGGGGTAATCACTGAGTGGTGGCAGCGGGGCCCCAATTTCCCAACTGGTAGAGTGTGGGTTTTGGGGGGAAAAAGCTTTAACTTAGGCTGGGAAGCAGCTTGCAGTTATTTGGTCTTGCATAAAAGAGACCCCTCTCTGTACCCCAGTGTTCAGAGTAAGGGAATAGACTCTCTTACAGTGCCCATAAAGGATACTAAAGAGTCCTGAGAGATGAAAAAAGGATGGTCCTGGAAAGGTCTAGGAATCTCTGAGCAGTGTAAAACATTGAGTTTGTGTGGACAATATGGACTACAAAAAATGGAGAGAATGAAAGAGCCCGATTAGAAATCCCCCAGGGCAGGACTCTTGTTTTTCTATTTGCTTGTAAATTCTCACTTGCTCCTATGCTGCAACTGTATAAATAGTAAATTGTGATAATTTAGAAGGGAAAGACAAAACATGGTGTTAATGGAGAGAAAAGGGAGGGAGAAGCATGATCAAAAACAAGACACAGAGACATGCATTTGTTTTATGGAGGAAAGAGAGTTTTATGCTGAAGGCACCAGAGTGAGGGTGAGGACTCCTGGCGTCTATTGGCTCTGCCACAGGCTGGTTCTGTGACCATAGGCAAGTTCCTTCAACTCTCTGTGCCTCATTCCTCATTTGCACCCTGGGATAATTACACTGACCTGCTCCAACTAGTAATTGTGAGGCTAAATTAATTCATGATCCTCCTGTTGAACAGACCACTATCATTAGCCTCACTTTTACTGGTGAAGAAGGCGAATCAAGGCAGTGTAGGATTGGAAAGGGCCTTGAGAAGTCATCTAAGCCAGTCACCCGCAGGACTAAGTATTATCTCTAGACCATACCTGACACGTGTTTGTCTAACCTGCTCTTAAAAGTCTCCAATGATGGAGATTCCAGAAGCTCCCTGGGCAATTTATTACAGTGCTTAACTACCCTGACAGTTAGGAAGTTTTTCCTAATGCATAACCCTAAACCTCCTTTGATGCAATTTAAGCTCATTGCTTCTTGTCCTATCCTCCGAGGTCAAGCAGAACAATTCTTCTCCATCCTGCTTGTAACAAACATATATGTACTTGAAAAATGTTATGTATGTACTGTTATGTACTTGAAATTCAGTCTTCTCTTCTTCAGATTAAACAAACCCATTATTTCAATCTTCCAACGTAGGTCATGTTTTCTAGATCTTTAATCATTTCTGTTGCTCTTCTCTGGACTTTCTCCAGTTTGTCCACATTTGCCCTGTATAGGAAGAATTACTTCTCATGTCATGTTTACAATACTCCTACTAATACATCCCAGAAGGAGGTTTGATTTTTTTGCAGCAGTGTTACACTGTTGACTCATATTTAGCTTGTGGTCCACTATGACCCCCAGATCCCTTTCCTCAGAAGTCCTTCTTAGGCAGTCATTTCCCATTTTATATGTGTGCAACTGACTGTTCCTTCCTAAATGCAGTACTTTGCATTTGTGCTTATTAATTGTTAGCCTATCTACTTCAGACCATTTCTCCAGTTTGTACAGATCATTTTGAATTTTAATCCTATCCCCTAAGGCCCTTGTAACCTCTGCCAGCTTTGTATTGTCCACAAACTTGATAAATGTACTCTCTATGCCATTATCTAAATAAATGATGGAGATATTAAACAGAATCAGACCCAGGACTGATCCCTTAATGTGTCCCTTGATATGCCCATCCATTTTGACTGTGAACCACTGATTATTCTCTGGGAACAGTTTTCCAACAGTTATTCATCCACCTTGTAGAAGTTCTGTGTAGGCTGTATTTTCCTAGTTTGTTTATGAGAAGGTCATGTGGGACAGTATCAAAAGCCTCACTAAAGTCAAGATATACAACATTTACTACTTCCCCCATCCACAAGGCTTGCTGCCATGTCAAAGAAAGCTATCGGGTTGGTTTGACATGATTTGTTCTTGACAAATCCATTCTGACTGTTGCTTATCATCTTATTATCTTCTAGGTGTTTACAAATTGATTGCTTGATTATTTGCCCCATTATCTTTCTGGGTATTGAGGTTAAGCTGACTGGTCTGTAATTCCTTGGGTTGCCCTTGGTGCCCATCTATAAAAAGGGGGATATCTTTGACCTATCCCACTCTTCTGGAATCTCTCCTTTCTTGCATGAGTTTTCAAAGATAATCACTAATGGCTCAGATACCTCCCCAGTCAGCTCCTTGAATTTGCTAGGCTGGATTTCATCAGGCCCTGGTGACGTGAAGACATCTAACTTGTCTAAGTAATTTTTTAACTTGTTCTTTCCCTCGTTTAGCCTCAGATCCTTTCTTGGGTCATTTTCTGTTATTGTCTTTCTCCCTTGTTAAGTGATGGGCCTACCCTGTCGTTGGTCTTCCCATTTTTTCTAATGTATTTGTAGAATGTTTTCTTTGCTACCCTTTATATCTCTAGCTAGTTTAATCTCATTTTGTGCCTTGGCCTAATTCCAAAGCACCCTCCAGTTCCCTCTTCTAACTACTACACCACATTGCCCTGCACACTATAGTGTTGCCTAGAACTGAACACATTTCGGGAGGTAGGTGTTCTGTGGACTGCGATGGGGCTAGCCCACCAGAGCTGTCAGCAGGGCATTCTTACTGCAGCTAAAGCACCTGACAGCCATACAGCGATTTATTTATTTGGCTGCTGAAGACAGAAGCAGCAGGAGATAATCATAAGAAAACCATAAAAAAAGAGAAAACCAGCAGATAATACTCTGCAGAGGGATTTAACGGGGTGAAAAATTGTCTCTCGCTGAACCGTCTGTGACACTAAACAACGTCTCGGAGATCTTCACTCTTTCTCCTCCACAGAGACTTAAGGAAAGCGACAAGGCAAGGCTCTGAGCCAGCCGCTGGGGGGGGCTTTGAAAATGACAGGCGAGAGCCTGGGTTTTTTCATCCGCATCCATTAGTGGCCTGGATGCGATCAGTCATTCGGTCAGGCTGTTTGCTGTGAACAGGACTGTCCCCTCCTCCTGTCGTGGGGGAGTGAGAAATGCCACACCACTTCCTGCAGCCTGTCACTGATCGTTGGGACACATGTTGAGTTGCAGTCTCTGTTCGGAGAGGCTGGCCATATATCCTAACGCACAACGCTCACTTTGCTGCTGCTTCTGGAGGCAGGTGTTCCTATCCCACTTCCTCACACCAGGCTTGGTGCCCAGATACTACCAGGATGGGCATCTTAGCAATACAAAGCATTAAGATAGCAGGTGGATGGTTCATTAGAGCAAGGCGAATCCAGCCCCAGTCAAGCTACCCCTGTGCAAGTCTGCTGAAATCAGCTGAATATTGGGAGTTCCATTTGGCAAGCAAAGGGTTAGATGTTTGTGTTGAGCTGCACCATGCCGCTATCACTCCGCCTTGATGTTACAGTACGATACTACATTATGGTGTCATGCTGTATGGAGATAGGGCAAGGCAACTGAGATGGGAATGGCCCACTAATCCACCAGACTGAGACTCAGGAAATCTATACCCATCTCTGCTACAGACTCACTGCATGGCCAAGGGCAAGTCACTGAGTCGCTCTGTGCCTTAATACCCCCTTTGGAATAAGGAGATAACAGCACTTTCTTACAGCACTGAAGGATCATGACTATAAATCCATTAATGTCTGTGAGGTGCACAGATACCATATTGCTCTTGGAGGCCTGGTAAGTACCTCGACAGATCACCTGGAAAAAAGACAGAATCAAAGACATTAGAGATGGAAAACTTCTCTCAGATCCCATGTAATTCATCCCCTGTGGGCAGGTACAGGCTTGTTCCTTATGCTATAGTCTTAGTTTTATATGTCCCAAGCAACAGAGCCTTCCTGCCCTTCCCTTGGGAGTCAGTCACATACCCTAACAGATCTCGCTGGCAGGAGTTTGTAAATTAGATTGAGTGCTGTGGCTACCTGCCAAACCTGAACTTCTGCATCCTCACTCTCATCTTTCACTTCTTCCCACTCCAGCTTTCCCCGAGGAACATTCGGTGTACATTAGAGGTAGCTGTTGTACTTCAGAGAGCCTGAGCTCTTAGCAGATCCATGCTTGTCTCAGTGTCTCTTAACCACGCAGAATGACTAACACAGCCTAAGCGGCCTAGTGACACTACACAAGATGACTTGGTTTAGTTGCACTAAGGCTCCTTTAGGCTGCTTCAGCAGGGTAGAGGGGCCTTAAAGTGGTTGAAAATGGTCCCCTGCTATGTCCCCTGATGAGCTGGACTCCTTAATTTGCAGAAGGCTGGAGTAAGGGCTCTATGCCAGCCCTGCACCCAGCCATTGCTATACTAGTCACCGGCAGGGAATGGAATAGGGGTGGGGGGAAGACTGAGGGCAGGGATGGATTGTAGATGGAGTGCATTGCAGTCCTCACAGAAAGGGAGGGGAGGAGAGTATAATTGCCACAATGTATGGGGAGTACAAACATGACTTAAAGACACCTTTGACCCCAGGCGCCCCCTATTCCTGCTCCAAGTATAGGAACAGAATTACTAGTAACGATAAGCATTTGTGAAATGGACTGTTGACTAGATCAGTAGCCAAACTGTTCCGTAGCATGGGTTTAAAACACGCGTGGGGCGTTGATTTGAACTCATTGAGTGCTTGGCCCTCCAGTTATGGAGATGGACCAGGCTATGTTGTTGGAGGAACATCATAAAGCGACGTGTTATTAGGTAGGGAGTCATTCTCTGCTAAAGCAAGTGGAGTCTAGTGGCTCTCTGTTCATTTGGCAGTCTCTTGGCTGAGATGCTGTAGCATGCTTCTTGGTTCTTCATTGTGCTGATGGAGTGAGGCCGCCTCTAATTTGAAGTACAGGGGAGGGACCATTTGCTTTGTCTAGTGATCTTGGCAGAGAGATTTGTAATGGAAATGTTTTTTGAAAAGTCTTCAAATCCCCTGTTGATGGATACGGTATCAGAATCTGGACAGAATAGGCCTGATTTAAAGCAAGAAGACCTTTCCTCTGACCTGCACCCATCAAATGATTTGGGGATCCATGCTCAAACAGCTGAAACAATTGTGCTGTGCATCCATTCAGCAGCCCAAACTGTATCTGAAGGTCTGCTTTTTTGTGACATGCTATGTGTGATCTTTTATAGCTCCATCCAACCTCACCCTGGCACACACTCTGTAAAAAAAAAAAAAAAAAACCACAACAAAAAAAAAAACAAGAGTACTTGTGGCACCTTAGAGACTAACAAATTTATTTCAGCATAAGCTTTTGTGGGCTACAGCCCACTTCATCAGATGCAGAGAATGGAGCACACAGTACGAAGATATATACTGTAGGAGATCCGCTTGTCGCCCACTTCAGAAATAGGCAGGAGAGTCCCTTGTGGCTTCACCAGTGTCCTTTTATTCAAGTGCAACCCCCCACCACCTATTTACAGCAATATACAAGTTAGCTCTGGTTTAGCTCAGCCCCAGCCCTCAGCTGGGCTGGCCTCAGGAACGGTTAGCTCTAACAGGCACCTAGCCTCAGCTACCTTCCTCCCAGCTCTACTTCCTTCCCTGCACCTTCTCTCTCTGTCTCCTTCTCTCTCCTCCTCCACCCTGGGCTTCCTCCCTGCCAGGCTTTTATATCCCCTGGGGAGGCCACCAGGTGCAACTCATTTGGCCCTGATTAGCCCAGGGCTGCACTCTGCTAGGTAATCAGCTTCCCTAGCTTAGACTTTTGCTCTCTTAAAGGGGCAGCAGGGCTGGCTCAGTCACTCCTGGCCAGCACCCTGCCACAATACATACACACAGAGACCATGAAAAGGTGGAAGTTGCCATACCAATTCTAAGAAGCTATTTAATTAAGATGAGCTATTATTAGCAGGAGAAAAAACTTTTGTAGTGATAATCAAGATGGCCCATATCAGACAGTTGACAAGAAGGTGTGAGGATACTTAGCAGGGGGAAATAGATTCAATTTATGTAATGACCCAACCATTCCCAGTCTCTATTCAAGCATAAATAAATGGTATCCAATTTGCAAATTAATTTCAGTTCAGCAGCTTCTCGTTGGGGTCTGTTTTTGAAGTTTTTCTGTTGTAAAATTGTCACCTTCAAATCTGTTATTGGGTGACCAGGGAGGTTGAAGTGTTCTCTCCCACAGGTTTTAGAATGCTATGATTCTAGAATGTTGCGTCAGATTTGTGTCGATTTATTCTTTTGTATAGTCTCTATAAGCCACTTCTACCTCTCTTGTAGTCTCTAAGGCCCAGATTCTGAATAGCATTTCTATTGGAAGTGACGAGCTAAAATACCTTGATGATCGGGGCATAGCTAACCTCCAGGAAGTGCATAGAAATACCATCTGCCCAGAGCTCTCCCTGAAGCATCAAACAATTGGCATCCGCAGCAATTCCAACACCCCCAATTCTTTGGGAACAGAAGAGGTTGTAAAATGCCCTGGGTGACTTGCACTGCAGGAAAGTTAATGGCTGTGAAAAAGCAGAGGATGGAGCCAGCACAGGACAATGGGATTCCAGGGAATCCCCAAGGAAACTTTCAGAAATGTTGCTTCAAAGCCTGCCACAGGGTTCCCACCATGATCCATTGCTGCTGGGAAACCTTGTTCAAACTACTCTTCCTACCCCAGCCACACTCTGGCATTACTATTTACGGAGACAAACAGAAAAGGCCAGGGGAATGCAATGGGCCTGGAAAAGAATACGTACATGCAAACATATTAGATACATAGCGTGCTAGCAGAAGTGCAAGGAACAGGGAAGATCATGCCAAAGTATCACAGCTTTTCTAACAGCTCACACTATAGCAGGTGTCTTTGTACTAGCACTGTCCCAAACGCTGAGTGCATAGCAGTGTCAATCACATTAGTGAGGCAGCATCATTAGCTAGCCATTCAATTGCTATTGCAGTGCCACTACATTATCTGTGTGGAGCCAGTCAATTGTTGCTGCAGGGCTAGTGAATTACCCTGTGCAATGTCATTAGCCTGTTGCTCCAGGGTCAGCGAATTACCCTGCTAGTTTAGAATATTTGTTGTTGGATAAACACCTGCACTGCACAGACTCTTTAACCCCTGTCATGCCATGTTAATTGACCGAGTTATTTTCCCCATCTACTTTTGGGAGGAGGGTAAAACTGATGGTGGTTGGTACTTACCAACTGAAATGAAATCTTCCCAGGCTTAGACAGACAACTGTCTGGGTAACTTTAGCACTTGTCACAGAGGAGGTACAAAGGTTTTTGGAAGAGAGAAGAGGGATCATAACAATGCTTACTACACATCTTTATCACTTTCCATCTTTAGATCTCTGAGCCCTTTGTGAAGGTGGGCAAGCATCATGGTGTAAGAAGGAACTACCTATTATTATTTACATTGTGCAGAGGCGGGGACTGAGACACAGATAGTTGAAGGTCAGCATTTAAATGACGAATGCTTTTGGGTGTCCAGCCTGGCACCTGATTTCCACAAGTGCTGCATACCTGCAGTGCCCACTGAAGTCAACAGGAGTTGTGGTTACTCAGCCCTGGTGAAAATGTACACAAAATCAGGAGCCACATCTGAAAACACTGGCATGAATGATATGTCCATGGTCTCACAATGAGCTCACAACAGTGCTAGGAACAAACCCTACATCTCCTGAGTCTCACTCTGGTGCCCTGTCTACTGGATTATGGTGACTCTCAATATACCACCTGTTTTTTCACTGCAAGCGTAGAAATGGTGTAAATGACCCTGGAAATAAAGAGGAGGAGTGTCTCTGGATGGGGAGGCAGGACTGAGAAGGAAACAGGATCCAAAGTGCAGTTGGAGATCGTCCAATCAGAGTATCCCACTGGGGTGGGAGGAAAGGTAGTTGAGGTTGCCAGAGGCGATTTGGTGGGGAGCAGGCCTATTTATTGTGTCTTGTCACTGGGTGCCTAATCCTTGCTTTCCCTCACCTGTGTCCTAAACTTCATATCTCACAACCAATGCCTTTCCCTCTCTATATTCCCTTCACATGCCAGCACTCAGCCAACATGTGGAGAAGCAGAGAAAGAGCGAGATTGCTGGCAGGGAGTCAATATATTTCAGTGTTTTATTACTACAGAACTGAAGTAGCATTTAGTTGGTTAGGCTCAGCAGAGAGCAAGCAGTCTAAAGTGACTCACATAGCAGGGCCAACGATTAAAGGCACAACAAAAAAATCCATGGATTAATTAGCAGGTCAATGGTGGCTGAGTAGTTATTACTAAATTACAAGGTTTGCATGTGAGAGACGGGATTGATCGCCGACGTTTGCCAGTGATTGTATGTTAGAGCTCGGGGTCAGCAGGGATAGATTTTCATTGATTCGTTGATTGGTAAGGGGATCAGGGATGGGCTAGGTCTGGAGTTGTTTTCCTTCCCTGGTCTCTGGAAGTCCAGAATTAATTAGTTCCATCTCACAGCTGCTCTGCTTGTGCAGCAGTTCTGGGGAGAGTGAGGATTTGACGTTCCTGCGGGGAATGAAGAGAGAAAAGGAAGCAAGAGTACCTGGGGGCGAGAGTGGGACGCATTTCCAGGGGATATGGCAGAGAAGGTTGCTGCCTTGTGAGGCACCTGGGAGATGAAAGGAGGCGGAGCCCTTCCCTCCATGTGAGGCAAAGGGGGTTTCTGAGGGAAGGATGAGTGGAAATAAATTCCTTTGATGGTGTGGAATAGAATGGGCTTAGTCCAATGCAGAAAGGCACAGAGACAGTCCCCCAGGGTGGGACAGAGGGAGTTCAGGGGGGAGGTACAGAGACAGCACTTCCCAGTGTGGGGCTGAGGGGAAAATAATATTTCTCCCCATCGCCATTAGCAACTCTATAGTGATGACAGCTGGGATAGATCAGAAAGAGAAATGTACCCCTGAGGTCTACCACATAAATGCAAAGCAGGCGATGAGGAGAGTGGGGGAGAGAGAGGCTGCCTGATGGATACGGTACTTGGGGACTCCGCGCTCTCTGTGTTGGGAGCTCACCAGATTGCACTAATGTGCATAATAATCAAGCTGTCAGAGCCCTCGCTCCGGCTCTGCTCCGAGGCAGGCCTCACCGAGAACGTTTTATCTCATTTCCAAATGACTTTTTATGCCCAGTAAAATGCTGTTTTCATATCAATTAATAATTCAGCTAATAACACAATTAAGGAATCCGCCTTTTGCTGGGAGCCATTTCAAGGAGACAGCGGGGAGGGACAGTCAGAGTGCTAGGAAGGCCTCTAGCTGGTGCAGCGCTGCGCTGGAGTAAGAGGTGCTCCTAGGCATGTTGGTAGGAGGCTTTTCCTGTAGCAGCATTTTCCAGTGGTTAATGCAGGAGACAGGGAAGCCAGGACTCCTGGGTGCTGCTTCTGGCTGTGTGACTGATTCCCTGAATGTCTTTGTGCAAGTCACCTACCTTCTCTCTGTGCTTCAGCTCCTCCATCTGAAAAAAAAATCAGAATAATGATCCTTCCCCCGGCTTTGCAAAGACCTCTGAGATCCTAAGTATCAAGGTGCAATGGAAGCACGTTTTTATTAATTATTATAGTATGAGCAGCAAACAGAATTAGCACTTGGTTACAAAGTCTGTTGCAGCATGCCCCGCTCCTGGGATGTACATAACAATGCAGTTCAGAGGGCCCTCTGGGATTTATTGTCCCTGTGGCTGTCTCTTGATACGCTTGGTGAACTTGACTTAAATTCAGAGGCAGCTATTTGTGGCTGGCCTGAATGTGAGAATTCTGACACTGAGGCCTGTTCTATACACTGGTTTTGTACTATTATACTTATGTTGGTGAGGGGTGTGATTTCTTACTGATAGAATTCTACCAGTACAATACCTAGTGTGAACATAATTATACTTTTATAAAGATACCTTATGGGAATAGCTATACCTCTGTAAGCACTTCTGTACTGATATAAATGAGTCCACGAAAGGGCTTGTACTGCTTTAGCTATACCGGTATTGTTAGAACAGTACAACTTTGGGGTGCAGACAAGGCCTAAAAGGGATACTTCAGTGCTGCTCTCTGTGGTATCTAGTGCTTATGGACCAGATCAGGAGTAAATGCAATATATATACAAACACTAAGGAGTTCAAAATCCAACACTTGTTCAAAGATAGAGTAGAGGAAACCATCTCCAATTCCAGCTGCCAGACCTTAACTGTGTTCAGTTCATTCCCGGTGACAATTGTTCCCTAGCCTCAGCTAGAGGAGTGACCCCTTCAAACTGTTTTAGTTCCTAGGAATAAATGGAAATTTATTCTGCTTATGGGAATTTACTCCAGGACAGGGATGGGCCTGACCTGACAATCCAGTTCCTGAGGGCCCAAGTAGTCTTCTTGTGATTGCAATGTCCCGCACAGACCACTGTTTCCAAACATTAAGCTAGTCCATGTATCAGCCGCATAAAAGGCCAAGTGATATTTCAGATCTGATCTGCTTGGATCATGCTTCCTCATAGTCGCCTTCCTGTCTCTCCCCCTTTGTCTATTTTGATTGTAAGCTCTTTGGGGCAGCTATTGTCTCTGACCATGCATATGTACAGTACCTAGCACCATAAGGCCCCAGTTTCTGTCAGCGCCTCTAGGTGTTTCCACAATACAGTAATAAATAACAATAATGATATAAAATAACATAATGATAAAATAATATCAAAATAATATTATATTATATTAATAATAATTATTAATTATATATTATAATATATAATTAATATATATTAATATATTAATAATATATATTATTAATTAATTATTAATATATAATAATATTAATTTATAATATCATAATAATAAAATAACAATGATTGACATTTATTCATTTCTAGGACATTTATTTGGCTTCTTTGCTTCCTTTATGCAGACAAACAAATTTATGGCAGGATTTTCAAAAACCCTCAGCTTTCTCCTGACTGCTCCCCCTGGAATCAATAGTAAAACTTCTGTATTGATTACAATGGGAGCAGAGTTAGGTCGGTGCTGTGAAGACCCTACTTTAGCGCTTGAGTGACAGCCCTGCAGATCAAAACATCTGTTGATCCACAGAATAATTTACAGCACAGGCAGCTCCAGGGCTAGCTTCTGCTCAAGGGTACGTGAGGGGACCAGCTCACTGGGTCAGAGGAGAGTTCTGTTTCTGTGGCCTGTCCAATCCTTGGCCCTTCTGCACAAATTTCCAAGGAGGTTTTTGTAATAGGGACACAAATATCTACGGGGAACTGGTCAAAGACCCACCACTTCTTTTCAGATAGGCCCCCGAGCCATTAAACAATACATTTCCATCCCTGTCGCTTTGGCTGATTTAGGACCGCAACCAAAAGGTGAAAGATTCATATCCCTCACTCATCCTTCCCTTTAAAGGGGGCTTCTTTCCTTTCTCACTTTAGCTCGGTCTCTGGAATGCGCGACCTCCTGAACTCTGCTGTTCATTGCCAAGATAATTTGTGTCCTTCCGTGTGGTTAATGTTGTCATGGTGTCTTTTTTTTTTTTTTTTAAACACAGAACAAGATGTTGATGAAAACACCTGCTCATACTTGCTTTGCTTAATGAATAATCTGTGTTACATTAAATGGCACCACAAACCAATTACTGCAGGTTAGATAGCGGCCATGTGCTAATAGAGCAGTCATAGATCACTCCTGTTCCCAAGCATGTCAGGAATCTCCTAACAATGTGCTTGGATGCAGGAATCTTCTGGGAATGTACAGATGCTGCCGTACATTCTGTATGTTCCAGGGAAATTCGCTAACCTCATTTTCCCTCCCTCTCTTCTGTTTTTCTTTTCTAGGTAAGTGAACGTTCTGTTTTTCTTTGCAAGAGGCACGGACTGGCTCAGTCTAGATGGATGGAGATGGAGAAAGATTCCTGTGTGGCTCAAAGGTCACAGCACAGAGTGTCCCAATTCAGACCTTCAGGGCCATCCAGTTTGTGAGTCTTTGCCAGCATGGTTTGTTGATCTGGTAGCAAAGGAGACTAACTACTTCTGATCTGGGGTTCAGAGTAACTAATCAGTATCACTTGAAAGTGGTCAGTAATCTGTTGCCCATGTTAGGTACCTTGTGTCATACATACATTCATGCCCGGCCTCTTCTAATGGAATGGCAGCCTAGCTCAAGTAAGTGTGTGTGTCACCCTCTAGTGGCTGATTTATAAAGCCCTAGGCTCCACAAACCTCTCTCTTAGCTGAGGTGATAGTTTAATGCTGTTCTTGGCCCAGACAGTGCTGAGTTCTGTACCCTATGCTAATTGCACGCAGTTTCTAGAAGGTGACTGGTATCTATATGCAGCCATGCTGACAACTTACTTGGGAGTGGGAGGACTAGGGTTGCCACCCCTGAGGTACAAACAAAGGAATATCTGGGATAATCCTGAGTCCATAAAACTGGACAGCTCTTGCTGTGTCCTGAGAACCCTTACAGATTTCCCCAGACAGCAACCTCAAAAAAAGTGGGAAAGCCTGGACAGGTGGTAACACTAAAAAACAAAGTTAAAATGTATTTCTCTCTGATATTCGCTATCACGTTCCCATAGTGTGTGGCTTGAGCCTGTGTTTGCCAAAATATCTCCCTCCACCATCATCCATTTGCAGTTTGAAGTCCTGGCTCCATTGAAGTCAATTGGAATTTTGCCATTTATTTCAATGGGGTCAGGATTTCACCCTCACATTTCTTTACCTCACATCATTTCTTTTTTAGAAAATAGTATTGAATGGCTGGAAGCACTCGCATTACACAAGTATTGGGATGAATTGTCTGTAGGCATGTGGGCAGTGTGTGTGTGCCGCTGCCCCCTGCTGGAGTATTGCAATCCTTCTTAGAGGAGTTCTGACAATCAGCTGCACTGTCCTAGGAGTGTTAACTGGGAAGGAGAAGACCTGTTGTGATGCTGCTGGTCCTGATTTTCTGTCAAACTGTACTTTTTATGATGGGATGGGATACCACACTTATGGTTGTCATGGCTTAGTGTTCTGTGGGCTCTGCAGGGATATTCCTGGCATTTCAGATGACTTCCATTGAATAGCACTGAGTTCCTGGTTAATGAAAGAACACCTGTCCATGCAGGGCAGGTGGAATTTTAAGGCTGCAGGGTTGCCTGCATGGTGAAGCTGCCTGGGGATAGCATGAGTCTGCAGGACATCTTCTGAATCTCATCATTGGAACGGCCTGAATGTGAGCAACACAATAGGTGAATGAGTGGAAATGGCATTTGCACCAGTTTTACATTTAAATCCTTCTGGTGCCATTCTGTCACTGGGTGCACCTCTCGCTGCTGGACTGGCACCTCCTCCTGGTAGCTCTGGGGATTAGCTCTACAGGTGCATACACCCTCCCCCAACAGTGCCTCACCCACCATCACGTCTGCTTTCTGACCCATATCACTCAGGGACCACAGTGTTCTCTTCATGGCACTGTGCTCAGTCTGTGTCACCATCTGTTCTCCCCCATTCCAGGGTTTAGTATGACAGTCCAGCCACCTCCCTAGTGGTGAGGTGGAGGGGGACCCAGGCCTGCCCACTACTACAGATGTTGGCCCAGGGACCCTAGATGGCAGCCAAATGTTGCATCCCCTCCAATTACTCAGTACATTTCCCTGAGTCACTTCCCCGCAATCTCAACACCTTCTTCTCCCTTAACTCAAGGCCTCAGCGGGTCAGTCTTAGCAGCCAGCCAGAAACTCCCTCTTGCTCCCCAAGTCCCTGCCAGCAGCTGCTCTGTCCACGGTGCTACAAATCAATCTTCCCTCCTTGAGCTCCAGGCAGTGACTGACTCTGCTCTGCCCTGTGGCTTTTCTTATATGAGCCTGCAGAGACCTGACTGGTTGTTCATTGCAGACTCTCTTCTATTGGCTGCTTCCTGCATAGCCTCCCGAGGGTTCTATTAACCCCTTCCATGTCAGTGTGGGGTGGATGCCCCATCACACTCTCCAATTACTTTAACATGGGCTTCAGGCGACGTGAAGGTGATCCTGTTGTCATATCACAGGACATAGTTGCCAACATTCAAATACTGAGGCTTGCTCCCTCTGCATATGTTCCAGAGGCTGTGGTAGCGAGGAAAGCCATCACTGAGCAGCATGTGTTCATTGGCAGACCCAATTCCTATTACTTAATAGGCTCTATCATTTCCAGTCCTCTTAGGATCTTTCTACATCTGAGGATTTTTCCCTTGTTCACCCTGCCAGTCCTAAATTTTCCTATGGTGAGCTCCATCCCATGACTTCAGGCTATGCACCAAAAGAACAAACAGACAAAGGAAAATTATGGACAATGGCTTTTAGTTGAGCTCAGTAGTGAGTGTTTTCTTTATGGGTGCTGCAGCACCATAATCCACAGGGCCGGCGACAGGGGGGTACTACGGGTACAGCTGTACCGGGCCCCCCGACTTTAGGGGGGCCCCGGTACACAGCTGTACCCGTTGTCACCAGACCTGGAGGGGCGGGGAGGCGGCGTGGCTCTCCCCCGACAAGCGAGCCTGGCTCCAGCAGGAGCTGAGCCCGGCCGGCGGCAGCAGCACTGTCCCGGAGAGGGGAGGGGAGGGGAGGGGAAGGGAGAAAGGGCGGCTCACGCAGCTCTCGCTGCCCGGGGGATGGGGGGGGAGCGCCGGCTGGGCTGGGCTGGGGGGGGGCGGCTGGGCTGGGGGGCCCCCCATCCGCTGTCGACTGGGCTGGGGGGGCCCGGCTGGGTTGGGGGGCGGGCGAAACTATCAAAGTAGGGGGCCCCCAAATTTCTGTCGCCAGCCCTGATAATCCATGATGCAAATATGCTCCGATCTTTTACAATATTCATATCTGGAGCCCTGTAATGTAGCCAGCAGTACCTTCCATAATGGCTGAATCTAGACCAGGGAAAATCCTGTGCAATGACTTGAGGCGCTAGTTAGTACAGGAGCTAAGAATTCAGAGAGAGACACAGGGTCTGTCTGTACCCAGCAGCTTCTCTCCTTTGTATTTGTCACAGCCAAGTCCTGTCACTTTTCCAAACCCCCGGGTAGTGTAATCTAGGTTTGAGCTTTGCGGCTGAGTGGAACCCACAACCCCAGGTCCAAACCCTCCCCCAAGTTTTATAAGTTTGGATCTAGTGTATAGTTCTTTCCGGGGCAGAATCAAATGCTGGATCTACACACACGTGAGCCTGGGTGAAATTAGGGTCCAGCTCTATTCTTTGCATCCAGGACTCATCTTTAGTTGTCCAGTGCTATGTTCATTACCAGCTCTAAGAGTTCCCCTTCCCCACTAGGGCTTCTGTGGTGTTTGGATATTTCAGTATCCCCAAGAATTCAAAATAATAATAATCAGGAATAAGGTCCCCCACAAATCATGAGATTTTTAAGAAACAATACATTTGGGGGAAATCTTAATTTCTGTTTTCTCAGAATCTAGGTTGCATTTGGGTCATGATTTCAAGCTTTTCTCTGGGCTAGAAACTTCATGTCTAAATGAAAGCTGAGTGTCTCATATAATCACATGACTCCAGGAGCTGGCTTTTTAAGAAAACCTCCATGTGACAAAATCAGGAGTATTGGTAATGCTGCTCTTTATTGACGTAGTGGTTCTTTTTGGACACTACGGAGAGCAGGGAAGAAATCCTTGCCCAGACAGGATTACAAAAGAAATTGGCATATCATTTACAGCAGCCCTCTTATCATTAGCATTAGAGCTAATGCCATCATTATTTTCCCCAGCGAAAGCAGGGCCTCTGGGGCCTTTCTGCCATCTGACAGTGGAGACACCAGCGTGCAGATTAATATGTGGCTCTGTTTATGCTAATGGCAGCTATTTGTAACATTAATATTTTCTTCCACAGTAAGAAAACCCCAATCATAATAATAATGTTTTGTCTTGAGGATTTTAAGCTCTAATGTGCTTTGCAGGAGAGGAAAAGGGGAAAACAAAAGCCACTGACCTAATTTCTACAGCATTGAGGGGAAGGGCAAGGTTCCTGTTTCGTGGATGGCACAGAGAGAGTACACCCTCCCACACAAATGGGGGTATTTCGGGGACACTGGTCCCCTTAATGCTTCAGGAAAACAAAGCAGTTATTAAATCTGCTGATCAGAACTCCTCAAAAGCTCCTGCTGAACTGAGTCAGAGTAAGGGCCCTGTAGTATGCATGAGCAGTGCTTTCCATGAGTGCATAGTCCAGGCCAGGAGTTATAGACTCATAGACTTTAAGGTCAGAAGGGACCATTATGATCATCTAGTCTGACCTCCTGCACAACGCAGGCCACAGAATCTCACCCACCCACTCCTGTAATAAACGTCTCACCTATGTCTGAGCTATTGAAGTCCACCAATCAAGGTTTAAAGACTTCAAGGAGCAGAGAATCCTCCAGCAAGTCACCCACGCTGCAGAGGAAGGCGAAAAACCTCCAGGGCCTCTGCCAATCTGCCCTGGAGAAAAATTCCTTCCCAACCCCAAATATGGCGATCAGCTGAACCCTGAGTATGTGACAAGACTCACCAGCCAGACACCCAGGAAAGAATTCTCTGTAGTGAATTCTCTGAATTCTCTCAGATCCAATCCCATCCAACATCCCATCACAAGACACCGGGCCTATCTACCATGAATAGTCAAAGATCAAGTAATTGCCAAAATTATGTTATCCCATGACACCATCTCCTCCATAAACTTATTGAGCTTAATCTTGAAGTCCGATAGTTTTTTTGCCCCCACTGCTTCCCTTGGAAGACTGTTCCAGAACTTCACTCTTCTGATAGTTAGAAACTTTGTCTAATTTCAAGTCTAAACTTCCTGATGGCCAGTTTATATCCATTTGTTCTTGTGTCCACATTGGTACTGATCTTAAATAATTCCTCTCCCTCCATGGTATTTATCCCTCTGATATATTTATCGTATCTCCCCTCAGCCTTCTTTTGGTTAGACTAAACAAGCTAAGCTCCTTGTGTCTCCTTTCATAAGACAGGTTTTCCATTCCACGGATCATCCTATTAACCCTTCTCTGTACCTGTTTCAGTTTGAATTCATCCTTTTTAAACATGGGAGACCAGAACTGCACACACTATTCCAGATGAGGTCTCACCACTGCCTTGTGTAATGGTACTAACACCTCATTATCTCTACTGGAAATATTTCACCTGATGCATCCCAAAACCGCATTAGCTTTTTTCACGGCCATATCACTTTGGCGGCTCATGGTCAACCAATACTCCAAGGTCCTTCTCCTCTGTTATTTCCAATTGATGTGTGCCCAGCTTATAACTAAAATTCTTGTTATTAATCTCTAAATGCATGAATTTACACTTCCCACTATTAAATTTAATCCTATTCCTATTACTCCAGTTTACAAGGTAATCCAGCTCTCCCTGTTTGATATCCTGGTCCTTCTCCATATTGGCAATACCTCCCAGCTTTGTGTCATCTGCAAACTTTATTAGCACATTCCCACTTTTTGTGCCGAGGTCAGTAATAAAAAGATTAAATAAAATTGGTCCCCAAACCAATGCCTAAGGAACTCCACTGGTAACCTCCCTCCAGCATGACAGTTCGCCTTTCAGTATGACCCGCTGTAGTCTCCTCTTTAACCAGTTCCTTATCCACCTTTCAATTTTCATATTGATCCCCATCTTTTCCAATTTAACTAATAATTCCACATGTGACACCATATCAAACGCCTTACTGAAATCTAGGTAAACTAAATCCACTGCATTTCTTTGGTCTAAAAAATCTGTTACTTTCTCAAAGAAGATCAGGTTGGTTTGGCACAATCTACCTTTTGTAAAACCATGTTGTATTTTGTCCCATTTACCATTGACCTAAATGTCCTTAACTACTTTCTCCTTCAATTTTTTTCCCAAGACCTTGCATACTACTGATGTCAAACAAACAGACCAGTAGTTACCCAAATCACTTTTTCTTTCTTTCTTAAAAATAGGAACTATATTAGCAATTCTCCAGTCATATGGTACAACCCCTGAGTTTACAGATTCATTAAAAATTCTTGCTTATGGACTTGCAATTTCATGTGCCAATTCCTTTAATATTCTTGGATGGAGATTATCTCAGCCCCACAATTTAGTCCCATTAAACTGTTCAAGTTTGGCTTCTACCTCGGCTATGGTAGTATCTACCTCTATATTCTCATTCCCGTTTGTCATGCTACCATTATCCATAAGATCCTCCTTGGCCTCATTAAAGACCGAGGCAAAGTATTTGTTTAGATATTGGGCCATGCTTAGATTATTCTTAACCTCCACTCCATCCTCAGTTTTTAGCTAACCTACTTCTTCTTTCTTTGTTTTCTTCTTATTTGTATGACTATAGAACCTTTTACTGTTGGTTTTAATTTCCTTTGCAAGGTTCAACTCTACTTGACTTTTAGCCTCTCTCACTTTATCCCTACATGTTCTGACCTCAATAAGGTAGCGTTCCTTGCTGATCCCTCCCATCTTCTACTCCCTGTAGGCTTTCTGCTTTTCCTTAATCCCCTCTCTGAGATGCTTGCTCATCCAGCTTGGTCTACAGCTCCTGCCTATGGTTTTTTTCCCCCTTTCTTGGGATGCAGGCTTTTGACAGCTTCTGCAACTTTGACCTGAAATAATTCCAGGCCTCCTCTGCATTTAGATCCATAAATTCTTCAATCCAATCAACTTTCCTAACTGTGTTTTTCCTAGTGTTATTCCCGCACTATGGCGGGGTCCGCTTAGACTGAATGAATTCTTTGCTTCAGTCTTCACGGCTGAGGACGTTAGGGAGATTCCTAAACCTGAGCTGTCTTTTGTAGGTGACGAATCTGAGGTATTGTCACAAATTGAAGTATCAGTAGAGGAGGTTCTGGAACTCATTGATAAACTTAACTGTAACAAGTCACCGGGACCAGATGGCATTCACCCAAGAGTTCTGAAAGAACTCAAATGTGAAATTGCGCCACTATTAACGAGGGTTTGTAACCTATCCTTTAAATCGGCTACTGTGCCCAGTGACTGGAAGATAGCTAATGTAACGCCAATATTTAAAAAGGGCTCTAGAGGTGATCCTGGCAATTACAGACCAGTCAGTCTAACGTCCGTACCGGGAAAATTAGTTGAAACAATAGTAAAGAATAAAATTGTCAGACACATAGAAGAGCATAAATTGTTGGGCAAAAGTCAACATGGTTTCTGCAAAGGGAAATCGTGTCTTACTAATCTATTAGAGTTCTTTGAAGGGGTCAGCAAACATGTGGACAAGGGGGATCCGGTGGACATAGTGTACTTAGATTTCCAGAAAGCCTTTGACAAGGTCCCTCACCAAAGGCTCTTACGTAAATTAAGCTGCCATGGGATAAGAGGGAAGATCCTCTCATGGATTGAAAACTGGTTAAAAGACAGGGAACAAAGGGTAGGGATAAATGGAACTTTTTCAGAATGGAGAGGGGTAACTAGTGGTGTTCCCCAAGGGTCAGTCCTGGGGCCGATCCTATTCAACTTATTTATAAATGATTTGGAGGAAGGGGTAAACAGTGATGTGGCAAAGTTTGCAGATGATACTAAACTGCTCAAAGTAGTAAGGACCAAAGCAGACTGTGAAGAACTTCAAAAAGATCTCACTAAACTAAGTGATTGGGCAACAAAATGGCAAATGAAATTTAATGTGGATAAATGTAAAGTAATGCACATTGGAAAAAATAACCCCAACTATACATACAATATGATGGGGGCTAATTTAGCTACAACCAATCAGGAAAAAGACCTGGGAGTCATTGTGGATAGTTCTCTGAAGGCATCCACGCAGTGTGCAGCGGCAGTCAAAAAAGCAAACAGGATGTTAGGAATCATTAAAAAGGGGATAGAGAATAAGTCGGAGAATATCTTATTGCCCTTATACAAATCCATGGTGCGCCCACATCTTGAATACTGCGTACAAATGTGGTCTCCTCATCTCAAAAAGGATATACTGGCACTAGAAAAGGTTCAGAGAAGGGCAACTAAAATCATTAGGGGTTTGGAACGGGTCCCATATGAAGAGAGATTAAGGAGGCTAGGACTTTTTAGCTTGGAAAAGAGGAGACTAAGGGGGGATATGATAGAGGTATATAAAATTATGAGTGGAGTGGAGGAAGTGAATAAGGAAAAGTTATTTACTTGTTCCCAAAATAGAAGAACTAGGGGCCATTCAATGAAATTGGCGTGCAGCAGGTTTAAAACAAATAAAAGGAAGTTCTTCTTCACACAGCGCACAGTCAACCTGTGGAACTCCTTACCTGAGGAGGCTGTGAAAGCTAGGACTATAACAGGGTTTAAAAGAGAGCTGGACAAATTCATGGAGGCTAAGTCCATAAATGGCTATTAGCCGGGATGGGTAATGAATGGTGTCCCTAGCCTCTGTCTGTCAGAGGGGGGTGATGGATGGCAGGAGAGAGATCGCTCGATCATACCTGTTAGGTTCACTCACTCCGGGGCACCTGGCATTGGCCACTGTCGGTAGACAGGATGCTGGGCTAGATGGACCTTTGGTCTGACCCAGTATGGCCGTTCTTATGTTACGACTGGGGTATACTCCAACCAATGCGTCGTTCCAGGTGTTAAGCCTACAACACCTGGTATTCCCAGGAGGTCTCCCATCCAAGTACTAGCCAGGCCCAACCCTGCTTAGCTGCCGAGATCAGACGGGATTGGGCATGTTCAGGGTGGTTTAGCCGTCTCAATCAACTTCCCTAACTAATGTCCTTAATTTTTTTAAGTTAGCCCTTCTGAGTTCAAAAACCCTAGTCACAGATCTATTTTTGTTTATCCTTCCAATCAATTTGAACTGAATTAGTTCATGATCACTCGAACCAAGGCTGTTCCCTACAACCATTTCTTCTATGAGGTCCTCACTACTCACCGAAACCAAATGTAAAATGGCACCCCGTCTTGTTGGTTCAGCAACTACTTGATGAAGGAATCCATCAGCTATTGCATCTAGTAAAATCTGATCTCTATTATTATTACTAGCACTTATCCTCCAGACTATATCTGGGAAGTTAGTCTCCCATGATCATGCAGTTCCCATTAGTATTTACTTCATTAAAAACATTAAAGAGGTCTCTATCCATATCCAAATTAGACCTTGGTGGTCTATAGAACACCCCAAGCACTATTCCAGGGGAGGCTTTAGTAGTTTTCTTCCCTAGTGTGATTTTTGCCCAGATGGACTCTATCTTATCCATTCCATCACTTCTTATTTCTTTACAATCTACCTCATAGTTGGTGTACAATGCTACTCCACCACCTTTAAGGATACCCTGTGCTCAGAGGTGAAAGGAAGCCGGTACGCTCCGGTATGGCGTACTGGCAAGAGCCGATACGCCGTACCTGGGCGGATCGGCTTCCCCGGGTGCAATTTAAAGGGCCTGGGGCTCCCAGCAGTGGCCACAGCCTCCCCCGGGCTGCCGCGACAGTTTAAAGGGCCTGGGTCAGTAGCGGTGCACCGGGCTCTTTAAATAGCTCTCGGAGCCCCGCCGAACCTTAAGGAAGTGGCAGCGGGGCTCCGAGAGCTATTTAAAGAGCCCGCTGCGCCACTACTGCCACAGGCTTTTTAAACGGCCCCTGGAGGCTGGGGGGGGACGACTTACCTGTACGGGGGCTGGGCTGGGGCTGGCTCTGACCCTTCTGGCCCCGCCCCTTCCACCCAAGGCCACACCCCTTCCAGGGGTCAGAGCTGGCCCCAGCCAAGCCCCCGTACTGGTAAGAAAGTTAAATTACTTTCACCCCTGCCTGTGCTGTAAAAGTAGGCAGCACAGACAGTGTTAGGGTATGCATACACTGCACGCCCAAGCTAGTTTTAATCTCGCTAGCTAAGGTCCTGGACCAGTGAAGCTGTACAAGTCTTTCCAGTTAGTTGTCAAGCCACTGCTCCTATACTTGAGCTAAGTAGATGAAAGCTATGCCGGGAATGTATATGTGAGGTGCAGTTGCACCCTATGATTGCAATATAGACGTATCCTTTGAGAGCTAGAGAGCCTGAAAGAACCACAGCCTGTCTGTGTGCAAACAGCCTCAGTGCAGCATCTCCTTTGTATGCATTACAGTGATCAGCTCTTATTAGAGACAGAGGTTGACACCTGGATATTTCCTAGTGGCATTTACTGCAGAGCGTAGTCATGGACGCAGGACCCCATTATGTTAGGTGCTGTACAAACACAGAATAAAGACTGTCCCTTCCCCCAAAGGTTTATGAACTTCACCAAAGTCTGGGGCTTTTGGATCTGGGTGGCTGGGGCTCTTTTTTGGCCCTGGCCCATTATAGAGATAATGTTTTCTGTGGTCTCTGCACAAGCTTCCCATTGAGAGAAAGAGGGAACACTAGGCCTCTAGGGCCCTGATGTAGAGGAAAAGGACCCCCTCATTGCAGTCGGATTCCTCCAGGTTCTTCTTCAGAGTCCCTTCCCCCCCCTCCCCCCGCGATTGTGACACAGGGTCCTTTATGCCCCAGGCGCAGCCTTCTCCATGGTAGGTTGTTAACATTTGATTATTTTACATGAGTAAATAATAAAAGCAAAAAAGATTTTTTGCAAGGTGGAGGAGTGAGAACCTTTAAAAATTGCCATAATTAGCTACTCTGGGAGACCATTATGATATCTAATAGGCCCCTTAGTGATAATTTTAGTAGCCTATCCCGGTGCCTGACAAAATACTGAACATGGCATGTTTAATGTTATTTTAATTAACAAGTCTTGAAAGAAAATGTCAGTTATTTTCCATTAGCCTTAGGTTTATTGGAGTAGGGGGTGGGGTGGTGCAGTGTTTCTTGTTTTGAGAGAAGAAACATGAAGATGTTGTTTTTCTGCACCACTTACATGCAGTGGTAGCTCTTTATTTTCCCATATTACCAAGAGTTTGAGGCGCCTTTTCCTTGTGCTATAATCCACATGTCTGCACCAAGTGATCCCGGCAAAGGAGGATTTTTGTTGCTTTACCCTCAAACAGTGGAAGTGATACTACCTGCTGAATCCTTTATTGTAAGGTGAAAATCTGTCTAAAGCAACCACCAAAGGGGCAAAATAAAACAAAATTGGTTTCCTGGCAAAGTTGTTCTTTAAAGGGATCTATATTCATGGGGAAGTTTGCTGCAAAATTTTGGTTTTGTAAAATTGGTATGGCCAATGTCAAACGTCCAAAAATCAGGAGTTGTGCCCACCCACCCGATCATGAGACTTGTGTAAAAATAATGAGATTTCTAAAAATATACATTTTCTTTTCTTTTCTTTTCTTTTCTTTTCCTTCTGATTTCAGAGCCTTTAGCATGCTCTCAGTCATTTTTTCAAGCTTTTTTCCCCCCTGCATCCATGGGGTTAGCAACTTACTTTTTTTTTTTTTTTTTAAATGAAGACTGAATGTCTTCTCATGCAGTCACTGACTCCAGGAGCTGGGGCTTTAAGGGAGAGTCGGTAACACTGCAAAATACAAAATTGTATGTACCATCAAAAAGCAAGATAAGCGTGCTTTTCATGATATTATTTTTTTAAAAAATCAAATGGAAATGCTTTCAAACAAATGCATAGATATAAAACTTCTACTGCTGCATTTGCAGCTCAGCATCACAACTCTGGAAGTGAAACTTACTAGGAAAAAAAGTGTAGGACTGATTTTTTTCTGATAGCACACTGGTGAAAATTAAGGAGTAACACCATTGAAATCAGTTTCAGTGGTGCATGGAGCAGAGAAATACACCTCTGCAGTGGATTCATGCCCAGAGTAAACAAAGAGCTTAAGTGGTATAAAGTACAGTAGATGGTTAACATTCTTTCAGGTGAAATAAGCTAAGGTGTTGTTGGCAACACAGGGTAGGAGGATTTCATTACTGTGTGTTTGTACAGCACCTAGCACAAGGAGGTCTGGAGCTCAGTTGGAGTCTCTAGGCACTACGGTAATACATGTAATTACAAATAATTAGCATCCTTGCATGGCTTCCCACTCCCGTGTCTTAGCCTGTGTGTGTGTGAGAGAGAGAGAGAGGGGATAGCGGAGAGGCATTGTCCTTTCTTGAGGACTCCATAAATGATGCAGTTGTCCCTGCGTCACCCTCCTCAGTGGATTTCTTCTTGGACTGGCTGAGACACAGGATTGGTACAAAACTCAGCAGACTGTTCGTTTTGAAGGGGAAAGCAGTCTTTGTATTTGAGCATTGAGAGGGCTGGGAACCTGAGCAGGGGAACACAACATGGCTTAAAGGGAGCCCCCATTTTAGCTGCAGGAGCCCATGTGACGCACATGACAGCACTCTGTGCTGCAGTGGGCAGCCTCCCCCTCGTGACGCACAGTCCTGGGTCTCAGTGCTTTAACTCATTTGACACCAGGGTTAATTTTCTGTAGCCGGTGGCAGCTGTTGTCAGCGTCAGCTCGTTAAAATGGTTTTCTAATTAAAGTCCCGTGATAGCCTTCAACCCTGCAAAATGGCTCAGAGAGAAGCCGCAAACAAAGTGATAAGCGGGCATCTCTGGGTGTTGGAGAGAATACAGCTTGCCTGACACTTGTGGATATCACACGCATGTTATCAGGGCCTGTCCCAGAAGGGCTTGGCATTACAACATTTACTTGTTGTCTTCTCTTTGGGCCACATGCAGGCTCTGTGTTAGTAAATCTAACTCCCATTCACCTCACTGGGCATGCCACCTTTTTTTGCCAGAAATGGATTTGGTTCTTTCGTGTGTGTGTGTGTGTGTGTGTTCTGTGTGAGTGTGTGTGTGCGCGCGCGCAGTTTCTCATTCAGGAAGCGTTGTGCTGGAGCTCTGCCATGTGTGAAAGGTCAGATGTTTTTAAAACCCTTTCTAGGCATGGGACCGTTCCATGCTCCTGGAGGGAGAATACATGATTTTTTTTGTCTCAGTGGATGGAAACATATGAAGTGACACAGGAGAAACTGCCATTTCCCTAGTACTTGTGTGTACAGGGGCAGCTCCAGGCACTAGTGCAGCAAGTGCGCGCTTGGGTCGGCAGGCCGCAGAGGGTGGCCTGACCGTCACTTTCAGGGCGGCCTTTGGCGGCATGCCTGTGGGAGGTACACTGGTCCCGTGGATTTGGTCGCATTTCGGCGGCGGGTAAGCCGCAGGACCAGCGGACCTCCCACAGGTGTGCTGCCGAAGGCTGCCTGACAGCCGCACTTGGGGCAGCAAAAATTGTAAAGCCTCCTGTTGATACACCACCTCCCTGTATGTGTATTATACAAAAAGCTCTCCTTCCTCTTTCCCTGCCCTTCTGTGCTCCTGACCAGGCCAGTGGAGCAACCAAAGAAGAGCAAGTGATTCCAGGCTCCCCATGATTCGCAACCCAAGCAGTACCAAATCCCAGTGGTCGATTCCCTCTTTCACAGGCTCCTTCCCCGTCCCTCTTGGGCAATCTGAGCTGTTTGTTGCTTCTGACATTACCACAGGTTCCCGACCTTCTAATTCTATGCAATCCCCCCTTCCTCTACCAGCTCCCACTTTCTCCCACATCATCATCTGCGCCTCCAAAGCTATTGTGGGCTATGATAGCCTCTCAGTTCTTCTGGCTTTTATGCCTTTTGATGGAGGAGGAGAGGGAGAGATGGAGAGAAGCTGGGGGTGAAAGCTCTGACAGTGACCACAAATCAGTCTTCTCCTTGATTGTGAGACCTTTGCAGCTTGGCATGACTCAGATCCTTTTCTTAATGAGCCAGGTGAAGGTGCTCTTCCAAACACTCAGGGATCAATCACTTGCTTTACATCAGGCTCCTCCTTTTGCCACATCTTGGAGCTCACCTTATTGCTTACCCTGTGGACTTTGGCTGGGCACAGGACTATGGAGCATACTAAGGGACTTTGAATGTGAACGTACAATTAATAGGTGTGTTGATGTTGGAGGAGAAAGCCGGGATGGGGCAGGGCTAAGTCCACAATAGTGGAGCATAGAAGGTGTTGGGGTTTTGTTGGTGTCACAACAGGGGTTCAGAGCACAGCATTTGTTGATTTGGGGGAATCATGCTGCTCATCTAGTCAGGCCAGCTCCAGCATTTTTGCCACACCAAGCAAAACAAACAAACCACCGCTGGGGGGGGGGGGGGGGAAAGGTGGCCAGAGTGGAAAGTGCTGCCCTAATATTGGCCTGAGTGCCCCCCGTTATGAAGGACTGCCCCAAGCACGTGCTTCCCAGGATGGTGCCTGGAGCCGGCCCTGTATCTAGTACCCCTTTTCTGTGTCATCCACATCAGACCGGCTACATCTAGATCCCCTCTGCTCATGTCAGCAAAGGGGAAGGTCTATGAATGAATCCTCACAATGCCCCTGTGAGGTAGGGAAGTGTTATTGCCCCCAGGAAATAGATGGGGCACTGAAGCTCAGATTGAGGCAGTGATTGTTTCAAGGCATGGTATTGAGTCAGAACGGGATATAACCGAGGAATCCCGTGTCTCACTTTAACCCACTAGGCCACACTGAGGGTCTGATCCAAAGCCTCTTGAATTCAATCAGTTAGCTGTGACTTTAGGATATGCCTCCAAACTATCTAAATCAAGCTTACAAGAAGCCATTGGTATCATAGGATGGGCCTATGTCCCTCATTTTTAGAGGGGCTGGATTGAGGAATCAACTTTGTTGTATCCATCAGTTATTTCAGAAGCATCTTAGCTTATAATTAGAGGCAGCTTTTTTGTGGCATTCTCTTTTCTCCCTTCCCCAGTCCCCTCTCCCCTCACACACATGCTCTTATCTCTAGCATCTTTAACTAAATTACAGTCAAATACTTCATTACAGAGACAGTCAGTCAGTAGGGAGGGCCCTGGGGACTTTATTCGCAGACAAATGTATTATGCACAAGGTTGATCTGATCATACGCAATTTGCACTATCCATGCACCCCCCAGGACATTCTTTTCATAAATGTAAATGATGTGACACTCAAACGAACAGAGAAGAGAAAGCAGGCGCGAAAGAACAGTGCACATCCAAGGAAAGGGGGGTGCGGGCTGTTCCAGAACTCTTGTGTCTGAGTGAAAAATGAATGTCAACGCTGCTTTGCATGACCACCACCTCCTCCATGGATAGCCGTAACCGTCTCATTGACTAGCTGGCTGTTGAACAGTGCTGGAGCGGGGAGTGATGCTTAAATACAGTTTGGTGAGATTATAGTAACTGTTTCTATGGCAACAAGACAAATGCCCTCCACCGCTTTTATTTGTGTTTTGAGTCAAGGAGGCATGAAGTGAAGGTTTTGTAAACATAGGGGATGTAGAGCTGGGCTACATTCTCCACCCCAGTCAACTTCTTCATGATGCTCTATCAATGGTTCCAGTCCTGAGCCTGAGGGACCATCTTCTTCATCCTCTTTTGGAGGGAGAGGCAAATTCTTCTTCTGGTTCATTTGGTGCCTGGTTTTCCTTCAATCTTGCTCCATCATCAACCTGGACTCTGCTCTCCTGTGGATGGAGAGAACTTTTCCAGGTTGTCTCATTCCTGGACTTCACAACGATTGCTACCACTAGGCCTCAGCCCTGACTTGAGGTGACCACTCTTTTCTTGAGATAACAGGGGAATTGTCCGTGTTCCCTGCACACTGGGATTCCCTCATCAGAGTAACCTCACCTGTGACCTGCAGGGATCTCCCTTGTAGTAATAATAGGCTTGGAGGGCAAGTTAATCCCCGCTTTCATGTAATATTCATTCTCCTTTCATTGAGCAGCAGCCAGAAGATGCACTGCAACTGAAACCACTTCAGCTTCCCTCTCCAACATCCCAGAGAGAGGCCCATCTATTATTAAAAATCCTATTAGTCGTGGTGAGATTGTACCACTCCCTCTCACTGTAGCTGCTGAGTGTTACCTAATTGGGTTTTAGTACTCTGAAAACCCTGGGAGCATGCGGAGCTCAAATGCACATTTGCTAACACCATTTGCGTTCTCATTGGAGATGCTTTTAGATCATATGAGGTTTTGTCAGCAGGAAAAAGAGAAGAGAAAGACCAGGAAGTGTTGACGGGCAGGGAAAGAGGTTTGGATGGTCTGGATGTGAAATGATGAGCGTTTAGTCAAACTGAACTGATCCTCTGGATCTTTTGAACTTTGCCCGTTGCTATCAGAACTAGTGGGAAGCCTTTTGAAAATGAAGCCCTGACAAAAGCACAAGGCCGGTTCAGAGAAAGTGCTTTTGGTGCCATGAAGTTCACAGTGAGCTCCTGTGGATTTTCTTCCATTCATTCATGCATTATTTTTAACTTTGGGAGGACAGAAAGTTGATTTTTTTTCACTTCCTCATATTTTCCATGTGTAGCTAAATCCCCAGTGATGTCTCCCAGGATCTGGCTTTCTAGTAACTGCTAGGCAGGACTAAGACAGAATCCAAGAATGGAACAAGTCCCAACTCATCTTCCAGTCTCCCCAACCCCAGTCTCCACCTGATGTGATCTAGCTTCCTCTATATAAGCTCATCAAACGCTGCTAATCTTAAAAGTAGGGACTGTATCTGTCACCTACCACAGTGGGACCACAGTCCTGATTGGGCACGACTGCAGTACAACTGTATAACAATCATTTGTTCCAGAGTGTGACATACATGTGTCCAGTACTAGGTAGGATGATTTTCCAACACACTGATCTTTGCCTTTTTTATGTCAGTGTACTGATAGCATGACCTGGATATAAGAGGATTGTATATGGGGATGAGTTAGCTCTACAACTAACTTTAGAGAATCCCACTAGGTGCCTATTTCCCTTATAGATACTTTTGTAACATTCTTGTATGCGTGTTGTGCGTGGCCATAAAAACAGCTGTCAACTGCTTACAGGATTCTGCTTGACACATTCGAGTCTCTCTAGTCCCTGACCACATGAAGCTGTTGGTTATGGATAGGTAGGTTATCATGTGTTTCTGATTTTTTTTTTTCAGGGAATCACTGTGGGGGGCAAATTTAAGGTAGGGTGACCAGATGTCCCGATTTTATAGGGACAGTCCCTATTTTTGGATCTTTTTCTTCTATAGGCGCCTATTACCTCCCACTCCCATCACGATTTTTCATACTTTCTGTCTGGTTACCCTAATTTAAGGTAGTAAGGTGATGTTTTGGGGTGGGGGAGGAGTGCAGCCTTAACTCTGTATTTCCTAGGTTTCCCGTGTTCCTGAGAGGCAGCATGCACTCAGACCATTAATGTGTGCTTGCAACCTTAAATATCACCTTAACAGAGGGGTTTTTTTATGTGGGATTGTCTAAGGATTAGTTTCTGGTGTGCCATACAAGCGCATACCTCATAACCAGTTACAAAGGCCTTATACAGTCTAGACCTCTGTTATATAGTCTATTAGGACCACGCACATACACTGGGGTTGTTGTCTGACGGGTGGGTTCCCTCCTTAGTTTAACCAGGTTGTGTTTTCCACTTACATTCCCCTCCATGGGGTGCACTAGGTGGGCTGAGCTTGCTGTAGAGAGGTTTATCCCCTCCCTGTCTCAGGGGAGTCATTTCAAACAGCCTCCCGGTGTTTCTGTAGGTGTTTCACTTCAGTGCACAGAGAATGTTATTCTTTGAGCAGTGTGTGTTGCTCTAATGGGATCCGTTTAAGTGAACTCTCTGGTAATTTCATTTTCCTGGGGGAACAAGTACTTGTTCTTTGCAACTGTGTCCCTGCTACTCACCTCGCCACCAGAACCTAATTCCAATTACTTTTGTCTCGGATGACAAGGAGACCCTTGTGTGTGGCGAGGGAGGGGAATGGGAGGAGGGAACAGCCATGGAGGCAGCTAGAGTAGGCTACTGCCCTACCATACTCAGCACTGGTATGCCCCATCTCCCCATCCCTAAGGGCTAAGCATGATGCTTCTTTAGCATTCCCAGACTGCCCCCCCCCCCCCATTATGTTGCTTTTGGGTCTGGACCTGGCTCCTCTGATCCATTCCTTAGTTGCGTTGAGATCAGTGGACTATGCAGTATACATGGGGCTGTGTCTTAACATGTTGGTTGATGCAGAATCCAGCAGCCCCTATACTGAGGGGGTTCCATACCAGGGACTTGTGAAGCAGAAGCTCCATGACCTGCACTGGCTGCCTCTTAGTTTCCAGGTAGTTTCAAGTTCTAGTTCTCGCCTATGGTATCTTAACTGGCTTGGGAGCTTCCGACTTGAGAGGCTGCCCCTTTCCCCTACATTGCTACATTGCTGCAATCAGCGGAGACATCTGCTGCTGCTAACTAGGTACAGAAGAGGGGGAATCTGCTGGCAGGATGTTTTTTCACAGAGATTCCTGGCCTTTGGGATTCAATTCCCCCTCACCCTGAAATAGCCCGAATGTGTTAACCGTCAGGACACACTGAGAAGCTTCTCTGTTTGCTCGAGCTTCTGAGGGTGACTGAGATGTATGGGCCGCCAGGGGAAGGGAGGCGTTGTTTCTGTCAGCGGGTTGATGTTTTGCTGTTTGTAGGTTGAGGTATGTTGGTGGATATGGGTTTTGTGGGTTTTTTGGTAGCTTTGTTGTTGTTTTGGATGGCTTGGGGGTTATATATAAAATTAAACTGCCTGGGGCTTAGGAGAGGTGCCTTTTTTGGTATAGAAATTGAAATTGAAATCAATATTTTAGTTCTTATTAGAAACAGTACCCAAATCAGACCCGTCAGCGATGAACCTCCCCTCCCCCCAAACTGCAGTAGGTTTTGGATGCAGATTCAAATTTCATACACTGTCCAAAGCCTGGATCCAAACCCCATATTTCTCCCCATCTTCCCATGCCAAAAAAACAAAACAAAACATGTTGGGGTGTTTGAGATTCTTGATCTCAAACTGTAGCTGGCACCTCTCTAGCAATAGTGTTGATTATTCCTGGATTACCCCAGCCAGCCAATTCCACTGCTCTTCTCAGAGGTCAAGGTCAGTGTAATGCTAGAGAAGGTCCTTTGTTCGCCATCCCCTGGGGAGTTAAATTAACCCTCACTCCCCACGCCCCATCACGCCCCACAGCCTGTTATTAAACAAGGACAAGTGTGTGAGCATGTCTGTGTGCGTGAGTGTGACTGATGCATACAGATGGCTTATTAACCAATTAATTCATAGGAGTAAATTGATTAAATCAAGCTAAATGACACCCAATTGCTGTACAAGGGTAGAAATGGATTGGAATAAGTGTTTCTTAAATGCCAGCCTTGCTGAGCAAAGGAATGAGAACCGAAGGGAGGAGGGTGCACAAGCAGAAGTGAGGTGGGTGGCAGACAGTGGCATGTGCAAAGCGCATCTCCTGGAGAAAGGGGTGTTGCTTGAGCCGCGGGGCTGTTTTTTGTTGGCAGCACAAAGAAGACCGATAACTCTTGTTATTGATGATGTTTCAGAGATGGGATCTCCATTAGAGAGAGAGTATAACATTCGGGCTGACTCCCGGGGGTGTTTAGATTCAGGAGTTTGGTTGGAGCATGAATGCTGATGATTTAATTGGGCTGGAGACTAAGGGCTGGATTCACAAAGGGATTCAGGCGTGAATTGTGCTGGAGTTTAGGTGCCCACAGAGTTAAGCAGCAGCCGAGTGGGCATTTTGTGAATGCCAGTGGGGTCTAAATCTGGAACTTGGGAGCTACCATGGGGTGGGCTTCCTCACCCCAGATTTCTCTTTGTCAGCAGTCCCTGCACACAGATACACACATTCGCCACAGTCTACTCTGTTTACAGTGTCTTATGGAGCTTCTTGTCCCATCACCGTGAGGCTTTTCCCAATCTTCAACATACCCCCTAGGCACAGGGTGAGCCAGTGGGGAGAGAGGTGTCCGTTCTCTGAGATCCTGGGTTTCCTTGCCCTTCCTTCCAGTCCTCCACTCTCCCTTCCTGTCTGCCCTTTAACAAGCTGAATCCCCTTATAAACTGGTTAATCACTCAGTCTGAGTCATCTTCCCCCAGTTTGGGCCATGTGGGGGACTCTTACAAAGTGGACAGTGTGGTGATCCCGGCTCTAGGCTCTGGCCGCTCCCTAAAGTGACGGGTACCGTCTAAGTCCCTTTGTGAATCTAGCCCTCAGGGCCTGGTTTTCAGACGCGCTGAACACCTACTACTGGGTGGGCAGGAAATGGTTTTCCCATCTCGCCACAAATGGTGAGAGAAACATTTTGCCGTCTCAAATCAGCACAAAAGTTGAAATCTCTTCACCTTTTTTTTGCAAACTGAAAATCTGAAAAATAAAAAATGGGTCCGGTCAATCAAAACATTTTGTTTCGATGTTGACCTTTTTTTAACCTAATTGTCACCTGCGTTTGCTAACATTTCAAAGTGAAAAGTTGTTTCAATGAAAAACTGAAAACTTCCCTGCTCAGAAATGTCAAAATGCAACATTTCAATAATAATAGCATTACACTTTCAAGTTCAGGGGATTCTTCAAAACTCATCCTGTTTTACTGACCGTTTCAGTGTGATGACTTGGTAATTTTTTTGGCAAGAAAAGGTTTGTTGAAAAATTCCCACCCACCTGTACACACTGCTTGAGCTGAGGTCAATGGGAGCTGTCCATGTTCAGCTCTTTGAACATCTGGATCTGTGTCCTTCCCTGTAATCAGGCAGAGGTGCTCACTGTGGCAGGAGATCTATGTCTACACTGTGGAGTCTAAATTCCCATCTTGAGGTGATATATCCATTCTAGCTCTGATTGAGCAAGTGTGCTAAAAATAGTGTTGCTGTGATGGCAGGAGCAACAGAGGGGTTAACTGCCCCAGGTATGTGCCTAGTGGCTCCAATGGGTAAGCGCTATGGGAGGCAAGCCTGCCTTTCACTCTATTGCATCTACTCTGCTTTTAGTGTGTTCACTCAGGAAGAGGTAGCACGGATATGTCTTGTTGAGCCTGACTGTACACCTCCAGCGCAAAGTGTAGACGTACCCTCAACCTGAGCCTGAGTGGAATCGCTTCAATGGGGATGATTTGTAGGGTTACCCCCTCTTGGCAGACACAAGGAAGATGATCATGGAGAAACCGTCTGACCCCCAGAATTAGAAGCGGATGGAAGAGTCTCACGTTCAGAAGCTGGGGGATAGGGAAGTGTTTAGTGTTAATACTACAAGTGCCTTTTAACGTGGCATCAGTTGACAGATAGAGTCCTCAACCTTGTCTGCATCGTGAAATTTGCCCCGGTTCCAGCAGTCACTGGCTAGCCACCGCAGCAGCTGCACTGGTGCAAACCCCACGTGCAGAGAAGGAAAGAGGCAATTTGCACTGGTGGAAATTACTTAGGGTCACCTCTCGGGGTTAGTGAGTTGTCCTGTGGGCTATTCAGTCCTTCATCTCTCAAGTGCCGGTGGATTAAGTTTCGTACAGGCCACTCATCACCCATTAGATAAGAACAAGTTCACGGCTGATTTGGGCTGGAGTTGAACCCGTGACCTACCTAGGAGAGGCTCCTCATTCCATTCCATTCTGCCAGTCCTGCCTCTCCATGGAGCTCTTTCTAATTCCACCCAGTCTTGTGATCCAGACCATCACCCAAACCCAAGAGGCAGAGTTAAGGGTGGGCGGTGGAGGTTCTATTCTCCCATGGCTCTGGGGCAGAGCCTTTCCCATGGTGCAGCAACTGGTAATGTGTGTTGGTGAGGTATAGACAGAGGGTGCTGGGGGAGTGGGGCATGGTCAGGTGCAGGGTGTCCTTCATATGCATGATTTTCTAATGCAACCGAGGCTCAGTGCTCCTAGGGTTTCCAGGGGTCTGTGCTAGCTAGCTCCCCACCAGGAGGTTTAAGTTTTAACCTGTGGGCCGTTTCAGCAGAACAAACACCAGTGCAGGCAGGAATTCAGGGATGCACGTGGTTGTGCTTCCCCCTGTCTTTGCTCCCGCTTGTGTATAACTCCCTCTCCCTCTTCTCCCCATGCCCCAAACCTGCGTGGGCGTTGTTCCCCTTCTTTCTGTCCCTCGTGACCCGTATCTGTCAAATTCTCCCTCCCTTGTTCCCGTGTCCTATGTGCAAGTGAGACTCCACCTCTCTCTGCCCCACCATGTTGTATGTGTGTGTGTGTCTCTCCACTTCACCCTCCATGACCTACACGTATATATCCCTCCCCCTACATGGCTGTGTGTGAGATTCTCCTTCCCCTATTTTCCCTTGTGTGCCCATCCCAGCCCCACCCCAGACTCCCACCCACTCCACAGGTGTTAATCCAGGGTGTGTGTCCGTTCTCTGTTTATAAATCCTTGCCGATTCTCTTTACGGGGTTATTAGAGCGGATCCAAAACCTAATGGCCCAAAACGGCACAAGGCCGCTTGGAGAAAGGACTCTTGTCGGTCTCGCACTTGGCCTACAGCAGCGATTGCGATGTGTGTGGTGTGGCCGGGTGGGGAGGAAGCTCGGCAGCTCAGATTTGAGGCTGGGAGCACCATTGGTTTAGTAGCTGTGATCTTTAATTAATCTTTTCAGATTATTTATCACTCCGGCGCGGGGGACAAGTGGGAATCCCTCCTCCCATGGCTGCTACTCGGCCAGCACGAAGGAAAGAGATTGCTAGAGGAAGGAAACTGCACTAGAAGGCAGCTGGTGCTTCGCACACTGGAGAAATGTGTGAGCACCCTGTTTGTGCAACAGTAGGGGTGGGTCTGAGGGTGGGTTCCTGCTGCCACTGCCTGGGAACCTTAAAATCTGTTTAGGGAGGCAGTTGTCTCCCCTCTCCCCCTTCAGGATTTCACTGATTCTCACTGGAGTTCACCCTACAGGTGGGATTTTACATTCTGGGGCTTTCTGCGATGAAGGACGGGGGTGAGGAAGAGAGCAGGGCATGGTGTGGGAATTCAGATGCCAGTAGATACCAGTGCCCTCCCTGCCCCGTAGGTTACCAGCCTCGAGAGATCCTAAGTAGCTGAATCCATGCCTTGGAGCAGGGGTGACCCTCCGAGCTGCATCCGACAATCTTCCGAAACTCAAAAGCTTCAGCCCTGCCGCAGGCTGGTGTGGCTAGAGGCTTCTGCCCTGCAGGGAGGGGGAATCTCGGGGCTTCAGCCCTGCGGGAGGCACCTGCCAGAGCTCAAGGCTTCAGCCCTATAGGGTAGGTGGATCTCCGGGTTTCAGCCCCACAGGAGGTGCCTGTCTGGGCATGGAGCCTCAGCCCCACTCCTGCTGAAGTACTGAGCCCCAGCAGGTGCACCCTGTGGAATTGAAACCCCAAGACTCCCCTCCCTGCTGGGCCGAAAAAGCCCCTAGCTCCACTACCCTGCTGCAGGGCAGAAGCCCTGATTCTCTCCACCCCCACCCCAGTCTGGTAGGCTGAGAATGGGGTGAGAGAGGGTTCCACAAGCCACAGTTTCACTGTAAAAGAGCAATGGTTTGGTCTCTTCAGCGTGGAACAAAGACAAGAGACTGTGTGTACAAGGCTTGGGGTGAATCTGGTGTTACAGCTGCAGTTGCCAAAGTGCTGGAGGAAAATAATAAACCTGGACACAACCAAATACACACACACACACACACTCCCAATACACACCCACCAGCCCACATGTGGACACATACCAGCTTACACACACTCACAAACCAATGCACACCAAAAGACACACACGCGTGCCCCAGCACTGACATACATGGCCACTAAAAAGTTTACACCTATGCACAAATGACACCCACACCAGACAAAACTTATGGTACACATCCACCAACATGAAACCATGCACCCATATACAAACCTGCCAAAACCACACACACTGGCTGGTGCACTGGCATACGCATCTGCCAGCACACACACTTCTCTATTGTGTCACTGTTAAAAATCACCATTTTTAGCTCCTGCAGCAAGATAAAGTCTCCAAAGCTTGTCATGCTGTGGCATCCTCTTCACGGCTGAAGTATATGGAGTATGTATAAAATATTGAATCATTTTGAGTCTTTTAATCTATCTGTCTCTGTGTCTCGCTAGGATTTACAGCTTGTCCAGTGGTGGAGCAAATGGTTTATGTCATGGAGCCATGACCACTGCTCCATGGCGTATGATGTGCATTTTTCCCCCTCATCTTTTTAAACTTTGTGCTATTAAAAGGGGCAGCTCTCAACGGTGATTATTTATTCCCAGAGGAGAGGCCACATAGGCAGCAGAAGGGCAAACTTCCCCGCACCTCCCTCTACTAATGCATGTCACCTCTGTCCTGGAAACAGCCTTTCTAGGGATGTGAGGGGAATTATCTTTCCACGGTCCGCTCGGTTGTTGGCCTCTCTGCTGAGACTGCGAATAAAGAGGACAACTAGTTCTCAGTGTAACGGTCGTTTTGATGTGGCTCTTGCCACCTGGGACCTAGACGAAGACACACCAAACTCATTTCACACAAGCCACAAAGAACCTTTCGATGGTAACAACTTATCATGGCTCCATAGACTCCCCTGTGGAAGAAAGGATAGTCTTGGAGATAAAGCATAGGATAAGGGAACAGGAGTCCTGGGTTCTGTCCTTGGCGCTGCCACAGACTTGCTGTGTAACTTGTGCAGGTTACATCACCTCGCTATGCCTTTGTTTCCTCTGTGCCTCTACACTAAAGAAGGTGAATGTAATGAGCGCTGAGGGCAGACTTTAGTGTGTGCTTTCTTCTGGCCTCTTGATATATAATTCAAAGCTACTCGGGTTCCCTGGGACAGGGGGAATGAGTAGATGTAGCTGGGTCTAAGCAAGTGTAAGGCAGTTTAGCTTACAACCATCTTGTAGATGCCTTCTGAATTTGGCGCCCCAGGACTGCAAAATCAGTTAATATATATAATGTGGGGAAATGACAAGAACCACCTGTAGGAGGTGCCAGTTTCTTCAATTTCCCCACCACCTACTAGGAAGTGCCCACCCTTCCAATCTTTATTCTGATGGTGTTCACAAAAGAGTGAGCAATGTGCCACATGTTTGTTGGTGTGTAAGAGAGAAACAGGAAGGGGATTATTGCTGCTTCTGCAAGCCACAGTGCTTTGGTCATCAAAGGATTCACCACGCAAAACCCCAACACTGGCACATCCCTGGCTATGGCTGGGCTGGAAACCTAGGGACAAGGTAGTTTGGTTGCATTTTTCTGATTCTCTCCCCCCTCATCGTAGGACGTTTGCTGTGCCTAACAGGTGACCTACAGTATTCCTCAACATGTGTGCCATGCAGTGCAATTCATATCCCCAGTTATTTCTAATTAACGGTGCTTTTCACCCAGTAAACTGGCAAGAAGATAGTTTGGCTTTAAATGGCTTTAGCTGAAATGGCTCATCTTGCAGTTTTGTCTTTCTTGGTCATTGAAATCTCCAAAGAAAAAGGAAAGAAGCACAGAAATGAGAATAATGTAATACAAAGGAAATCAGTGGCTAGTGGATTAAAGCATCACAGCCTATTTCGGACCAGAGAGCAGCACCCTACAATCCAACAGTCTTCAGTTTCACATTTTCCTGTGTTTCCGTGGTGGGAGATATTCAAACAATCCCAAGTAGCCTTTTTTTTAAAATTTATTTCCAATGCCAGATTTCATTGTTATTTAGTGGGATACATCCGGAGTGTAGGGCAGAAGGAATGTTAAAGCCTTCAAGTGGTTTAAAAGTACCAATGTGGACTCACACTGCAAGTTCCCCTTCCTTCTTCGAAAGGCCCAAGGTGACTGGTTTGTTGAGTCCCATTCAGACAGTGACACAGGTTTTTTTCGTGAAGGATTCAAATCAAAATGTTTGCCCTGTAGGTTAGGGAAATTTTGGAACATGGCAGTATTACTTTTCTACAACCTTTGTCAAACTGGGTAGGGTGACAGCAAAGACACAAGTACAAATGGGTAGCATTTTTGCTGCAGAAGTATCCCTGGCTATTTTTGCATAGAAAATGACCTTCTGTCTTCAAAATTGTCCCACTTTTTTGAGGCAAATATTTAGCAAAATTTGATGAAAATAGTGAATGTCTCTGTGAACCAAAAAGTGAAGAAACATATTTATTTTGCATTTTGTTGTGAATATCCTGATTGCACCAATTTTCCTTGTAATAGCTTTTGAGCAGACAGCAGACTCTTTAAGCAGTGGATGTTGTGTGAGGAGAAATGTGGTACAGATTGTGAGGTGCTATGACGATGGCAGCTGTGTGAGGACTGCAGATAGTGTGCTAGTTCAAATCTGGTGGGGGGAGGAAACATCAGGAATGTTTAGTGATCTATGTTTACATTGTCAGTCTGCTGTACAATCGATACACAATCCTCACAACCCCCCAATGACTCAGGGAAGTAGCCTGATCTCCATTTTACAGATGGGAAATGGAATCACAGAGGGACTGTTCCAGATCTATATACAGTGGCAAGTCAGTGGTAATACCAGGATTCCAAATGTCAAATTAATGGCTCCCCACCCTATTCTCAAACCTTTCGATCCTGCTGCCCTCTCGGGTTAGTCTCAGGCTAGTGCCAATGGGCAGAGGTCTACATGACACAAATCGTCATCCTGGCAGTGGGCACCCCCTTGTTAGGACTTAATGGGCCTGGAGACTAAGCTACCCTTTCAGCACTAGAGCTGGGAGCCTGAAGCTCAAGGATGGTTACAGCACCGGAGGGGAGCTGTGTAACAACCTCCCATTCCATGGTTACAGCACCAAACGGCCATTCCATGGTTACAGCACTACAATGTGTGTGTGAGCTGTTTCCATAACAATTGACTTTTTGCTCTCTATAAATATCCATAAAGCCCCTACATTATCCTTCTTCATATCCCTCCCCAGAACTCGCCTCCCTCATGATTCCTACCGGAAGAAGACTGGAGCATGGCTATGCAGTTTGTGTGCTGCACCTCACATGTGCTTTCTCTCCCTTCATCCATCCCCTCTCTGTCTTTTTTGCCCACCTGGGGTCTCCCATTATATGCTAAGATCGTAAGCTCTTTTGGGCAGATCAGTCTTTTTGTTACATGCGTGTATAGTGCCTAGCACAACAGGGGCTCCAGCCCTTGCTTAGGGCTACCACAAAATAAATAGATGATGATGATAAAAATACCTGGTAAGCCCAGTCCAGGATCTGCATCCTAGGTTGCAAACAGGTGGGTGTTAAATTATGGCCGCCAAAATTCACCCCTCCCCCTTACCCGTCTCAGTATCCCAGAGTTGTGTCCTTTCTACAAGGACAGAGCTGTAGGTCCTGACACGCCATTGTCTACTCAAGATTGTCACTGGGCCGGCAGTGCTGCACATGAATGGCCCAGTGCCAATGGAGGTCTCCAAGTCACTGGTGGCAAGTCAGCAGGAATGGCAGGTATAGGTGTTTGCTTCTGGAGGCAGGGGGAACTTCTGTGGGAAGTGTGTGTGGCTTATTTGTACCTACAGGAATGATTTTCAGCTGGTAAGTTTCTGCCATTAGAGCCCTGAGTTCTCACATGGGGTCTTAACAATAAACCTTTCTCTTGCACATGCACAGACGAGATGCTATGGTGATGGGCTCATTAGATCGCTCTAGCTAGCTTCTTTTGGGTGTGCCCATAAGGGAAGTACTTTATTGCCTCCCAAGACAACACTAATCTCTTTTTTTCCCCAGGGGTATAAGAGTCAGTAAATTGCTTGCAATAATTAAGGCTTTGTGTGTGCATGTGTGTGAAGGGGAGATTATTGTGGGGAAGCTGGGTTGAAGAAATTAGTTTTGCATAGATACAGATGGATAAAGCGAGAGGAGATTGGGGAAATCATGTCTGATTGCTGAATGACTGAACACACACTGAGTCAAATGTGTATCTCCATTGGCTGCTGTTGCATTGTACTCATGTATGCCAGAGCTGCGTTTGGCTCATTGTTTTGACTTTAAAATGCACTGCTCGTTTCGGCTCACTCCTCCTTTTGATTCTCATTTATGAGGACTCTTTCCCCATGGGGACATTACCAAAATGAGCGCTTGTGTTACACCAGTGCTCCAGAATTGTTCGTCGCGGATCAAAATGGAATTCAGAGGTCAGATGTTACCTTTGTAGAGACTCGGGGCGAGGAAAGAACCAATCTCTAATGAGCTCAGAATGTGAGGTGCAGGTCAGAGAAAAATGTCCAAAGAAACAGCCGGATTGCAGCAAAAACTACGACTGGGTCCCAGACGAGAAATGTTCAAGGCAAAGTTTGGGGAAATTCAGTTCTGTACTTCACAGCTGGCCCTTTCTCGTTAAAGGGCTAAACCAGAACCCTGCTTCCAAACCTTCTGAATGTTCAGGGAGCTGAACTTTTCAATGTGGATCCCTCTCTAATCTGAAGTCTCTGAAATTTTGGGGTCTTAAAAATTGGTCTAGGAATCTCACGGACACGAGCTTTGCTATTGTCTTTTGGGGGCTTCTTGTTCTATTTCTGCTGAAAATATGCTGACAACAGCCTCTCTTCGGACCATTTCGGATCTTTTGTGTTGTGGTTGGATGCCAGTAGATTATAGAGGTTGGCTGAGCAGATTAGCCCCATATGCCGTCTCTGACAGTGACCAACACCAGATGTTTCACAGGAAGGTGTAACAACCCCACAACCAGCAGATGTGGGATACTTTGCCCCCCACATTAGGTCTCCTCCTGATCTCTGATAGCTAGCGATCACCTGAAGCCCTGACACCGGAGATTTAATATTCCTTCCAACATTTTTATTGTCATTCATAACAGCTCTGGATAGTCTTGATGCTCATATCAATGCTCGGTCCCTTTCTTCTGGCCATGTGTTCCACCGCCAACTGCATGGTGGGTGAAAAAATATTTTCTTGAATCACTTATGAATTTTCCTCTTTTTCATTTCATTGCATGCCCCCTTGTCTTTGTGTTACAAGATTGTGCTATTGGACAAATATCAAAGCTGATTAAACAAAGGCTAAGTACAGTCAGGAAGTTGCTTCACTGGGAGAGGAGACCAAGAAGGTTTATCAAAGGCAGTGTCAGGCTAAGCCAAATCCTGGAATCTGAACGCATCAGGGTGTCTGCAGCATGTGTTTGATTTGTGCTCTATGTGACCCTCACCTATGGGAACCAATGTGTCTATCCATAAAGAGAAAGTGGGTCTGCCCCCTCTCCCCTCCAGTCCTGCATCACCCCGGCCATCCACATTATAAACATCCTAATTAATTTAAAGGACAGAAAGGGGGGGAGTGTGTATGTTTGGGGGGGAGGGAGATGAATCAATTGACAAATTGAAATGTCATTTCCCAGCCTGCAGCTGGATCCTGCCTTGTCTCCTCTCTCTCTCTCTCTCTCTCTTTTTCTCTTTTGTATTTTGATTTGGTTATAAAAGCTGCAACGTAATTGAAACTGACATCGGAATCAAACAGTGTGACCTTGTCGGGTTTGTTCCAGGCCTGCGACGCAATCCACTTGGGATAAGGGAAATAAAAGGGAGGGGAGGGGAAGAGTGAGCGAGCGAGCGCAGAGGGTCCCCAGACGACTGAGCTGCTTGTGCGTGCGTGCTTTTGAAGGGCTTCTACATTGTGTGTCCGTGCTTTTTTCCAGAGCCGCCTGGAATGTATGTTGGTGGGTAGGGGAGCAGGCACGGGGGAAAGCAGTGTGACGTTGGGCAAAGGGCTGCAAAATAAACTAGAAGCCAACACCGACAGCTAACAGGGAAACATGAGTGACTGAAACAGCCAGTTCAGAAGACTGGTGCCAGCCTGGCAGAGATACATTTGCACGGTAGAAAATAAAAGCACAAAAAAGCCTGAAAGTGACACGTTAGGGGCCCAAATCAGTCTCCCCCCACACACACACCCTGTGCTACTCCAATCCTAAACTCTGCCCTGCAGCCCCTCACTCCTGCCCTGCAGCCCCTCTGTTATTCCAGTCCTGGGCTCCCCACACAGCTCTGCCAATGCACATCGCTCCTGCCCTGCAGTGCCTACACCTACTCAGTGCACAAAGGTACCAAGCTCCATAATGGTTTTATAATCCTAAAGTGTCCATCAGAAATGTTTGAGAGGCCATAAGACTCAGTTTCTCGGTGAGACAAGAGTTTCCCTGAGCCCAGCTCTCTGGAAAGGAAAGGCTGGCGTGTTAGTTCCTTGCCCTGTCCTGTCAACCTCCCTGCATAGGCCTAAGTGGACCTTTTACAGCACATGCCCTGCTTTCAAAGCATCAGGCTCTTGTTCTGAGAGGCTGCTGACTTTAGAGCTCATCATACACAAACCAGCAAGGAATAAATCTCCACTAACTCCATCCCATATCCCACGCTCCTGCACTCAGCCAGGCTGCTTTTACAAACTAGCATAACTGGAGAATAGGGAGGGGATGAGAGGGAGAAAGAGACTGGGAAAGGGAGGAGGGAGAGGGGAGAGAGAGCACAGAGGGGCAGCTTTCCAAGCGGCTGCAAAATTTATCATGCAGAGAAAAGCTGTAAAGTTTAGCCCCCGTCACACCATCTCCTGCTTTGCCCTGCTCCCCTGGGCGTTCTCTTTACCTCTTCAAGCTCACTGGTGTTCCTACACCGATTCGCCGTGCCAGCTTTCATTGGTTCGGCAGTTTTTTGATTGCCCAGTGGTCACAGCTTGTTCTCTGCCTTTTGCTGATACAGGGACTTGACTGACAGAGGCAAGTATGTGATGGGCTCCCTTGAGCCATGCCTGGGACTACAGGCCAACCTGGAGCTGGGACTTTGGGGGATGCAAATGGGTGGAATCAGTGACTCCTATATAATGTCCCTGCCCCCCTCTTCCATTCCAGCTGTGCCATGAGTGGTCACTAAGCTACCTGGCATATTTGGTGGGACGTTGTCAGGTTAAAAAGCATACATATTCATAGGCGCTGACTCTGCAGGTGCTCCGGGGCTGGAGCACCCATGAAAAAAGAAAGAGTGGGTGCTCAGCACCCGCCAGCCATTCACCAATCAGCTGTTCAATGGTGCGCAGGAGGCACTGGGAGGAGGGGATGGAGCAGGGGTGGGAAGAGACCGCACGAGGGTGGGGCACTGCGGGGGAGGGCCGGAGCAGGGGCAGGAAGAGACAGAGTGAGGGTGGGGCCCTGGGGGAAGGTGTGAAGTGGGGGCAGAGCAGAGGGGGCAAAGGGGAGGTGGAGCACTCACCCCCAAAAATGAAAGTTGGTGCTTGTGTACATATTAAAACCTGCACTTCCTTAATGCTGCATCTGATGCAAATGGAACAGAGCAAAAGTGACCAAGTGCAATACCCGCTTGAGACCATTGCAGGGAGCTTATGATTCACGAAGAGAAGGGAGAAGAAAGCCAGCAATGGTTTATTTAGGCCTGGGTCCTGCACCATCAGCCAATGGGAGCTTTGCAAGCCGGTCGTGAGATTGCTTGGGTAAAGAATCCAGCTTAATCCATCTGCCCCTTTGCAGAGTTCACAGCATGTTTGTAAGATACCAGTAACTTCTCAGATCATAGGACCACTCAAACCTGGATCTTGCACCCATTAATGTCAATAGCAAAACTGCCATTCATTTCAATTGGGGAAGCATCAGGCCTTTTGATAAATTAAAACCAAAATATTTTAAAATCAATTCACTTTTCACGTTTCCAATGTTTGGTGGCGGTTTGTGTTTCTTACGGCTAACACAGGCTCCCCAGATTTCCTCTTCTTTTCAGTGTCTAACCAAGTTCACTTTCAGATCCCCTTGCACTAGCTTCCTGCTGTTAGGTTTGGGCTTCACACTGGAAGCTGTAGCTTATAAACATTTATGGTAGTGAGATTTACATTCGTGAAGGATTTCCCACTGAAGTCAATGGGACTACTTACTACTATTGAAGTCAATGGGATTACTCAGTGGGACTAGTCACAGTGTGTAATAATGCCATCCCCAGCATTCACAGGCTCAGAAAAATAATGCAAACAGAATTTCTGTGACTCTTGGTTAAAATTTGTCAGTGAATGTGCTTTGGCCGCACTTAATGCGGCTTAGCATTCTGTCTCTGCGTAGATTTGAGTGGTCTCAAAAAACATTGGAAGAGTTAATTTCAAAGTTGCAGCTGTGATTATTCTCAGAAATGGAATTTTGCATTTATGCATGTAAGTATTCAGCCCAAAGGACTTGTGTGCTTATCCAATCAGATGAACACAGGAATTGCCACAGACAATCAGTCCCAAGGTCCATCCAGGCCAGTATATTCTCTCTCACAGTCAGAGGAAGATGCAAAGAAACTCACTGTTGGTGGATGTGGCATTATCTGCTCCCCATAAAGTCTCATTCTCATCCTTAATAAATAGAAGACATTCTGCTTCAGGGCTTAAACCAATCACTCTCTCCTCTCATGCTCTTTTTGAGCAATAATTATTATGACTCTGAATATTCTTGTTATCCCTACAAATATCTGACCATTCTTTGAATCACTAAGTTTTTGGCCTTACCAGCAACTTGTGTTGATGAATTCTATAGTCCTAATTATATGTTATGTGAAAAAAATCCTTTTATGAATTTTGAATTTGGTACCTTTCCATTTAATTTACTGTTCCCTTATTCTTGTCTCATGAGACCAAGAGAACTGGCGCACCCAATCTACTTTCTCTAGACTATTCATTATTATATAGAGTTTTATGAGGTTCCCTCTTATTTGTCTCCTTTCTAAGATAAACAGCCCAATCTTTTCAATTTCTCTTTATTTAAGAGTTTTTCTTTGCCCCTAAACATACTTGTTCCCCTTCTTATTAGAGAGCAGAACCAGTATCATGTTAGTTATCTGACCAGTTCTCAACCCAGCTGGATTTCAAATTTCATAACCAATCCACAGAAGGAAAAACCTGGGGGGTGGGGGGAAACCTATCAAATAAACTTGAAAAACAAATACATGCAAGGAAATCACCATCTGGTTGTGCATATTTCACAAGCAGAAAACCAGGCTAAATTCAACAAATCATTATTCATTGTGAATTATTCACTACGTTCTGTTGGAAACACGGCCAAGGATAGTGTGTTTATTTTTATTGGGTGTTTTGAAAAAGTCCATGGCAACCTTGTTATTTGTCTTAGGTGTTATTTTTTCCATGCACAACATGCAGACCTGTACCTCAAGTCTGACTTTTTTAGATTAAAGAAAGATAATGAAACAATAAAGAACAAAAGCGAAGTCTCTATGAGAAAGAGAGCACAGTGTGTTTGTCTTCCATAACATGCTGCTTCACACAGTGGCAGCTGCTCCTGAAGACAGTAAGGGCCTAGAAATGTAAAGGTGCGACACGCAGAAAAGAAAATCTGAACAGTTATACATACTTCTTTTTGTTCTGTGTTTGTGTTTGACAACCTTCTAGCTTTTAATAAATAATACTCATACTGCTTTCTAAAGGCTTTAGTTTTACAACGCCTAACTTTTGAGTCGAATATGATGTGTCAATATTCAATTTAAAAAGCCCTCTTATTTATTAAGCACCTTTAGTATGCTTGGAGCAGTACAAGACACAAAGATAGCAGTAATGACACATGATTACATACATACAATCATGGAAATAAATGTCCCCTATTGCTGCTCCTCCTAGCATACATCCCCTCCTGTACCTGCGGGTTTGGGATACTGAAAGGGATGTATGTTTTGCTGCTTAATACGCCTTCACAGCAGCAGGGCTACTGCAGTTCAGGATTTAGCAGCGTCAGCAAAGCTGGGAGGGGTGAGGGGAAGGAAGTCCTGGAATAATGGGTGGGGGGACATTTAGGAGTGAGGAGCATTGTCAGAGTCCACAGTGGGGCTGATCCAAAATCCACAGAAGTCAATGGAAAGTTTCTCATGGATTTCAGCAGACTTTGGATCAGACCCTGTATGCCCAGCTCCAGCTTTTGACGGATGCCAGTTTTACCCTGAGGCTTAACGATAACTTGAACATAATCCAAGACAGTGGGAATTTACAATCTGCTCCTCTGAACAGTAGGTAGTTTGGGGATGACATCATTTTGTGAGACTGACAGGCTTGGGTGCCTTAATAAGACATCCAAATCAGTGAAGAAGTCAGAAGGGGGCCGAAAATTGCACTGGCAGAAAAGCAAGGCTTCCCATTGGACAGAGTAACCCTTTGCTCAGTACCTTGTCAACCCAGCAGCTGGGAGTTCAGGAGATGACATTTAGCAGGCTCAAACGTGTGTCATCTCCCATATGCTCGTGTCCTCAACCCCACCGTGCGTTTGCAAGGCCGAGCAGCTGGCTCTGCATGAGATCTTTCCTGCTCTTGCCACATTGATGAAGATATAAAAAGAGAGGAAGATTGACGTGGAAAAGGAAAAAACCCACAAGATTAAAAAAGGAAGATTAGAGACTTTTTAAAACTTTTATCTTTAAGCTTCTGATTAGCCTGGCTTCCAGCCCAAATGTTGTTCCTTTTGGATTTCTGCCTTTCTTGCTTTCCCTTCCTGCTTTTCCTGTCCTCTCTGCCCTATCTCAGCTTCTACAACAGAAATCATGGGTGAGGCTAGGGAAATGCATTGACTTTTGGCAGCCTTGTATGTGCATTGGAGAGTAAACTCCAGCTAATGGGCACTGATCCAGCAGCAGGTGTTCTGCTCAGTGAACAGGAATGCAAGTTTCCATGTATGTGGGAGGCACAATGAGTACTCTATGCTGTTCACCTGTCATTTACAGGGTGGGATGCTTCTCGGCTGCCTAGAGCATTGTCAGGGGCAGAGGGCAGTATATTATCAGGGATGAATAAGTGGTGGTATGGAAGAAAAAGGGAACAGGGTCTCGAGATGTTGGGTAGGTTCAGAGAGGGTTGGGCAGTATCAGAAGAGGGAAGGAGCAGAGATGGGGGCAGGTGGGAGAAGACACAGAGATCTAAAGAAGAATTCCTAGTGAGTCTACAGTCTCTTGAGTGGAATACTAGAAGTGTTATGGAGGTCCAGAGAAGACATGGGGCTTGCTTCAAAACTCTTCTGTATCAGGAATGGGCGGAGAGAGGATGTGGAGATGTGCCGTATATAGTATTCGGTATTGGGGCAGGGAAGGACACATGGAAAGGTTCTGGGATTCTCAGCTGGAGGTACAGAATGAGTGAGGAGTTAGCTGGGGGGCTTCCAAGACCTTGTTAGGTTCCTAGAACTTCGGGGACTTAATATTAGACACCAATACCCAAGATCTCCCATATTGTTCAGCAGCCGTTAGATATTGTTCTCTGGGCTGTAGAGAGGAGTTGTGTTGGCCTTTGCAAGTGATTTACTCAGACAGTTATTGTATGTTAAACAATAAATTAAGTTAAAATAGGCTAATAACACATATTCATTGATGTTTTAACAGCTTTGTAATGGATACAAATTCCCTCTCTGACCTCACAATCCTCTTCAAGGAAACAGACTGTGATATCATAAACCAAAGACAACTGTAGGATTGTCAAGCAGAAGGGGTAGCTGGGCTGGGAAGGAGGGAGGCCCAGGGGACATACAAATAGCTCTGCTAATTACTGACATTTGCAACAAAGGCAAGGCAGAAAATGACAGGCAAGGCCATTTGTGGCTTAAATGTTGGCAAAATGTGTTCAGAGGAAATCTGTGCTACATTGAACCATGATCTCAATATGTTGACCTTTCTCTGGAAATTTCAAACCCTCTGTGTTTGACAGTGTTCCCCTAACATCCATCAAGGCACTCAGGATCTCTCAAGGGACCAAGCTCATCCTGAGGATGGTACCCTTCTCCCCAGCCTGGTGCAGCCTGCAAATGCAGATGGCAGGATCATTCAGAAGATCTCCAATGGATTTCACCTCTTGGGAGTTGCAACAAAGCATTGCTGCTCCGTACCATTGCAGCACTAGCTCAGCTCCAGTGGACACAGATCACAGTATGCATGAGTGTGACTATATTTATAGGCTTTCTTCTCTGGCACCTTATAACATCAGATAATTTATTCTCACAAAGAGATGAACTGGGAAATTATCATTGTTACAGATGGGAAAGGTCAGATGAAGTGAATTGCTTACGGTCACCCACTGCATCTATTGCAGATCTGGGATTAGAATCCAAATCTCTTGACTTGCATCCCAGTGCCTTAACCACGAGACCCTTCGTCATGTGATTTCATGTTTCCCAGATCAAGGTACACAGAGGTTGAGGCTAAGTGGGAGCTAAACAGGTGGAAGAATCAAACAGAACAAACCAGCTCACTGTAAACATGATCTGCTGAAGCATGGCAACACTGCAGAAGCTACTTCTCTAGCAGAAATGGATCAGAGCAGCCCCAAGGCAGGAGCCATCGCATTCACCTGTTCTAAGTCCAGCTCCAGAGGCACAGCTGAAGGCATGTTTAGAGCTTGAAAATAATAAACCCGTCAGCTCTCCACCCACACTGTCCATGTCCTATTTCCTTGTAATGGAGGTGGTGCTATTCACGTGGTGTTAGACCCACGTGAATAGTTCACAGTGCGCAATCTTTCCATGTCTTTTGCTGCTGTGGAATGGCACTGAGTTAGGTGGCCTTAATTTCGCTCTGGGAATGATGTTTTTCACAGTTCTTTTTTTTTTTTTTTTTTAAATCACACGCAGTTCAGCTGCAAGTATCTGATGCTCCCAGTCTGAACTGTGTTAATTGTAATTGGTCATATTTTCTTGTTTTGTTTCTCTGGCTGGATGAGTCGAACTCTTGGAGGAGGAAGGTTTGAAGAAGCCACCGGGGCTTAGACTCAGAGGGAGCAGCAAGGCCAGCCTGCAACATTTTGGCACCTGAGGCAGGGAGCCCCATGCCCCCTTGCTTGGGCCAAAACTTTGAAAGGTCTCTTGTGCCCTCCTTCCTCCATCCCAGCACTCCACCATCTCTGTGTATCTAGAGTAGAGAGAATACATATGCACCAGCAGCAGACACAATTTTCTACACCCTGGGTCCTAGTGGCACCCCCTCCCCTCCCCCCGCCCACAGTCTGGCACCTGAGGCGGCCACCTCTGTTCATCTCATGGTAAGGCCAGGCCTGGGAAGCAGTTTAGGAGGAGGGAACAGTTAAGAAATAGAGGAAGTTAGAACATTTTCAAACATTACTTTTCCTTGCCTGAGGCCACTCCTGGAAAACACAGGCAACGGAAAGAATGATTGGCTAGGTGTCAAGTTTCAAGGTAATTTTCACTAACCACAGCTATGCAAAGTAAGTGTCTGTGGTCTAGTGTCTGGAGCACAGTGCTGGAATATAGGAAACCTCTTTTCTGTTCCTGGTTGAGCTACTAGGTTAAGGCACATCTACACTTAAAACGTTGCATCGAAGCAGCTGTAGCACTTTAGTGGAAATGTTCTAAGCCAGGGGTCTCCAAACTACGGCCCGCGGGCCGGATGCGGCCCGCGAGGCCCTCTCATCCGGCCCGCGGAGATATTTTTGGCTCCGCGCTGGGGCCTGGAAGCGCCGCGCGGGCCGCCGCCGCCGCCAGCCGCGGGGCCTGGAAGCGCCGCGCGCTCGGCCGCCGCCGCCAGCCGCGGGGCCTAAGAAGCGCCGCGCGCTCGGCCGCCGCCGCCAGCCGCGGGGCCTAAGAAGCGCCGCGCGCTCGGCCGCCGCCGCCAGCCGCGGGGCCTGGAAGCGCCGCCGCCAGCCGCGGGGCCGGGACGCGCCACGTGCTCGGCTGCAGGGACGGCTGGGAGCTGGGGCCGGGACGCGCCACGTGCTCGGCTGCAGGGACGGCTGGGAGCTGGGGCCGGGACGCGCCGCACAGCCACGCAGCGAACCGGTCTGTGGGGAGAGACCGGGTTGAGCAGGTCAGTTGGGGGGGTGAGAGACCGGGCTGGGTGGGTCAGTTGGGGGGGGGTGGGTGGGAGGGAAGGAGGTTTTGGGGTGAGAGACCCTGCTGGGTGGGTCAGTTGGGGGTGGGGGGTGGGAGGAAAGGAGGTTTTGGGGTGAGACCCTGCTGGGTGCGTCAGTTGGGGGGGGGGTGGGAGGAAAGGAGGTTTTGGGGTGAGAGACCCTGCTGGGTGGGTCAGTTGGGGGTGGGGGGTGGGAGGAAAGGAGGTTTTGGGGTGAGAGACCCTGCTGGGTGCGTCAGTTGGGGGGTGGGTGGGAGGGAAGGAGGTTTTGGGGTGAGACCCTGCTGGGTGCGTCAGTTGGGGTGGGGTGGGAGGGAGGAAAGGAGGTTTTGGGGTGAGAGACCCTGCTGGGTGCGTCAGTTGGGGGGTGGGTGGGAGGGAAGGAGGTTTTGGGGTGAGAGACCTGGCTGGGTGGGTCAGTTGGGGGTGGGGGGTGGGAGGAAAGGAGGTTTTGGGGTGAGAGACCCTGCTGGGTGGGTCAGTTGGGGGTGGGGGGTGGGAGGAAAGGAGGTTTTGGGGTGAGAGACCCTGCTGGGTGGGTCAGTTGGGGGTGGGGGGTGGGAGGAAAGGAGGTTTTGGGGTGAGAGACCCTGCTGGGTGGGTCAGTTGGGGGGTGGGTGGGAGGGAAGGAGGTTTTGGGGTGAGACCCTGCTGGGTGCGTCAGTTGGGGGGGGGTGGGAGGGAGGAAAGGAGGTTTTGGGGTGAGAGACCCTGCTGGGTGGGTCAGTTGGGGGGGGTGGGTGGGAGGAAAGGAGGTTTTGGGGTGAGAGACCTGGCTGGGTGGGTCAGTTGGGGGGTGGGGGGTGGGAGGAAAGGAGGTTTTGGGGTGAGAGACCTGGCTGGGTGGGTCAGTTGGGGGGGGGGGGTTGGAGGAAAGGAGGTTTTGGGGTGAGAGACCTGGCTGGGTGGGTCATTTGGGGGGGGGGGTTGGAGGAAAGGAGGTTTTGGGGTGAGAGACCGGGCTGGGTGGGTCAGTTGGGGGGTGGGTGGGGACCCGGGGGGAGGGGGCCGCGGGAGGCAGGAGACGGGGGGGGGGGGGGCGCGGGAGGTAGGAGACCGGCGGGGGGGGGGGGCCCTTGGGCGGCGGGAGATCGGCGGGGGGGGGCGCGGGAGGCAGGGGGGGGAGCACAGGTGGCGGGAGACTGGCCGGGGGCGGGGGGGGCCGCGGGCGGCGGGAGACTGGCGGGGGGAGCCCCGTATGGTCTGCCGTACGGGGCCCCAAAATTCCTGTCGCCGGCCCTGCCCCCCCCCCCCCAGCCCTCTTACACCCGCCTCCCCCCCCCCCCCCCCCCCCCGCCCTCTTATCTTGTCGGCCCTCGAACCGCTATTTAATAGTTAATGCGGCCCTCGGGCTGAAAAGTTTGGAGACCCCTGTTCTAAGCCAATGGGAGAGAACTTCTCCTGTTGGCTTGGTTAATTTACTTCCCTGAGAGGCAGTAGGTATGTCCGATGGGAGAAGCTCTCCTGCGTACATAGTTCTGTCTACATGGGTGGTTAGGTCGGTATAACTAGGTCATTCAGGGGTGTGGATTTTTCACACCTCTGAGAGACATAGTTTACCAAGATAGGTCTGTAGTGTAATCCAGACCTTACTGTGGACAAGTCATTTCATATCTCGGTTTCCCCATCTGTAAAATGGGGACAATGATACTGACCTGCTTTGTAAAATACTTTGAGATTTACTGATGAAAAGCACTCTGTAAGAACTAGGTATTATTACCTGCAGTCTCAGGTGCATATCTGGTTCTGTGCCAGGGTTCTAGCAAGGGTTTTGGGAACTCAGTCCCTGTCGCTGTGTCAGACCATGTCTTTTCTCATGTAATATGCTACTTCCATTGCAAATATTTGTGTGAGTGTTTACAGATAGCTATCTGCCATTACTTGAGTTTGCAAGCTTAAAATTGGCTTTCCACAAGCATTTATGTGAGCAGAATGCAATTGCCCAAATGTTCACAGAAAGCAAATGCAACAGGGTTGTTATCATGATGAGCAAAGCAAATCCATTTTTAAGTTTGTGAAAATTCTCATGGAAAAATATGATGTGTTACTCACCCAGCTCTGGTTACTGTACAGTTTTAAAACTATGCTGATAAATAAAAATGATAGTCAATGAAACAAGAGAACCAAACTAAGCCTGTCCCCAAATTTCCTCCTTTTGCATCTGTGGAGCTGTGCAATTTTTAATTAGGGTTGCGTATTCACGAAGCGTATTGCAAAACACCCACTCTTCTGCTTTATGTATTTAGCGATCTACATTTCTATAACTCCTCTCATTTCCTTGATCCCAAAGCCCTTTACAAAAGAAGTATACAGTACACGCCCACTGAAACACAGCCGCCTCTGGGGTGTTTAACTGTGCAGGGTAATTTAGGTTTCGATGTGCCTAAGACCTGGTCTACATTTAGAACTTAGATTGACGCAGTTATAAGCACTTTGAGGTTTAAAGGAGTGGTGTAGCTAGGCCAAAATAACTCCAAGTGCTTCTGTTGATCTAGCTACCATTGCTCAGGGAGGTGCTGTTCCTGTAGCAAAGGGAAAACCCCTCCCGTTGCTGTTGCTGTAGGTTGTGTCTGTGCTGTAGGGTTATACTGGCAGATCCAGGGTGCTATAGCCCCGCTGCTGTAGTCCCCAAAGTGTAGATAGGGCATAAGTAGCTTTTGAAAATGAGACATAGGCTCCGAAGGCCTGGTCTGCACTTAAAAATTAGATTGACAGCGCTCAGGGATGTGTGTTTTGCACATCCTTGTGCGCCATAGCTCCGCCAACCTAATCCCCAGAGTAGACGCCTCTAGGGTGATAGAAGAATGCTTCCATCAACTTAGCTGCTTGGGAGAGTGTGTTACTGACAGTGACAGGAGGATAAACCCCTTCTGTTGCTGTAGAAAGTGTGTACATTTTGGTGCTACAGTGTAGAAGAGCCCTAAGCCACCTAGGTGCTTTTACAAAATGTTACCCACACTCTATCCACGCAGAGCTCCCTCCTAAGTACCTCAGAGCATTGGTTCACTCCTGACTCAGAGGGAAGAGTGCCATCTGCTGAACTGTTAATGCCACTGTTTGCAGCATGGGGGTTTTCTTTAGGGGGATGCCCATCGAAGTAGCAACTACCCCTCGGCTCTGCTTAGCTTGTCAGATGTACTGCGGGTGGTACGGCTGTTCAGGCATATTGACTGAGACGAGAGCGAGCGAGAAAAGGAAACCTCTTTAATTTCTATCGTCTTTCGTTCCAGTGACATTTATCAAATTTCCTGTCTGACAAGTTCAGCTCATATGTGCTCCTCTGCCTTCTTGCAATTACCCTGGTCACAAGAGACAGGATTTGCCAATAAGCCACATCGACTCTGAGGAAGAGGGAGTTGAGAAAAGATGCTCACAACATTCAAAAGCGCATTATTTCCAAAGATACAAAAGACTGGAATGGGGCGAAGAGGAAGGCCGAAGGAGAAATTCATTAAGAGGCTGCCAAAGGCCTTCCAATCCCTAAAACTTGATTACATCTGTATAATGTGCGAGAGTTTGTGCTACAGTTGCAGGAGAGCATTTAGTGTGCAGGGTGGGGCAGTAGTAGTGCAGGGGCTAGATTGAGGAGCTTTTCCTTTTCTTGTGCTGCATAGGTTGAATAGATTCTGCTATAGCCAAGGGCATGTCAGCTTTGACCAGCCGTTTGGTGCACTGGCATATTTCTATGGGCTTATGGGCTGGGTACCCTGTAGCTACCCTCCCCATGAACTCAGAGAGACTACAGAGCCCACCACATAATGCAGCCCAGTGGCTCCGGTGGGAGCAATGCATGGTGAGAACTATAGTCTCCACTGGCCACACCTCTGTGTAAAATAATAGACACCAAAATCACGGCTAGTATAAATGAATGCAACTGAACTAAGTAAAGCTGTGTCCACTTACGATATCAAAGTGTTTGGCTCAAGGCTAGTGGTAAGCCACATTTTTGAACTCCTGTGGCCACCATTGGCCACTGGGGTGCAATGTGGCCAATCCTTTTACTTTGCTGCCTGCTAAGCACCTTTACCTTACTTCTGGTGTCTAGTGCTTGAGAAAGAAGACAGTGATGGGTATGGAGTAAATGATACTGATATAATCTTCAGTGTAATAGTAGCTTTTTCGGTCCCAGGCTATTAGAGGGACAAGGTGAGTGAGGTAATAGCTTTATTGGATCAGCTTCTGTTGGTGAGAGAGACACACTTTCAAGCCACTCTTTTGCAAAGATATCTATGCGTGGATAAACTTGAGGATTAGAACAGAAGACTCAGTTCTGGGCCGTTTGTAGCAAAACGAGTGTCAGAGTTGTGACAGCTGCCCTCAAAGTTCAGAGGTTTGCTTCAGCTCTGACAAGCATCAGGCAGCATTTATCAGGACATCTCTTTGGTTCAGAAATCTGTTGAGAGCAGACCTACCAAGGGAGTTCCAGGAGTTCCTATATTTGGCCAGGTTGCAGAACTGCCACAACGGTGTGCTTTGGACTCGGCCAAAATCCAAGTCCCCCCATGCTTGAAAATGAGAAGGGGAGAAGATCACACAAACGCAAAAATGAAACATTTTCTTTTCAGATCTTATGTTTTGCAGAAGGTTCACAATTGGCTCTTATTATATTAGAGTTGTTTTGCCCCATCCCTGGTAAACTGGAAACTTGTTAGGGACAGGGAAAGCTTGAAGATCTGTCCAGCTGAGCACTTATTACCAGCGGCTGACATGGACAGCTTGCTGCAGTGCCATGGCCGGTAGCAGAAGGGTGAAATCAGATTCACCAAGCCTATTCTACAGGTCACTGGGTCCGTGTAGGGAGCCAAACCTGGTATCGTTTCAGAGCGCAGAAGTCAATGATGTTACCAGCAAAGGATACAGCAATTGCTAGATTGTACTGATCTCCACATACCATGTGAGGTAGCATTTGTGTTGTATGTTGCTATGTAGCTGAAAGGCGATTAAATATATACTCTATCCATCATTATTGTAGATTTCTTAAAGGTGAGTCAGCCTGTGAATATTTTTGTTCTGTTTTCTGTGTACTGCACCTTTAAATGCAGAGGATTCTCCTTGCAGTATGTGTGGTTGCCACTTTGTGAGTGACTTCAAATGCAGACTTGTTAAGGACTGGGTCACTACACACTCTTTCTCAGATAGACTTTATATTGGGTCTTTCTTTCTTGGTTGTTTTCCTAAATTTGAAATTAAAGTCAAAAGCTGGGAATTAGTGATAGGAAATGGATCACTTGATGTTTACCTGTTCTGTTCATTCCCTCTGGGGCACCTGCCATTGGCCACTGTTGGAAGACAGGATACTGAGCTAGATGGACCTTGGGTGTGACCCAGCCTGGATGTTCTTATGAAAGTCAAACTTATTGAAAAATGCCAGCATTGGTTCTAAAATGGGATAAAAAAAAAACCCTGAATAATAATTAATGTTTTTTGTTCTACAAATAAAAGCATACAACTCATTTGAATATCAGTAGTCTTACCTTTCTAATGCAATGGATGTGCCCCCTGCACCCCACTGCAGTAGCCCCTGAGCTGGGGCTGGGAAGGGGAGTGTTCTCTTCCTCTCTCCTCCGCCACAGCAGCCCCCAAGTTGGTGCTGGGAAGGAGGAGGGGTCTCTCCCTGGCAGCCACAGCCCTGGAGCTGGGGATAGTCACCTCTTTCTCTGGATGCCCTACACAGCCCTACACATCCCAAATTCCCTCCACCCCCCTCTTCTTACCCTAATGCCCCCTCCCACCTATCCCCTATTCCCCCCCAAGGCCACCACCTCACATTACATGTGCGTTTTCTCCAGGGTCCAGGCATCTAATTAGTGGAGCCACATCTGTGCGACTCCACTAATTAGGTGGGTGGCC